>CM018050.1:11589774-11974774 GCA_008638375.1 Nyssa sinensis
ACTTTTTTCGACATTCCGAACTCAATGGTGAGGTCCATATTATAAAATAAAGTATAGGAAAAAAAATATGACACGTGAATATGTGAAGTTATGAAAACAATCCTAAGAATTAATGAAGCTACCAGAAGACTATACTTAAAAAGTATAAGCCTAAGATGAAAATTAGGATTTAACACGATCTAAGCATAAGTTAAGCGCATCAATAGGTGATATTTGAAGTGAATGTGAAGTTAATAGACTCTTTATGAATTGTTCTTAAGAACTACAAAGGAAGAGAGAAAGCGTACTAGTAGCACTGACCCTAAGGACAAAGGTGAGTAATCCTGTATTTAAAGTGGATATTTAACTCCATGAATTTGAAGAAGTTTTAAGTTCAAAATATCTGAAGCATTTGAATCTCCAATTCAGTATTTACATGATTCTTGTTTTAAAGTAATTATGTTCCTTACAAAACCCTATTGTGACATGCTCAGTGAATGGTTTCTACTATAGTTTCTCTTTAAAATATGTTTTAGCATGTCTAAAGTTAAAATGCCAAATCTTGTAAAATATTCTAAATTTTCATATTCCAAGTATTTGAAAATTCCATCATGAAGTCATGAACATTATGTTTTGAATGCTCATGAAAGCATCTATTTGAAGAAGTCATATGTTAAATGTATTTAAATGCAACTGCCAGGAGGTCATGCTTTAATGTTTTAAATAGCATCTATTTGTAAATTTTTTGTATGCCTCCTGTTGCCACTGGTAATTTAAGATAATCGTGCATAAGCACTACGAGCCAGTGAAGCCCTTTGGGATTCACTTACAAGTAAAATGCCTAGTAGTCGGATCTAATCCCCCAGGCATGAGATATCTCTACGAGAAGTAATATTGCAGTCCAGTTCGAAATGGATTCTACTAATGAAAGTGATAATATGTTATGTTTAAAAATGGTAGTAGGTTTGTCCCTCCATTTCTAAATGTATTATATATGTTGATTTCATAAACTAAAGTTTTCATGTTTTCATAAGAAATGGTAGAAGGTTTTTCAAAACCCTTTCACATGAAGAAGTATTTGTTTTAAAGGAAACGACCCGGTTTTAAAAAATAAAGGGTCATACACTCATGTTTACACTATTTTTATTCATCCTATTGAGAAGCAAAAGATTTAAACTCTTTTGGTCACATTGGCCACCATATAAATGTTTACAAGTTTACATTGCATATTGCATATCCCACTCGAGTGCTTTAAATGCCCCATGTTATATGCTTTGAAGATTCTTACACTTTGTATACGTGAAATATCTATTTTACTCAAATGTTTTAAATTGCTCTGTGCTACGTGTTTTGAAGTTTCTTTTACTCTATTTGAAGAAGTACATGTTTAGCTTGAATACCTTGAATGTTTCAAAGCTATCTATTTAAAAGAATTCCTATATTCTTATTTGAAGTATGCGACCAATTGGTAGTGAATGTTTTATAAAATCTCTTATATTAACCACTACCAATTGAAAACCCATGACAAATGCTGGAATTACTCACAAGTTTAGCTTAGCTTATCCGGATTTATCCGATAAATATACAAGTATTTGAAGGCAACTATGACTCTTTTTGGTGATGAAGATGGTTAGAGCTTTGCCCATTTTTTGGAAGGGCGTAGGAAGCTCAGTACAGGGTTAGTAGTTTATGGGGAGTACAAAGGACTCATAGTTAGTCATTTTGTTATAGAAAATGTTAAATTTTTCGCACATATGTATTATATATAGAACTTTAAAAGTTTTTATTATGCACTGAATGTATTATCATGTATAATGTTCTGAAGAGCGGTAGTACCGGACGGATGTGCAAAAAATTTAAAAGAAAAAAAGTAAAGAAACAAGTTTTTTCACGCTTCCACAAACACAGGCCGCAATACCGTCTGGCACCGTTGCTTATGTGAGCTTTGCTCGATGGCCCTCGGGCCGAAAGGTGGCAGTCGTGATTTGGGATCCGCACATGGTGGATTTTTGGGTCGTGACAACATGATATCAAAGCTCTAGGTTGACTTAAACAAACTTAGTAACACTAGAATAATTAAAAATAGAACTATAAGTTAGGTAGGTTCTAGGCTATCTAAAATATTGAAAGATAGCAAATGAGCTATTAAGAAAAACCTAGGTAAAGTACATGATTTGGTTTAAAGACGGGGTATGGGACCAGCATTACATGAAGTAGATATGTGAAGTACGTGATTTGATGTGAAGGCAGGGTATGGGGACCTACATTACATGAAGTAGATATTAGAAGTACGTGATTTGATTTAAAGGTGGGGTATGGGACCCGCATTACTTGAAGTAGATATTAGAAGTACGTGATTTGATTTGAAGGCAGGGTATAGGACCTGTATTATATGAAGTATATATGTGAAGTACGTGATTTAATATAAAAGCGGGGTATGGGACCCGCATTACATGAAGTAAATATTATAAGTACATGAATTGATTTGAAGGCAGGGTTTGGGACCTGCATTAGAGTAAAGTAAGTGATTAGAAGTAGGTGTTCGATAGGAAAGGACCCGTAGTTAAATAAAGGTAGTAAAATGAAGACGAGAAGTAAATGTAGGCTATAGAACCCACCACGAGAATTAGAAGAGATAAATGAAAATTTTAAAACCTTGAATTATAAGGTAAGTAAGTATAGCCTTAAGTGTTATAGCATATATTGATAGCCAAGAAGGAAAGGGAGTAGAGTCTTATAAAGACCGGGAACTCTCGAGTTTTGAGGAGAAAACTCTAATAAGGAGAGGAGAATGTAAAACCCCGACCCAAAGCACCCGAGCAATTTAACTCGCATTATGAGATTAGAATATTATAGTTTAAAATATGCCATGAAAAATTGAGTGCTCCAGGACTATACGGTCAAAGAACCCGACAGTGCGGTAAGCTGTATATACGTAAATATGTGTATACGTACATATGTAGATATACACAAAAATATATGAAATTGTATGTGTAAATATATATGTAAAAGTATATAAATATAGACACACACACATACACACATATATATATATATATCATTGATATGAATACATATGCATACATGTTTTAATATGCATATGTATAAGGATATATGCATACATATGAAGAAATATATATATATATATATATGTATATATATGCTGCTATAGTTACAAATAGAGAGAGGTTGTGGGAGTGTCGGCCATGTGTGTGTGATAAGGTGTGTGTTAGTATGTGTTATAGTATAATATAATATATGAACACAAAATATCAAGAAAGCATTACATGTAAGGCTGAAGGATAAGAAAGAAACCAAAAAAAGAAGTCAAGAATGGAGGAAAAGAGAGGGAAACCGTGGGTGAGTAGGTAGGTGGTTTTGCCTACAGATACGGTTGGTTTGTGTTAGAGGGAAAATCAAAAGAAGCAAGAAGAAAAGATAGGGCTTGTGAGGTGATTTAGAGATTCAGAAGAAGAGAGAAGGAAGAAAATAAAAGAAGGAGGAGGGGGAATCCATTGTTGGGGTAAATTTTCAAAACTCACCATTTTTCTCTCTCTAAGATTTTTTACATATATACAAGTCGTTTAGGTCTTGTTCATGCATGCATGATATCTAGGGTATATAATCTTGAACAAGGCATGAAATTTGGACCCTGAAACAGCCCTAGAATACTAAACTCGTGAAGGCTGCCATTGATGGACCTTTATTGGTACGGGTCTGAACCAATCGAGACCAAACCAAGTTTGGATTATTGAAACCTAAAATAGAGGCCACAAGTGTTCCAAAAACACCAAACCGTGACCCAAAACCCCAAAAGAAGGCCCCCAAAAACCTAGTTGCAACCACGGTTCAAAAGAGCCAACCCTCACGAATGGACACCAAACCTTGTTTTTAGAATATAGAATGAAGCTCCATAATCTAGGGATCAAAATAAGCCAAAAAATATTGATTTGGGTGGAATATGAGCATTTCCTAGGAAGATATTCAGAACGGCCATCGGTAGTGGAACAAGCTTTCTAGCTCGATCCAAAGCTACAAATCAATGCCAAAAACTAAGTAGGAGTCCCAAAAACACACTGAAGTCGATAACAGAGAGAAACTCATCTAGAAAACTCAGGAAATTGAAAATGAAATTTGCTGTAACTAGGGCAACATAGTTGGGGGAAGAGAGGAAGAAGGTGAACAGGATGGGTTGGGTCGATCTCGGGTCAGTCTCGGGTTTGGGTTATAGCCGGATCCAAAGGGGTACGGGTTTAGTGGGACGACATCGTATGAGGGGTTATGTTTTTAAATTCTAAAACTGAATATGGGCTATTTGGCTACACGATCAGGAGCTGATTTAATAACCTGTACAGGAACATGGATATCCTTGTCCCAGTTCTACCCTTGTCCACCATTTGGCCCTAATAAAATTAGAAAAAAAAACAAAGGGGCTGCGTTCCTAGAGACTAGAATGCCCGACCTCTCACCCTAACCCCCTCGCTTCTACCACTGTGCCAACCAAGCTGTTGTGAAACATTTCATCTAAATATATATATATATATATATATATTATATAAACATAATATTAAATTAATTTAATTATAGTAAAATAACACGAAGTCCAAATAAAATAAGTAAATAGTATATTTTGACTATCTTGGGCCTTCTAGATCCAATGGTGAGGTACGTTTTATGAGACAGAACTCTGAAAAAAATAAAGACACGTAAAAGTGTCAAATAACCATTTTGCCCGTAGTGTACCTAAAGCCAAATAGAAATCCGAGAGGGTCTAAGTTGACTTTCTTCGATGTTCCAAAATCAATTGTAAGGTCCATATTATAAAATAAAGTACAAAAAAAAAATGACACGTGAATATGTGAAGTTATGAAAACAACCCTAAGAATTAATGAAGCTACTAGAAAAGTATACTTAAAAAGTATAAGCTAAGCTGGAAATTAGGATTTAACACGATCTAAGCATAAGTTAAGAGCATCAATAGGAGATATTTGAAGTGAATGTGAAGTTAATAGATTCTTTATGAATTGTGCTTAGGAACTACGAAGGAAGAGGGAAAGCACACTAGTAGCACTGACCGTAAGGACAAAGGTGAGTAATCCTGTATTTGAAGTGAAGATTTAACTCCATGAATTTGAAGAAGTTGTAAGTTCAAAATATCTAAAGCATTTGAATCTCTAATTCAGTATTTACATGATTCTTGTTTTAAAGTATTTTTGTTCCTTACAAAACCCTATTGTGACATGCTCAGTGAATGGTTTCTACTACAGTTTCTCTTTAAAATATGTTGCAGCATGTCTAAAGTTTAAAATACCAAATCTTGTAAAATATTCTGAATTTGAATATTCCAAGTATTTGAAGATTCCATCATGAAGTCATGAACATCATATTTTGAATGCTCATAAAAGCATTTATTTGAAGAAGTCGTGTGTTAAATGTATTTAAATGCAACTGCAGGGAGGTCATGTTTTAATGTTTTAAATAACATCTATTTGTAAATGTTTTATATGCCTCTTGTTGTCACTGGAAATGCAAGATAATTATGCATAAGCACTACGAGCTAGTGAAGTCCTTTGGGATTCACTTACGAGTAAAATGCCCGGTAGTAGGATCTAATCCCCCAGGCATGAGATATCTCTATGAGAAGTAATATTGGAGTCCAATTCAAAACGGATTCTACTAATGAAAATGATAAGATGTTATGTTTAAAAATGATAGCAGGTTCATCCCTTCATTTCTAAATGTACTATATATGTTGATTTCATGAACTAAAGTTTTCATATTTTTATAAGAAATGGCAAAAGGTTTTTCAAACCCCTTTCACATGAAGAAGTATTTGTTTTAAAGGAAACGACCCAGTTTTTAAAAAGTAAAAGGTCATACCTTCACGTTTACAAAAAGAAAGATTTTTATTCATCCTATTGAGAAGCAAAAGATTAAAACTCTTTTGGTCACATTGGCCACCATATACATGTTTACAAGTTTACATTGCATATCGCATATCCCACTCGAGTGCTATAAACGCCCCGTGTTATACGCTTTTAAGATTCTTCCACTTTGTATACGTGAAATATCTGTTTTCCTCGAATCCTCTAAATTGCTTTGTGCTATGTGTTTTGAAGTTTCCTATACTCTATTTGAAGAAGTACATGTTTAGCTTGAATACCTTGAATGTTTCAAAGCTATCTGTTTAAAAGAATTCCTATATTCTTATTTAAAGTATGCGAACAATTATTAGTGAATGTTTTATGAAATCTCTTATACTAACCATTGCCAATTGAAAACCCATGACAAATGCTGGAATTACTCATAAGCTTAGTTTAGCTTACCCAGATTTATTCGATAAATATACAGGTATCTGAAGGCAACTATGACTCTTTTTGGTGATGAAGATAATTAGAGCTTTGACCATTTTGAGGAAGGGCGTAGGAAGCTCAGTATAGGTTTAACAGTTTATAGGGAGTACAAAGGACTCATAGTTGGTCGTTTTTGTTATAGAAAATGTTAAATTTTTATGTAACTAAGTCCTGAAGGACAAGTGGATATGTATTATGTATGGAACTTTAAAAGTTTTTATTATACTCTGAATGTATTATCATGTGTAACGTTCTGAAGAGCGGCAGTACCGGGTGGATGTGAAGAAAATTTAAAAGAAAAAAAGAAAAGAAAAAAAAGTTTTTTTCATGCTTTCGCAAACACAGGCCGCACCGCCGTCTGGCACCGTTGCTTATGTGAGCTTCGCTCAAAGGCCCTCAGGCTGAAGGGTGGCGATGGCGATTCGGGATCTGTACAGGGTGGATTTTTGGGTCGTGACAGATCAGGCGAGGTGGGTGCCTAACACCTTTCTATTTCGTACCTTAGCCCCTGGATCCATATTTTCTTTAGTTTTCACTTTATTTCAGTGCCTTATTTTATTTGATCCATGTCAAGGGATTTTTATAATGTAATTAGGAGACAAGGCGAGGTAAATTTTGATTATTTCATTCCTTTCCAGTTTCCTTTTAATTATATTTTGTTGTAACGGATTTGCTTGTTTCTTGCCCAAAAACAAGCTAGAGACTCCTCAATGTCTCAATCTCCCGTAAGAGGCATTCCTTCCCATCTTTAGGGAAGGAGACAACTGGGATCCCTGTAAATCCATGAAAAAGGATGACACGCATTTTCCTTTTTTCCGATGTTGGCGCCCACAGTGTCATTTGAACCTTAACTAGAAGGAAATTAGACTAATTAACTAAGACAAGGGTATTAAAAACATTACCTTTTTTCATTTCATTTTCATGCTTATACTTGTTAAAGTCTCGTAACAGGACCAATTTAAACAATATGTCATTAAGTTCATCTATTCTATAACTAGTACTTAATAAAAAGTGATATACAACAAAGTAAAGTAATCATAGTTAACTCTAATCCAATCTCAATTCTCCAATAAACAAAACATATACAATATAGTTTAAGAATGGTACAAGCACTCTTATACAAAATGAATACAATAAATGGAACCACTCTATATGATGTAAGGTCCACCGTCTATACTGGACTACCTTTGTAGTTGTCATATAAGTCCTTAGTAGCTGCCATTCCCATAAATAGAAAGGGTGAGTCATAACACTTCGTAGAGTTTTCTAAAACACATGATCACATAGGATGAAAAAACTAATGCCACTAGATGAGGGAAATTCCTACATGCAACAGATGCTCAAAAAGATTCACTAATAATTATAGACTAATCAATAAGATGAGTTAAAATTCAATAATGTATAATAATAGTAAAGTGAAAAATATCAGCAACAAAAACAATTTTATTATCTATATTGTTTGATGCCATTCATAATTGTAACAAAGTTTTTCTGAAGGAAGCACAACCTGTTTAGGAGATGGAAAAGTCTATGGGTTTATGCTATTATGGAAAAGATAAAGAATTTGTGAGCAAAATTATGGAATTAGAAAGGCAGGATCAAGGTAGACTTGAGGAGGTGGTCGAGGCTCCGTGAATAGATATTTTTATCCTAGGGTCTTACTATGTTTATTTGTTTGTTTAATGAAGATTATGAGTTGGAAAAGTAGAAGTTAAGGTAGAAAGGAGAAACAAAAAGTAGATTTAAAGCTTTGTTAAAGAATGAGGGTGTTAATTTTCTGATGTTGCAAGAAACTAAAAGAAGCCAATCATCTAAATGGTTCATTCAATCACTTTGGCCAAACTCGGATCTTGAATTCCTGGAAGTGGATGCTTAGGAAACAGCAAGTGGTCTACTTGGTATTTGGGATTCGACAATCTTCTCAATGCAGCAGGCCTGTAGTAACTCACGCTTTTTACTAGTATTGTCAAACCTAACTTCAGGTGTTCTTTGGGTAATGTTTATGGACCTAATGTTGTTAGAGATAGGTGATTATTGTGGAAAAGATTGTTGGATGTAAAACCCAAACTTCCATCACCATGGTATTTGTGTAGGGATTTCAACGAAATAAAAAGTGTGGATGAAAGACAAGGGTGTTCTCTAAAAGAGATGTTGGAATGATAGATTTTAAAAATTTTATTAAAAATTTAGAAGTAATTGATATACCATTGCTGGTCTAATTCTGAAGATATGGAGAAATGGAGCAAAATTGATAGATATTTGTTAAATCTTGAATGATTGGATAAATTTAAATTCAAACAATGGGGGTTGGTAGGAAACCTCTTAGATCTTGCCTATTTGTATTGAAGGAAGATGAACGAGATTGGCGACCTAGGCCTTTCAAATTCTTGAATGCTTGGTTATTGTTTCCAAAGTCTTTGAAGATTATGGAGAATTTTTGGGAAGATATAAAGATTGTTGGAAGAGCAGGATTTATTTTATTCAAGAAATTCCAGGGTTTAAGGAAGGCATTGAAAGAATGGAATAAATCTGGATTGGAAGATCTGAATGTACAAATAAAGTAAATTGAGGAAGCTTTACATTCACTGGATTTGAAAGCTGAAACCAGAACACTGGATGAAGGGGAGAAAAAGAAAAGTAAGGGTCTTAAAATAGAATTTTGGAGAGTCAATAAGATGTTGGAATGGTTATGGCTTCAGAAATCAAGAATGGAATGGTCTTTGAAAGGAGACAATAATACTAAATTTTTCCATCAAATTGTTAATGGGAGGCAAAGAAGGAACTTCATTAACTCTTTATCAATCAATAGGGTAACTTTGAAAAATCCCGATGAATTAAAGAGTCACTTCTTTGATTATTTCCAAGAAATTTACAAGGAAGATTGGTATAATAGGCCATTCCTATCCAGCTCATTGATGGTTGATAGTTTAAATGATATTAACAGAAGAAGAATTGAAGAAACATTCTCTGAAAAAAAGGTATGGGAAGGAGGAAAAACATGTGGGGGTAATAAAGCCCTTGGTCCAAATGGGTTTAATTTTTTAAGCATTAGAAAGAGTTAGAAATTTATGAAGAAGAAATTCCTGAACTTCATTCATGAGTTTGCTGACAAGGCTAGATTGGTTAAAGGCTTGAGCTCAACTTTCATTACTTTTATTCCTAAGAAAGAAAACCCATCAAACCCATCCGAATTCAAACCTATCAGCCTTATTGGTTGTGCTTATAAAGTGTTGGCTAAAAAAGTCTCCTAAATTGCAATCAGTATTACCAAAATTGATTGGAAAGGTACAATAAGCATTTATAGGTGGAAGAAGTATTCAAGATGGTGTTCTGATCGCAAATGAAGTGGTAGATGATTGGAAAAAAAAGAAGAATAAAGGCTTGATTATAAAATTAGACTTCGAAAAGGCTTATGATAAGATAAACTGGGGCTCCTTTTTTAAGTTAGTGGAAGGTTTCAATTTTGGTAAAAATGGTTAAGATGGATTCGTGAATGTGTGTCAACTGCTTTTCTCTCGATTTTGGTTAATGGATCACCCTCTTGAGAATTCATAATGCAAAAATGATTGAGGCAAGGAGATCCATTATCTCCTTTCTTGTTTCTGATAGCAGTTGAAGGGTTAAATCTATTATTTCATAGAGCCAAACAGTTGGGGTTAGTGACGGGAGTATCAATTGCTAATAATGGCTTGTTTCTTTCACACCTTCATTTTGCAAATGACACCATTTTATTTTGTAAGGCTGATTTGCAAGAAATCATTAACAACAAAAGACTACTAAGATGTTTTGAAATATGTTCAGGCTTGAAGGTAAATTTTTCTAATAGTGTAATTTGAGGGGTGGGTGTCAGTGATTTACAATTGAGTGAATTTTCTAATACTTTAAGTTGTAGTGTTCATTCTCTCCCTATTACTTATCTTGGTTTACCTCTGGGGGCTAGTCCTAAAGCAGTGAATACTTGGAAGCTAGTTTTGGATAAAGTAAGTAAAAGATTAGCAAAATGGAAGAAGATATATCTTTCGTTGGGAGGAAGGTGGTGTTAATCAAGTCAGTTTTAAGCAATCTCCCAATTTATTACATGTCAATATTCAAGATGTTAGTCAAGGTTGCTAGAGAAATTGAAAAATTATGTAGTAATTTTTTATAGGGAAGTTGTGACAAATCAAGGAAGATGCATTTGATTAAATGGGAAGGTGTTACTTTAAGAAAGAATATGGGGGGCTTAGGCATAAGAAGAATAAAAGATATGAATGATTCTTTACTTCTAAAATGGTGGTGGAGATTTGGTTGTGAAGAAAATGCATTGTGGAGAAAATTGATCTTTGAAAAGTATGGTATACCTGATGGTTATTGGCTATTTGACTCCAGTAATAGCAGTAATTATTCTATAATATAGAAGGCTATCATTTAGGTAAAATCAAGTAACTCTAGATTGTTTCAATTATTCAAAAAGAAACTTTTCTTTGTTGAATGGTAATGGTAAAAGATTATTATTTTGGCATGATTCTTGGTTGTCTGATGTATCTTTTAAGCAATTGTTCCCAAGATTATTTAGTTTGGCAGTTAAGAAGGATATAACTCTGAAGGAAGTTTTTCAAGTCAGAGTCTACAATTTGGAATTTAGAAGAATATTAGTTACTTGGGAAGAGGAAGAACTGGAAAAACTCTATTCTCACTGCTGCCATACTCCTCATTTTTAGTCTAACAGACAAGAGTCTATTTTTTGGAAAGCTGAAGGAATGCTCTCATGATGATTCAAGTAAACGGACATAGTCAACCCCAAGGAATCAAGACATGTCAAGAGAAGATTTTTTATTTTCCTTATTTTAAGTTTTGAGTAATTTAGGATTATATTACATTAGTGAATTGGAGGCTTTATAGTTCACAAATGTTCACTTTACATATGCCACAACTTACCTTTATTCGTTTAGCCTTATGTCATACAAGACGTCGCGCTTACCCTACATGAGATTATATTTTTCAGATGAGACTCCCGGCACATGAGACTTGATGAAGTTTTGGAACATGGAAGGGAAAATGGACTTTGAGTGTATTTAGCCTAAGGGCTATAATTTGTATGTAGGGGCATGAGCCCTATGAAGTTTATTTCCTGTTTAAAGTTTAGACTTTGTGTAAGTTATAAACTTAATTTTATGTTGGATTGTATAGAATTGTGTATTGAATATGAATAAAGAGCATGGAGCTCCAAGTAGTTACTTTTTTTTGAAATATAATTGTGGATATTAGAAATATAGAATTATACAAATAAATGTTCTATTAAGTGTTGTTGTTGGTGTTGAGGAGGATGCGGAGGAGGAATGGGATGAGAAAATAGGCCAATAAACAAAGGAGATTATGGTAAAATTTTCAAGAATAGCAACTAGGTTGAGTGGAGTGGGAGAGCATCTCTAGATTTTCTAAGTAAGGAATCAAATGAATTAAGAAGAGAAAGAAAGGTAAAGCAATGAAAATAGGGGCATAAAAGGAGACTTGGTGTAAATTAGTCAAAAAATTACTTAAGGTCAAAAAAATAGGGAAAAAAGGGTAAAATGACCATTTTACATGTTATAGGGTCCAACACCAAGTTTGGTGATGAAATAAATTGAAATATGTACAAAAAAAATGTCAAAAATCAAGATTTTAGGCCAAGGCCCAGCAGACGAGCTGCAGGTAGCCCAGCCACACGTGCGCTCGCCGTGCACTAGCTGCCGCCCAGGCCTTGCTACTACATGTTCGCGTGCCTGTGGGTGCTTGGTCGCCCTCATCCGTGCACCGCATGCCCTCCTCTTGCCCACGTGCACTTGCAACCATGGGCATGCTATGACATGCCTTCTAAGGCCATTTCAAGGCCATTCACTCATATGTTAGACACCACATTTTCGAGCCCCTTTTAGGCCACTTTTGGTCATTATACCAAGCCATGTTGGGCACCTTGTTGGAATACAGTTTAGTCATTATTCAAGGTTATGTTTGGTCACCTCCTCAGACCACTTTAGATAGGCTTTTTGACCTATCCTTGGTTTGTGCCTTAGGGTTAGTTTTTACCTATGTCTTCACATGGAAAGAGATTTCAATTTCAAACCTCAATCCTTGCTCCCAAAACCTAAGAAATGATTCACACAATTTATTTCACTCAATCAAGATAGATCTATAGGGAAATGCAAAAAATTTGAAAAGGAAATGAAAAATCCCAAATTTTACCTTTTGTTCTTGAGGAAATCTTGAAATCCTAACTTTCAATCTGTAGAAATTCTTCTTATACTTGAATTCTTGTGGTGGGATGTGTTCACAAGGCTTAGAAACTCATGAATGTTTAAGAAATTCTCTAACCCTAACTTTCCCCTTGTCTAGAGAGAGTTTGAAAGAGAAGAAAAAATGAATTTTATGCCCAAATTATTTTTCAACCTGCACTGTAAAGATCTGAAAAATCAAAAAAATCAAAGGAAATTTTTTGTTTTGCCGGTAGGATACTATTCATGCATTATTTGTCGGTAGGGCACTGTCCATGCATCATTTAGACATAAGTTTTGTTTAGAAACATAATTCGAGTATGCCATAGAAGGAAAATATGTTTATAATGTTAAAATACACCTCCTAAAAGAAGTTGAACAGAATCAGAGATAATTTGAAAAACGGACCCAAAAGGCCAGCCCGGTTGGGCCCAGCCGCACCCACCAGCCGGAGAAAACTTTTTTTTCTAGAAAATATCATTTAAAATAATTTTAAGAACTTTGGTTAAAGTATAATATTGATTTCAGGCATTTCAGGATAGGCTATAATGTAACGAGGTCCCGCGGGCTCATTAAGGGCAAAAGGGTCTTTTCACCCTTGACTCCTTTAGTATAAATAGACCACTTAAGAGTTAAAATTTTTAGAATTTGGCTGGAAAAGTGCTGCAACTCGAGCTTGGAGAGAAACCATGAAGAAAACCTAAGTTTTTCAACTTTCTACCTTACAAAACTCATCTCTAGCCATGGAATCTTTCAAGGCTTCCTTCTAGGAAGTTGTTTCCGAACACAAGGGCTACAATCCAACCGATTGGTTTGGTTTTGAAGTGAACACAACTCCCTAGGGTTGAGAAAAACCCTTCTAGGTATGATATTTTACTAAGTAAAGACTATAGTTAAGTTTATTGATGTTTTTATAAATTGATTGTATGACTTACATGCTTACTTGATGTTAGAAAACCACCTAGCATATAGTTACTTTGAAAACCTACAGTTGCTACTTTGTGTACTTGTGTATTCTTTGAGAATTTGGTAAATTTGTGAACATGTAACATGAATATATGTACAATTGATTGTATTATAGCTTATGTTTATGTAGACAAAGTCTTGTAGTTTGAAAGTTATGGTTTGCTTAATGTATGATAGTTGTGTACTTGTGTATTCTTTGAGAATTTGATAAAGTTGTGAACATGTAACATGAATATATGTATAATTGATTGAATTATAGCCTATGTTTATGTGGACAAAGTCTTATAGTTTGAAAGTTATGGTTTGCTTAATGTATAATGCATAATTTAAGGCACACCCCATGTGTTTAGTAAAATACCTCATAGAAATTGCATGGTGAAATTAAGGTATATTGGTATATTGTGAATCTTTGGAACATGGAGTGTGTTGAGCACTTTGGTGCTATGCATTATAAGGGTGTACCCAAAATTTAGCCAAATGAGTGGTGATTGCATTCCAATGGGAGCGGACCTTGAAGCAAGACATGTGTTGGGAATAGAGTTGCATGTGTGTGTCATGCATATTGACCTTGTATTGCATTAGTGAATTTGAAGGTTTATAGTTCACAAATGTTCACTTTGCACATGCCACGACTTACCTTTATTCTTTGTTTAGCATTATGGTATACAAGTCATTGCGTTTACCCTATATGGGATTACATTTTTCAGATGAGGCTTCCGACACAAGAGACTTGAAAAAGTTTTGAAGCATGGAGAGAAAAGTGGATTTTGAAGTGTATTTGGCCAAAGGGCCATATTTTACATGTAGGGGCATAAGCCCCATGAAGTTTAGTTCATGTTTAAAGCTTAAACTTTGTGTAAGTTATAAACTTAATTTTATATTGGATTGTATAGAATTGTGGATTGAATATAAATGAGGAGCATGGAGCTCCAAGTAGTTATTTTGTTTTTGAAACATAATTGTGGATATTGAAAATATGAAATTGTATAAATGAATGTTCTATTAGGTGTTATGGTTGGTGTTGAGGAGGACGAGGAGGAGGAGGAATGGAATGAGGACAAAGGTCAATAAACAAAGGAGACTGTGGTGAAATATTTCAAGAATGGTAACTAGGTTGAGTGGAGTGGGAAAGTATACCTAGATTTTCTAAGTAAAGGATCAAATGAATTAAGAGGATAAAGAAATGAAAATTAGGGGCAAATTAGTCAAAATTATTTAAGGTCGAAAAATAAGGGAAAAGGGATAAAATGGTCACTTTACATGTTATAGGGTCCCCCACCAAGTGTGGTGATGAAATAAATTGAAATGGGTATGAAAAATGTCAAAATATCAGATTTTGGGCCGAGACTAGTAGATTAGCAGCAAGCAGCCCAGCCGCAAGCCTGGCCACCCCTTCTCCGCCCGCCTACATGCCCTGCGCATGCCTCGCGCGCATTTGCAGTCATGGGCATGCCATGACATGCCCTCCAAGACCATTTCAAGGCCATTCACTTCCATGCTAAACACCGCCTTTTGGAGCCCCTTTTAAGCCACTTTTGGCCATTATACCAAGCCATATTAGGCACATTGTTGGGACACATTTTAGTCATTATTCAAGGCCATGTTTGGCCACTTCCTTAGACCATTTTAGGTAGGATTTTTGACCTATCCTTGGTCTATGCCTTAGAGCATTTTAGCCTACTTTAGCCATCAATTTGAGCCACCTTGGGCAAACTTTTTTGGCTGGTTTTTACCCATGTCTTAGGCTATTTTTGGTCAACCTTCTAAGATGTTTTTTAACAATATTTAGGGCCATTTTGGATCATTGTTTCAAGGCACATTAAAGACATTTTTAGGGCTATCTTAGAGGTCATGCTTGGACATGACTTAGACTAATTTGACCATTGGTTGGGAAGGTATTTGACTAGTATATGGAATTCATCTTGGGTGTGTCAAGTTAGTATTTTTCATTCTTAATTTTGGAAAACATGGAAAAATTAATATTTAATCAATTAAATCCATTCAATTGTATTTAATTAATTTTTTTTTTGTTCATTTTCAATCATTTTCTAGGTTTTGAAAATTTGGGGCGTGACAGGCACTTAATAGTGTTATGGTGTACGCTCATTCGAACAAGTGTCAAACAAGGCCTTCGTTTGAACCAGTGTCGAACAAGTATCAACAAAGGTCACTCCAGAATTTACATCTTTTTTTGATTTCTACAATTCAAGTTTTGTTTTGTACCACATGTATCATCACACTCCATATTAAGTTGTTTAAATTCTTTTCATCTCATTATTCTATTTGTGAGGTTTATTATCATACAAAACTAACATTATCCTTTATTTATTTTCTAATTTCACGAAATGTTACAAGCTCTTCCCTTAAAGAAATTTCATCCCCTAAAGAAATTTCATCCCCAAAATTTAAATAATATCTCTATCAAGGAATAATTCTAGATGTTTGGTGCGAAGTCCATCCTCCCGCACATACGTGGCCTCTTCCATGCCATGATGTTGCCATAAGACCTTGACCAAGGGAATGGTCTTGCCACATAAAACTTTCTCCTTCGAGTTTAGAATCTAAATGGGTCATTCCTTATAGGAAGCAACATTCTCAATACCCAAATCGGTCCAATCTAAAAATGTGAATGATTCGGCTCGTACTTGCAAAGCATAGAAACATGAAACACACTATGAACTCCTGCTAAGTGTGGTGGTAAGGCTAAACGGTAAGCAACCTCTCCAACCCTCTCAAGGATCTCAAACGGTCCTATGTACCTTGGTGCCAACTTCCTACCACGACCAAATCTAGTCAAAACCTTCTATAGAAAAACCTTGAGGAATATGTGATTCCCCACCTCAAAAGCTAAGGATTTCTGCCTCTTGTTTGCATAACTCTTTTGTCTACTTTGTGTAATGGGTAGTCGCTATCGGATAATCTTTACATTTTTTTGTTGGTTCTGAGACTAAATCTAGACCCAAAAGTGTCGCATCCTAAGAAGAATGCAAAATGTCATATTTTTCTCCCTTAATGTTTCATCTTTTATACTTATTTGGTGTCTAAATGTACTCACTATTCTTATATTTTGATTTAGGATGCAAATGGAGGCATTAAGTGCAAAACGAAGCTAACGCCCACATAGCACGACTAGAACGACTAGTAAAGAGACTTATTCAGAATGTACCTCAGAACCGGGTGGGTCCCAGTACTCCAGCTAGACAGGAGCGACAAGAACCTTCTGTGGTACACATAGTGCGTTAGGAAAACGAGAGGGGTCAGGCTCATCTTTATAAGCAGTTCCAGGCACTACAACCCTCTACGTTCGACGGTACGGTACCAAGGGTCCCACTTCAGCAGAAGAGTGGAGGCTCAAGATGGAAAGGATATTTGAGATCATGGGTTGTACCGGGGTACAGAAGGTAGCCTTTGCTACTTTCACTTTCAAGGGGATAGCTCATGAGTGGTGGTTACTACAGAAGGTCCAAAAGCCTCAGATGACATGGGATCGATTCACTGTGGTCTTCAATCAGAAGTACTTCCCCAGGGAAGCCAGAGACTAGAGTGTTGCAGAGTTCTATGTCTTACAGCAAGGGAACACAACGGTGGAGGAATATGAGACCAGATTTACACAGTTGGTTAGATTTGCTCCTGTTGTTTTAGAGGACGAGCATGAGAGGGCCCGTAAGTTTGAGAGCGGCCTGAGGTGGAACATTAGGGATAGGGTTAAACCCCTGCGGTTGGCCACTTACGATGACGTGGTAAGTACAGCCAAACTTATTAAACAGAGTGGAGAATAACATGTTAAAAGGAAGGCAAGTCAAATGTCCAGAGAGGGTCAGAGTAGGACCTAGGGATCCTCATTTTTTAGGCCCAGAGCCGAATCACAGAGCGTAGAGCCCAGCCAACAGAGGACCGATTCTCACACTGAGAACGTAGCTAGATGCCTTACTTGTCAGAAAGTCCATAAAGGACAATGCCTTCGAAATACTGATTTCTGCTATTTTTCGGGAAAAGTGGACACTTCATGAGAGAGTGTCCCCAGATCAACGAAACCGTGGATAGCACCATACTAGCCGTCACAGGTATCCTACCAGTTATATTATCTTATACATATATTTTTTACTATTAGACTCTTTAGCGAGTACATGCTTAAGACTGGAAATTTCAAATGGGATTCACAGGAGAGTTCGAGATACACGTGAAAACGTTAGAAAAATAGAAACATTATCTGATGTGACTATAAAACTTAAATTGGTGTGATAGTAAAACTTGATTCTCAGTAGAAAAATTTTATCTAGATAATGTAAACACCTGTTCGAGTTATATATGATATTAGCGAAACCATGAGAACCCCTGGAGTTAGAACCACTAAGTTTGGGGACAAACTTATTTTTAAGGGGGTAAGAATGTAATACCCTGACCTGGGTTAGCACGTATACCGAGCTAGATCGGGTCTGGTAGAGTACTATTAGTTGTAACTTGAACCGTTTAAACTCTATATCACTATATCAATTGTACTGTACGATTTTAGAAAATAAATAGTACCAGTTATATAACTAGTATCAGGCAATACCCGAGCAACCTAGAACCATGCCTCGTAATACGTGCATGCATGTATTTTCATGCATGCATACGTATATACACATGTGCAGCTTACGATATATAAGTGTATGTATACGCAGTTAAAAATAAACAAATATGTATATATACGAGTATATATATATACGTATAGAATGTGTACTTATATAGGTGTATATATATGTATACATATATATATGCATAGTATATTATACAATATGTATACATACATTACAATATATGTATACAAGAAGAAAGGGGGGTTGCCAAGTGCAGAAATTGTGATGTGTGTGGGTCAGTTGGGCAGTGTATATGTGTGTAGTAGGTAATATAATATATACATATATACACAAATATCGTATCACCATAAATGCAAGCCAAATGGAAGGAGAAAGACTGAAAAAACTGGGTCAAAGGAAGGGATTTAGTAGGGGGAGAAACCAAGAGGAAAGAGAGGACAGGGGCGGTGGAGTGGGCGTGTGTATAAGGTAAACATGTATGTGTATATATATATACATATTGCGTAGGAAGAAAGAAAACAAAAAGATTTAGAGGCTGTGAGTGTTTCAAAAGTTGGAGAACTGATTTGGAAGAACACAAGAGTGAGCCAAGAGGAACCCAGGAGTAAATGAAGCACAGTGCACCAAGAAAATCAAAAATTATAGGTAAGTGATTTTATTCTGTTTTTCAATTCTGGCACGATTCGTTTAATTTTGAGTATGAGGCCTAAACGAGCATGAAATATGGATTCTGTAGCAAAAAGAATCATCTAAAATGATTCAAAAACCACTAAGAAACCCTTAGTTGTAGGTTTTTAGAGAATAATTAGAATCCTAATATTTTATGTGTAAAACTTAAAACTAATGATAGGGAAAGGTTTCTATGAGGTGCAAAAAATGAAATGAAAAATAAAGAAGTGAAAACAGTCAAGAAATGAGCTCGAAATTGAGAAATACCAGTTGGCCAGAGCCACGATTTTTCTCTATTTCATGAGAATTTAGTGAACCAAAGTGAAAACAAATCCTAGATATGAAATCGCCATGAAAAACTGTAGAATAAGGCATTTAAAAATTGTTAAAATTTGATTGAAATTCAGTCACCGTCGCTAGAGATGGTGACGAAAACCTACCGGAGATTCACCAAAAAAATGAAGAAGATGACACTGTTGGTTAGGGTTTGGGCTCGGGTCATGGGTCGATTCGGGTCGGGACCCGACTAAAACAAAAAAATGGATATTTAAAACGACACAGTTTTACTTAAGTTAAAAGGTTTTAAAATTAAATTAGGAGTGTTTAAATTGAGGTTTAAAATCAGAATAAGAATATTCTATCCATGTTCTATTACTATTCACTGTTTGGCTATCATAAATTAGAATAGGATTTTTTGAAATTTCAATTGAACCCAGAAGTTACAAAATTTACAAACTGACCCCCCAACTTTTAATTATTATGATTTGACCCCCAAGAATAAAATATTAATTAAATTAATTAATTTAAAATAATAGGAAATTACGAAAATGCCCCTGAGTCAAAAAGTAGTTAAACGGACTACGATTAAAATAAAAGAATAGTGAATTTTTATTATTTCTAGCATTCCAGACTCAACCATAGATTCTAATTTATGAAACGAGGTCTCAAAAAGTGAGAACCCGTAAAAGTATAAAATGACCATTTTACCCTTTATAATAACGATGTCCAAATTAAACATATGAATAGTATATTTTAACTATCTCGGACATTCTAAGACCAATGGTGAGGTCCGTTTAGCAAGACGAGATCCCAAAAAATAAAAGACCCGTAAAAGTGTAAAATGACCATTTTGCCCTTTTTAGTACAAAAGTCTGAATTGAATTCCGCAAAAGCCTAAATCGACTTTGTTTGACGTCCCAGATTCAATAGTAGAGTCTAATTTATTAAAATAGAAACTAATAGTAAAGAGGCATAAAATTTGATGAATAGCATAACTTATGAAAAGGTAAACTGAGATATATTATCTATTGATGAATAGGGATTTCAAAGAGAAAGGAACAGTGACCTTGTTTTACTGTGAAAGAACAGAAATGGTTTAAGAGGTATGTAATCTCTGATATCTATACATGTTACATTCCTAGCCATGTCAATAGTCTTTCTTACGTTATCAATTATACTCCATACATTTCAGAACGTTTATTGAGTCCACATTGATATTGCTCTATCTTGTGGAAAGTATTTATTGACTGTTGTATATCTTGATCATGATTTCTGTACACTATGTACATAGGCCTCAAGGGGCAAGATCTCAACAGCCGAGTTTATATTAGCCTACTAAGGCAACAGTTTCTTTTTGCTGCTGAGATAGTGTTATTACATTTACTGTTTATTGGATTTAGCATGATCTCGATATATTATATTGTAGCCGGATTTGTGCTCAGTCACAAACTCCATCTGATGCTTACTAGACCTACGGGTTGAGAAAATGGAATAAAAAGTGGTATTTAAAATGGCAGCTAAAGTGGGATTTGCGAGGCGAGTACTGAACCGACGGGTTAGTGCTTGGCTGAGAGATCGAGGAAAAAGGGAATACAATGAATTAAGGGGTGTGCCGGGCCCCAAGTTAAAGTGCATCCACATTTGTTGTTATCAGTATTTCTTATTGATTATCATAGCTTGATCATGTTATACCATTATGAATGATCATGAGATTTCACAACTTTTATTTGAGTGCATATGATTATACTTGAGACAGCTCATGACTGTAGCTTGTATGATTATATTATCAAACAGATTTCATTGCTTTATCATTTGAGGTTCTATCATTTGATATTGAGTTCTATATTCATTGACTGGCTAACACATCTACATTTATCCTAGTTCTTTTATGGATAATGCTTTCTATATTCATGTACACATGATAGAGCAAAGGAGAATTACTTCTTGAGCTTTAGTTAGCTCACCCCAAACTTACCACCCTTTTAGGAAAGGAAGCTGTAGAAGAGCAGTAGTAGTAACAGTAGCAGTTAGCTAGATAGCAGTGGACATTTCTTTTGAAGTTGTAACTGTAATACTTAGTATAGACAGTCTTATAGCTTTCCCATGTTGTCCACGTCTTGGGGATGAACAGTTGTATTAAGAAATTTTGTATTCCGCGTTTTGTAAACATTATATAAATTACATGCAGCTTTTATTTCTTTTATTCCGCATTTTAGTTGTTGCATGTTAGTAGCACTGATTGTGTAACAAGTTGAGACCCTCGGTAAAAAAAGCAGCGTCGGATTGGGTGCCCGACTCAAGATCCGCATAGGGTGGGGTCTCGGGTCGTGACAATGTTGACTTAGACCAATGTTTGTTCTTTTGATTGATTTTGATACTTTAATTTGAATTGTTCCTTAGTTGTTTTTCTTAAAATTGTTTTCGTTATACTCAAATCCCCCAATCCTTGTTCATATAGTATAAAACTAGGCTAGATACTTTCCATGGAAACGATTCTTACTCGCATTACTACATATATTTTTAGGAGTATAGGTTTTATTTTTGGTTCCTACAACAGCACACCATATCCCCAACCTCGGTCCAACAGATAGGCGATCTACAAGGTCTATCACACAATGCCTCAAACGGTGCCATCTCAATGTTGGCCTAGTAGCTGTTGTTATAGGAAAGCTCCATAAGTGTCAAGTGGTCCTCCCAACTACCTTAGAAATCCATGACGTAAGCCCGTAACATATCCTCTAGTATCTAAATTGTATGCTTTGATTGGCTATCAGTCTCTAGATGAAATGTTGTATTAAGTCACAACTCAGTGCCTAAGGCTCCCTTTAGGCTCTGCTAAAAATGGGTTGTGAATCGTGCATCCTTGCTAGAAATAATAGACACTAGAACCCCACAAAGTCGAATGATCTCACGTATGTACAATCGGTTAAGCCTGTCCACTAAATCTGTAGTGTTGATAGGCAAAAAGTGTGCTGACTTCGTCAGTGGATCTACACCTTTTTTCTTATTTCTACAAATCAAGTTTTTTTTTTTTTACCTTTCCAATTTATTCCTCGTGTATCATCATAATCCACATGACGTTGTTTAAATTCTTTCCATCTCATTATTTTATTCGTGAGGTTTATTATCATGCAAAACTAAAATTATCCTTTATTCATTCCTTTATTTATTTTTTAGTTTTATGAAACATTATAGATCATGTCTTGCCACAAGTTGAGTTTGCATTTAACAATGTTGTTCAAGTACAACAAGAAGAACACTTTTTGAGTTGTCTACATGACTCAACCAAAGCAAATTGTAGACTTGGTTCGATTGCATAAAGGCCGTGGTGTGAGTGTTGCAATAGAGAATATAGCAAAACAGCCCCAAGCAGTACATGTCGTGGTGAAGCAAAAATTGTAACAAACCAATGCCAAATACAATAGAGCTGTAGATAAGCATAAATGAGCCAAGGTGCTTAAAGAAGGAGATTTTGTTATGGTCTTCTTGCACAGATAGAGATTTCTAGTTGGTAGTTACAATAAATTGAAGCCAAATAAATATGGTCCATACAAAATTGTGCACAAGGTCAATGACAATGCTTATGTTGTTGATTTACCAGAAATTATGGGAATTTCATGGACTTTCAATGTTGTTGACATCTACGAGTACCATGCAAAAGACCCTTTCTATCCCGATTGTAACTCGAGGTCGAGTTTTTTTCAAGAGGAGGGCACTGATGTAGAATAAGTTGTAGAGGCTTTTGAAGAACAATGGGAACGTTCTAAGTCACATTCCAAAAAAAAATATTAGTACACACAGAGTTGGTCAGTCACGTTTTTTTGGAATGGAGACCCTATCTTGACCCAAAACTGCGATACAGACAATACTCATCCATTTGCCATGACCGAAGATGCTCCAGGGGCACCGACTTCGTTTACGCCACCAATTTTACTTTTTTGCCATTTATTGTAACTTTTAATTTTGCAATTACTTTGTTTAGGGGAAGTCCGAATTAACTTCTACTTACTACTATAATTTCTTAGTTTGATATGATTTCTAGTTTTCTAAAAAGTTCTAATTTTTATTATTTTTTAAAATTATTCTAATTTCCTAATTATAATAGGACTAATATAAGGAATTAATAGATTCCTCTTCAGATTAGTGGTCCTAATTTATATAGATGATATAAAGTATTATTTATTATTCAAATAATCAATAATATGTTTCTATTTAAAAATTTGAGATTTATTTTCTTTAGATAAAGAATCTCTTTTTATTTTTAGTTACTAAAAAATTCTAACATATTTAATTCTCTTACACATTTCACATTACACTAAAAAAAAAAAAAGTGTTATGGAGATTATCTTAGTTCCCTCCGTACAATTTTGGATGAGTAACATGCGAAATAAAGTTTTATTTATAACATATCTAAAAATGTGTTGAGAAAATAGAGAAAATCATTTACTCATCAACAGAAGTCAAGTCCTGCTACATAGTTGGCTAGTAAAATGTTCTTTCAGTAAAGCTTGCAGTTGTTTTTTAAATAAAAGTTAATACTTATTATCTTTCTCTGTCACCTTAGTTACTATTCACGTGAGAGTCACTTTCCACCAGGTCATCACGGGACCCACTCATGTCGTAGGACAGTAACTAAAGATAATAGGAACATGATAAAAAGAGGCGTGGGGTTAGCATTACTTAGTAATGTCTTGTATTTTATTTAAGAGTATTGTTAGTTAATTTTAAGTTATATTATTAATGTGATGTGTTAAATTATAATAATTTTAAAATATTATATTAAAAAATAATTAAAAATACGTAATATTTTTTATAATTAAATTTATTTTTTTTTTTATACTTTTGGGTCCGGTTCATGCATTAAATTTAATTAATCAAATCATGATATATATTGTATTAAATATGAGTGGGTGCGTGCGCAAATCAAGCTCCCCACGGCACCGGATAAGCCACGTCAAACTTTATGCGTGTATATATATATATGTCTCACTCACTCCCTCACCTCACCCTTCATGCACTTCATCTACAGCCTAACTTGATAAAGCGCTAAGGGGTCATTTCTCTGTCTCTCAACTATAGATATATATATATATATATATATCTAAAGTTAAACCCCACGACTATCACGCTCAGTTTCATGTCCATTTCGCGTTAGCAATCACATTACAGTCACTACACTACCAACCACCCAAAGGCCGGAACACTCCACAGGCCCTACGTACCCTCCTCCATCTCTCTGATCTCTTTAAATTAAAGCTCTGTCTAAACTCTATTTTCTGTATCTAAGAAGAAATGATGAACTGCCTACAGATGTGGCCAGAACCAATTGTCCGAGTCCAATCTCTATCGGACAGTGGCATTCGTGCAATTCCCGAACGCTACATCAAACGAGCCTCAGAAAGGATATCCTCGCCAGCTAGTGAAGTTAACATCCCAGTCATTGATTTTCAGGACTTGTTCTCCAATGACGCCTCGCTTCGCCTAACAACTCTGAGTCTCATCTCGGAAGCGTGCCGCGAATGGGGGTTCTTCCAGGTGGTCAATCATGGGGTGAGCCATGAGTTGATGAAGCGCACGTGCCAGGTGTGGCACGAATTCTTCCACCTCCCGCTAGAGGTGAAGCAAGTTCACGCCAACTCGCCCAGTACCTACGAGGGCTACGGTAGCCGACTCGGAGTGGAGAAGGGGGCCAAGTTGGACTGGAGCGACTACTTCTTTCTTCATTACCTCCCACAATCTCTGAGGAACCACAACAAGTGGCCTACCCTTCCAACTGAATGCAGGTTTCATTATTTTCTCTTACTTTTAGGATATTGTAATTTTAAAAGTCAGGTCATGTGATATATAACAGTAGAAATATAATTGAAGATTGAATTATACATGCAGAGTATTTTTCTAATTTGAAAGGTAAGGGACTAAGATTATCCGGTGATAGTTTCATTCCATATTATTATAAAGAGAAATGCATGGAATAGCCGGTATGATTACCTATTAATGTGTACTATTTTTATACTAAGGATGTGAAAGGAACCAATCGCAGGTAGTCCAATTTGGAGAGTTGTGAGCATTATTTTTACATATTTCCTAAGTGAATGATTATTTTTATAATAAGAATCTGAAGGGACTTTGCCTCGTTAATTACTCGAATTTAGTTACTAAAGCTCCACCTTAGTGAAAGGTTTTCAATAAATCATGAGAAAAGTCTTGTTTTAAAAAGAAAGTATTATGTATTTCCAATTTATATTTCTAATTATATCATCTATGTTATCTATTAGGATATGATGATTTAGGTCTCAAAGACGTGATTTCTAAATATACTATATTCTAATATTCAAGGTATAAATTAAGAATACCTAGCCCTACTCTTTTTAAAGTTAGTATATTCTGACACATCACATTAGATATACCTAACACCACTCATTAAAAAAGAATGCCTTCAAATTCAACTCTAATTTTGTCTAATAAATATGTAACAGAAACCATTTGTCTGGAATATTTTGTGTCATTTATTTTTATTTTACTACAATTTTCACTGGGGCTAAACTTTAAAGGAATTCCATGAAACTCTAGCTAAGATCATGGAGGGATTTATCTAAATGTTAAATTTTGAATCCAGTATCAATTCTTAAACTGAATTGAAGATGATTTATGGGAGAGGAGGCATGTTTTCTTCCCCTTGTTGTATTATTATATGTTATCCTTGACACATTTTTTAGCTTGTCTAATAAATATCTAAAAAGAACTATATATCATAAAAGTTTTCTCAGATGATGTAGTAGCACTAAATTATCTGTACATCATTAACATGATTTGATGTGCAATTACTATCATTTTAGCATATCTTTTATATCAAATTATATAAAAATTATGCAGCTGATATAATGTTATTATATCATTTGAGACAAAATTGAAAAGAATAGAATTTTCATTATGGAATGCGTGGGCATACATTACTTCCAGTCTAAGTGGCCTAATATCATATTTAAAGTTTAAACCAAGAATGGCACTTTGGCTGTGTTGATTTTCTTCTCAAATAAGAAAAGTGTGCAAATCCTACTTCAAATAAATTGAAAACAGTGTGATTGAGGTTTTATATTAGCTCGAATAATGACTTCTCTAGTTCAAACTTTACACACTTAGGGTAAGAATAGTATTAGTGTTTATATTTTTTATTTTTATTATTGCTTGAAAATAATAATACACTGATATCTTGTTTTTTCATATCCCGAGAAAAAATATATATATGTTTTTGAGAAATGCCGGACCGGGTTTATAGACCCGACTTATAATATTATGTTATTGGGACAAAATATATTAATTTTAGAAAATATAAAATTAACACATTACTTACATAATAAAGTATAATTAGTAAGATTCATAAATCAGGTCAATGAATGCGGCTCAAACAATGAGTTCTGTTATGATGTCGTGGAAACTTAACAGAGAAGGACATCTCATTGTGGAATATTGACCAACTCTGTTTACACTTTGTAGGGAATTGGTTGGAGAGTACTGCGATGAATTGGTTAAACTTTGTGAAAAATTGATGAAGGTTTTGTCAATAAACCTTGGATTAGGAGAGGAGTACCTTCAAAATGCTTTCGGAGGCAAGGACGTTGGTGCTTGCTTAAGGGTCAATTTCTACCCAAAATGTCCACAACCAGACCTTACATTGGGTCTCTCGTCGCACTCCGACCCTGGTGGCATGACCCTTCTCCTCCCTGATCATCATGTCTCTGGCCTCCAAGTCCGTAGAGGTGATGATTGGGTCACTGTCAAGCCTGTCCCCAATGCTTTTATTGTCAACATTGGTGATCAAATCCAGGTCTCTCTCTCTCTTGGTACCTCAGTTTTTCCATTTGATTGCCTATAAAACAAGAGAAAATAACATAAACTGTGACATATTTAATTTTTAATTTGGTTGCTAATTATATATAGGTGCTAAGCAATGCAACTTACAAGAGTGTAGAGCACCGGGTGATCGTGAATTCAGCCAAAGAGCGAGTATCACTGGCACTTTTTTATAATCCGAGGGGAGATATACTCATTGAGCCTGCCAAGGAGCTTCTCACCGAGAACCATCCTGCCCTCTATCCGGCAATGACGTTCAATGAATACAGACTGTTCATTAGAACAAGGGGTCCCTGTGGCAAGTCACAAGTTGAATCCCTCAAAGCTTCACAGTAAACTTGTTCTAGAATGCATGTATGATAAAACTACTGCAAACTTCATTTTCATTTCTGTTTTTAGTTTCTATTTGTGATTATAAGGCCCTAAGATGAATCGAATTATTTGAATTTGTCTCATAAAAATGAATGCTTAGAATAATTTTTAATGGAATATTTATTTTATGAAATAAACATTTCTTATCATACTAGATAAGAATAAAAAATTAAAAAATTAAAATAGACATTACTAAAATATCTATTTCACCATACCAAATACATGATAAGATGAGAAGGATTGTTGTCAAAAGAGAGAAATTGTGAATGTAAAGCAAAAAGTATGAAATAGTGGGATGATGGTGGTATAAAGTATAAATAATGATATGCTTCCGCTTCTATAGATTTTTTTATATTTACCATGACTTAAACAACTCCACTATATTTATATATAACCTTACTTGTCACTTTGATAAATGAATTTCAACCAAATTTGTCCAAACTTCAACATATCAATGCAAACTATCTATAGCCAGATGGATATTATAAATAACTTGGACTTTTCAAATATTTGTCGCTTTGGTATGTATTGATAAATTAGTCAAGTCACCTTTTAAACGTGCATGACGGCACCAAAGATGATTGCTACACCTACGCACGAAAATGGTCCACCATTGACTTGTATTTCTGTGCAATATAAACATTACTGTAATAATTCTCCAAAAACAAAGTGTGCTTTTTGATATATCAGTCGGCTGAAGGAAAAAATAAGACCCACGCCCTTAGTAGTATTCCACTTAAAGGACCTAGGGTAAAATAATATAGAAATTATGAAAATGTCTCTTATGTAATTAAGAAGTTCTACTGAAGATAGGATTGTGCCAAAATTATCAAAATGTTTTCAGTGGGTGAAAATGTGCTGAAATTATCGAAACGCCCTCTGATGGACAGAAAAGTCCTAACCAAGGTCGGACTCTAATAAAAAAAGTCCTACTAGATGCAGGACTTTTATAGGAGAGTTCTAACGGGAGTGGGACTTTGTCCAGGAGAGTTCTAACGGGAGTGGGACTTTGTTCAGGAGAGTCCTACTTAGACTAGGACTTTGTCAATGGAGTTCTAATAGGAGTGAAACTTTATTAGAAAGAGTCCTACTTGGATTGAGACTCTGTTAGGAGAGTCCTTACGAGAGTAGGAGTCTACCGAGAAAAGTCATACTGGGACTAGGACTCTAGGAAAAGAGTCCTAACGGAAATGGGACTCTATCGGAAAAAGTCCTACTTAGACTATGACTCTATCAGAAGGAGTCCTAATAAGAATAGAGTTTTAAGAAGAGTCCCACTGAAAATAGGTTTCTTGGTATAACTACCAAATTTTAACTACTTAATCAAGGGTCACAAAATGAGGTGTCTAAAGGGGATACTTCCTTATTTACATTATAATGTCTTAAGTAAATGAAAAGAAAATTAATTTACATTTAATATAAATAAAATGTCCACTAATATTGTTGTTTGTGCAGAGCAGAATTTGCTTTTTATCTGTTTCAGTCAACCATTCTGTCGATTGAGTCTAGCTTTCAGTCGACTAATCCTTCCATTCAGTGGACTGAAAGTATAGGACTTTTAGGTTCTTTAGTTTCTGTTAATTGTAGTCAATTGATTCTAACTTCCAGTTGACTGAATCAGTTGTGCAACACTTGAACCTACTATTTTGTAAATTTTCATTCATCCTTTGTATTCTTTCTTCATTAAACTTTAACACAACATAAATAAATGATTCCTAATCTCAATTCACACCATTTTACAAGATCCAATACTATTATACATATCATCAATTACCTTTAAAACATGTAACATCATCATATCCAAAACATCCGAACATATTTCAAGTTTGATTGCCTATTAAAGAGCTTGGCTCGTATAAGCTTAACATCAAGGCCAACATATGACCACATGTACATGATTTTACACAAATAAAAAGAGAGAATCAACATAAACAAAACATATGTAATTGGTCCTCCAAATTCAATTCACATGCACAAAGGCTTCAACCATGATTTCTCCATCACGTCGGCTCCTTGCCCGTACATGCAATCTAGTAGGAGTCAATACAACAACCCTAGTAAGAAACCTATAAACATAGGGAAAAGCAAGTGGTGATACATGTATGCCTGTACTAGTGTAGTGCCACATAAGTGTTCACAGATTATGCTTTGCCAACAAGGACAGATTCAAGATTTATCAAACTTTTATATGTCAATGCAAATAATCCTAAAAATAATAAGCATCATCTAAGTTCAAAAGATATGAGCCAATTAGTTGAGGATTCATATTTCATTTAAGTTATTCCAATTCTCAAGTTTTCCATCTTAAGCTCTCAAAGTCTCAATCCTTAAAGACTATTCTCCTAGTCGTCCCTTAGTAAGCCTTGTGTGCTTTATGGGCTACTAACCCGATAGATACAAACGGCCACCTGCACGGGTTTATGGCTCGCAAGCTGAAGAGTGACACCATCCCAAACACAATATCAAACCCTGGGAAATCACAATCTCACCATGCTTAAGAGCACACAATTGATGTAACTCATCTTTAGTCCAAATGTCCATTTTCTAAGTTTTTATTCTCATTATTCTAAGGTCATTTGACCAACATTCATATCCATAATTCATGTTAAATTCACCAATATAATCAATCATTCATGCAACAATGTTTAAAGCATCACTTTATAACATGAATAGTCATAGAGACATTTCTACGAACACTTGGTATAGAAGAGAGAATTTCACGCATATTATATTCAAAACCCATAGTATGAATACACCCTCTAATCATTTCACATTTAACCGAAAGTGTAATCAATGTCAAAACAACGTAAAATTGAATCATTCAAAGACGAGAAACCTTCTAATAATCAAGTCTTTAAGTCACATGCAACATATGGTCAAATATTCAAGAACTACCACATGTATATCATGAAATAAGATGATGAACTATCCAATATACCTATACACATACTTTTCATCTAGGTTTAAAAGTCCCTACCTTGCTTCTTGAAGGTTTATACAAAACCCTAATTTTTCTTCCTTTGTTCTTGTTAGATCTTTTAAGATCCTAGCTCCAAATTGATGGTAGATGCCTTCTAGATGAGAGATCTTGCACTAGATGTCCTTATTGTAGCTGGATCTCATGAGAAGATGGGGGATTTGAGAAAAAAACTTGAACCCTAAGTTCCCTGCTTTTCTTTTTCTAGAGTGTGTCGTGAGAGTTAGAAAGTGTAGAGAGAGAGAGAAATCAGAGATGTGAAAAGAATGGACTGCTAGGTCATGCAAGGCCCCTATTTATAGTCTAAACTTTGGTTTAGGTCATTTGACATTTTTCCCTTCATTAATTGATTTTCTTTCTTTCCTTTAATTGCCTTTTTTTCATTTTCATGTGTACACATTGTGATTCATCACAAACCCAACATTCTAAGGTTCATTTAAGTTATAATACAATATCTCTCAGGTAATATACTTGCGCAAACCCGTGATGATGGTAAAATGACTATTTTGCCCCTATAGTCATTTAATGTGTCTAAATAAACTCCAATGGTCCCTAAATTTTTTTTTCTAAGCCAATATTTATTATACTAAATCAATTATATATTGTTAATATCCATTATTCATATTTTCAAACGCGTCGCTAAAAGCTACTATTAGCGACGCACATGAGGTACGTCGCTAATAGTGATGAAAAAAGGATTTCTCGCATGAAAAAAATGGTGCACACCTTTCAACGACGCCAAAATAGTTATTAGCGATGCACACGTGCGTCACTAACAATATAGATTATTTAGCAACGGACGAATGTGATAATTAAAACGACATCATCTTGGATGCATTTGGCGACGCACAAAAACTTATTAGCGACGTGCTTTGTGCGTCACTAATAAGTCTGCAATATTTTTCCCAAATCTTACGCAGATCTCATTCGATCGGCTACGCGACTCTCTCTCTCTCTCTCTCAAACACCTCTTTGACAGCGGCGACCACTTCCAGGAACAGTAACTCTTTCATTCTCTCTATCTTTCTCTCTATACATGTCTTTGCACATATATGTATGTGTGTGTGTGTGTGTTCATGTCTATTTTATTATGGTTGCGTTTGGTGGATGTTTTTAACTTTTGCATTATTTGTTAAGAAAGAATATTGTTAACCTTAATCTTGTATGGATAAATAGAAAAAGAGAAAATAAATGAAAATATTATGATAAATTTAGCTTCTTTTTTTTTGTAAAAACTATGGAGGACGGACAAAAAAGAAAAACATTATTTTAATAATGTGAGGGAAATTGATAAACATTATTTTGTTAAAAATTAGTTGTTATGAATGACGATTCAATGGATTAAGAACTCTCTCTCCCTTTTCCCTTTTTTTATCTTACCAAACATGACTTATATTTCTTTTCCTTTTTTTACTTCCTCCCAAATTTCTGTTAATCTTGTGATTTATTAACACATTTATTTTATATTTTGAATAACATTATTGGTGAGGAAGGAAATGAAAGATAAAATGGAAGGGGGAAAAGTAAGTGGTGGATGTCAAATTTGTGGATAGAACTGTTAATATGGTTGAGGCTTGAGCAAGCCCGAAGCTCACCCATTCAACTTAATTACTAGATTTCAGGTTAAACTTTAATTGAACATGGGCCAAGCTGAGTTTATACCCAAAGTTGAGCTTAGGCTAAGATTGGAATATCCTAAGCCCATTGGCCCGTTTATAAAATGATTATGTAGCAAAAACTAGGGCTGCATCTTCAACGGACTAACTTGAGCCTAACCCGAATTATTTAGGGCTTAGGTTTCGTTTTGTATACTTTGGGACAACCTTGAACAAAAAACCTCAAGTTTGGTCTAAATGAAGATTGGATTTGGATTGAGACTTTGGAAATCTGAGCCTGACCCAAGCTTGAACTTAATATTTTATCTAGTATATTTTGTATACTTTAGTTGATACACTACTAGATTAATATAAATTTCTTACAAGTATTATTATTATTATTATTATTATTATTATTATTATTATTATTTTACTAATTGTAAAAACTTGTTGATATTTAACATTTTTTTAAAAGTAAATTATGTTGAAGGAATTATTTTAACGGTTTTCAATTTTTTTTTTAAGAATAAACTAACAAAAATTATTAGAACTTTTAATATATAATCAATAAATATATATTAAAAGATGATAATTTAAATTGTTGAAAATTCGTCGAATTTAGATTTAACCGAATACTAATGAATTTTAATTCGAGTAGCGCTCGAGTTAAATTGTCGAATTCAAACTCAGGTTGATGTTTTAGGTCTTGAGTTGGGCTTGACACAACTCAGCTTGAGTTTGGCCCACCTGATTTATACTCCTAACAAAAGCTATATGTGGAGCTGAGTCGAGTAGAAGCTTTTCCAAAGTCAATGTAAACAAAAAATACCATTCTCAAGCTCAATGTTTGCTAATGTTCATATAGAACTTTTATCACAAACTTTGTCCATTCTTTATCATACAAATTTCAACCAAGTTTGGTTTGCCCTATCCTTTCGAAAATGGTAAAATTTAAGTTGTATGTTAACAACCTCAATTGGTCAATAAATTAAAAAGAGGTGATTGCAATTTTCAATAAGACAAAAAAATGTGTGTATTTATGCCTTACCTATGTGAGGTTAGTACACCAAATTGACATGATGTTTGGACAACTTTGATGTGATGTGTGTTACTTAATTAGATGTTTGGAATCAGCTTAATATATCATTAAGGGACATTTTAGTACGAGCATGTACAAAGACTAAACTATGTTTCTATCCTATTCTTATTGTTAATCAAGCTTAGTGTTCATTTGGATGAGATGAGAAGAGGTACAATTCAATTAAAAATAAGTTTAAACTCCAAGAAAAACTAAATGATCATGTAACTCAATGTATAATTGCATTTATGTAAGTCTAGCCCCGTTCGGGAGTCATTTTCATCACTCATGAATCTAGTCGCAAAATTTATTCGCGATTGGGCTCGTGTGTATGAAAATCGATTCTTGAATTATCCAGAGTAGGACAGTTTGGGAATGCATAAATCTACATTGCAATCAAAAGCGCATGCTTGAATATTCCACTATGAGAAAATTTCAGCACGGTTTGCTATTGTTCTCTGGGTATATATTTAGGCATGGTAACTACTATCTTGTATACTTAGAGAATCGTGGCGAGATGCTGCCGAAATTTTATCCAAGTGGAATCAAACATTTGATTTGCTGCTGATTGCAATGTAGATTGTGCATTCATGAATGGGATAAGACCACTTTACCCTTTAGAGAGAAGTTAGAGGTGCTAGGATTCATGTTTCATATTTATAATGAGCAACATTTTTGACTTGTATTAGGTAGACGAAAATGGATAAGAGTTCGATGGACTTGAGGGGTAGACATTTGCCACTGTATGTAAAGGGGATCAAAGATGTAATACCCCAACCCGAGAATGTTGGGTAAGGAGGCACGTTTTACGAGGTTATGAGAAAATTGGAAGAATAATTAATTAAGTTAATATAATTAATTAATTAAATATAAGGAGGCTAATTACTATTTAAATTACTAGAATAATGTGATGAAACACACACTCACAAAGTGTATTGTGTGGAAGTACATGTATAAATATGTGTCTACAAGTATATGCATGGAAGTTAAAAATAAATGTTAAATAGATAATATAATAATGATAGTAATAATAATAATAATAATAATAATAATAATAGTAATAATAATATTTAAAATACATGTATAAAGGTATGAAGGTGTGTATATGCATATTATATATATGTAATTGTAATTATGTATATATATAGATATGATTATATATATATTGAGGGACATGCAATGGTCCAATGTGTACAAGAGTGTGGGAGAGACCATTGTGTATTAGTATGTGTGAATATATATATGTATATATATATATATATGTATATATATAAATCCAAGTCAAACACCACACACACACACAACCAGCCACTCAATGGCTCTGCCCAAACAGTAGGAGGACACCCCTCCTTGGATGTTGCAACAAGCAAGAGGAAGATCAGTGGGTGGGGCAATCAGAGATTGAATTTATTAAGTGTATACTATATACACATACATACACAATGCATATACATGACTCACTCTGATTCAGTCACTTGGAGAGAAAGAGAGGGGTCCTGGGAAGAAGAAGGAAGGAGGTTCAGAAGGAAGAAGGAGAGAGAAGGGTCACTGTTAGAGGTAAACCCACAAAATCTCATAATTTCTCTCTCTAGAAATACATGCATGCCAATGAACTGCTTTAGTGATTTTCATGCATATGAGATCCTTACAGTAAATATACGTGAATAATACATAAAGAATAGACTCAAAAGCACACCAAAACATCAAGCCGTACACAAAACGGCCATGGATGACCTTGCTTGAAGCAGGTCTGAACCGAGGCACACCAAACTAGATTTGGATTATCAAAACCTAAACTAGACGCTACAAGCAACCTAAAAACCCTAGTACGCAACCACGAAGCTCAAGAAATGAAACCCATACGATGAGTTGCAGGTTACGGGTTTGAAACCCAAACCTTTAAACACATTGTTAGAACCACTTTGGTGATTAGGGATTTCGGCCTTATGAAAAATGGAGCATATCAGAACAAACCCCATCAAGTTTGGCTCAAAGATGAGCATATGGGACCGAGACACAGGTTTGGATTATCAAACCTAAAACCAAACACACGAAGCGGTTTTGAACTCTAAAACGAATGCCGAACCAGTCCTTAACACCTTAGGGATGTTTTGGATAAAAAACAGAGAGGAATCGTTGAACCAAAATGCATGAAATAGAAGCTTTTAAGCTTCGAAAATTAGGGCAACAGTCGCAGGTTAACGAGGAAGACGACGCTGAGTCGACTCGTCGTCTTTCGAGTTAGACGGGTTGGCTCGGACGCGTGGCAGCCTCTGGGCTTGCACCGAATTAGTGGGGCGACGTCGTTTAGGGGCTTATATGTTTATATATAAAACCGTGTTGAAATTTAAAGGAAAAGAAGCAGAATTGCTGCTACGGGGTATCGAACCCCTGACCCCACGCGCCCACACGCATTTCCTTCCACTCGGCCATGCACTCGCGTGTGCCATATATGCGAACAAAATATATATATATATATATATATATTATACATATAGTTAAAAACCGAAAATAAAAAGGTGCATTGCACCTGGTGGGACTCGAACTCGGATATATGGGGAAGGAGGTGACACGCTGGCCAGCGTGCCACCCTATTCAACCTGTCACTAATCCCACATAAAATATATATATATATATATATATATACTATACCTATTAATTTAATTTAATTAAATGAAATTAATTAAATTAAATACTCCAAAATGGCCCGGTGTCCAAATGAGATGAGTTATATATGTGTTTCTACTATCTCAGACCTCCTAAGTCCATTGGTGAGGTCCACGACATGAGATGAGGTCCCAAAAAATTTGAAGACCCGTAAAAATGTCAAAATGACTAAAATACCCCTGCCTCATAAATGAGTCAAACGAGGTCCAAATGAAATAAATAAATAGTAGATTTTGACTATTTGGAACATTCTGAATCTAATGGTGGGGTCTGTTTCATGAGACGAGACTCCAAAAAATTTAGACACATTAAGGTATAAATTACCAAAATTGCCCCTAACATGTCCTTAGTCGAATTAAATTCTAAGAAAGCCTAAATTGACTTCCTTCGACACTCTGAACTCAATGATAGAGTCTATTCGACCAAAAGAAGTGTCTAAAATAAAAAGACATAAAATTTGATGAATAGCATCTGTTTGATGTCTAAAGACTAAAGTATTGCCGAAGTATTAAACTAAGGCAAGTACGAAGAAATAAAGTATGAGAAGATACGACACGTTAATATGTGAAGTAAATAACTTTAAATCAAAGTTAATGGAGCTACCAGAAGAGTATAAGTTGAAATGAATTAAATTTCTAACATAATAAATTGTGTCGTTGGTTAGGAGTATGAGTTAAATCGGTTAGGATGAAATACGATTGAAGCATAAGTTAAGAAATATCGATAGATGATATTGCAGTGAATGTGAAGTTAATGAGACTGTTTATGAATTGTTCTTAGGAATTATGGAGGAAGTGGGAAAGCACACTTTAGCACTAACCCTAAAGGACCGAGGTGAGTAACCCTGTGTTTGAAATGGAGATTTAACTCCAATTATTTGAAGAAGTTTTAAGTTCAAGTCATATGAAGCATTTGAATATCAAATTCAGTTTTGATTCTTGTTTTTAAATTGTTCTGATATGACATGCTGATTAAATGGTTTTATATTCAATTCTTTTCTTGGAAATATTTAGCATGTCCGGTTGAAATTGCAAATTTCTTTTAAATGTTCTGAATTTGATTATTTCAAGTATTGAAGCTCTATCGCAGAAATTGTATATTTCATGTTTTCAATATTCATGAAAAGCCTCTATTGAAGTAGCCATGTGATAAATGTTTTATAAGATAAACGGTACTAAGTACCACCCTCTATGATGGTTGAAATCCTTCGGGATTCAACAGTACATGCCCGGTAGTAGGATCTAATCCCCCAGGCAATTATCATTGACAGTATTGGCAGTAAAATAGGAGTCTGGTTCAAAACAGATTCCACCTAATCAAAGAGAAAAGATGACAAAGTGATTTTGAAAATGAAAGCAGGTTTTACCCTTATTTTCAAAATACATATTTATGTGTTTTAAAGTTTATACACTTTATTAACGAAGTATAAGTTTAGCTTGAACACCTTAATTGTTTCAAAGCTATCTGTTTTATGAAATGCATATGTTTCAAGTTTTATATACTCTATTTAAGGATGACATGTTATGTTACATGTTTTGAAGTTCATAAGTATAAGCATAGCTTGAATGTTTTAAATGTTTCAAGCCATCCGTTTTGAGAATGCATATATCCCGTGTTCTAAATTGTACGAACAATTGGTAGTGAGTATTTTATAAACTCCCACGTGATAAACCACTACCAGTTGAAAACCCCATGACGAATGCAGGAATTACTCACAAGCTTAGATTAGCTTACCCGAACTTTGTTCGGATCCCCCTTTCAGGTAAATGGCAAAAGGCAGTTTTTGATTTGAAGACGAAGATGATGGATCTGCCATTTTGGGAAGTTGTACTTAAGTAGTTTCCTTATGAAGCCATGTGAATTTTTAGTACGAACTCCTGTAGTAGTAAACAGTACAAAATATGTATTAAGCCTCAGGGCAGTGATATGTAATATTATAAAGTCTTTAAGTTCTTAGATATGCTCTGAATGTATGTTTATACATGTATACATAAATGTGAAGAGCGGTAGTACCGGACGGATGTGCAAATTTTAAATAAGAATGAAAAGAAAAAAATAAAAGAAAAAGTTTTTCACGCTTCCGCAACCACTTGAAACACATCTATCCGATACCGCTGCAGATGCGAGCCTTCGCCCAAGGGTCCTCGGGCCTGAGGGTGGCGGTCGCGATGTGAAATCCGCAGAGGGTGGGTTTCGGGTCGTGACAAAAGATTTTATTGAGTTTGCTCGTGCATCTGCAGATGGGAGAAATAGGATAAGATGTCTATATAGGAGGTGCAATAACAGAGATTATATGCACATAGATGAGGCCAAAGAGTACCTACTCCTACACGGGATGGACAAGAGGTATACGTGTTGAGAATTTTATGGGGAATACCGTGACGTACGAGTGGTAAGTGAGGATGAAGAAGAAGACGACAATGATAACTTAGGTGATAATGTTGGGGTTGGTTACAAAAGCTTGCCACAAATGCTGACAGACTTGCAGGGGGCTACAACTGGGGCTTGTAGTCACATGAGTGTCACAGGACAATCGAAAGCGTTTGATTCCTTGTTGAGGGAAGTAAGGCAGCCGTTCTATCCTTGTTGTGAGAAGTTTTTAAAATAGAATTTTCTCGTGAAACTCCTTCATATTAAGACCATTAACCGATTGAGTAACAAATCATTTAATATAGTTATTGAATTGATTAAAGTAGCACTTCCTATTGGGGATACCCTTTCGAAATCATATTACGGGGCAAAAAGAATGTTATGAGATTTGGGCCTCAAGTATATTCCCATACATGCTTGCAAAAATAATTACATGTTATTTTGGAAGGAGACTAACTAATGTATGGAATATACGGTGTGCCACGAACCTAGGTACAAGGTGAATAAAGGAAAGAGCAAGACAATTCCACACAAGGTGCCGAGATATTTTCCCTTAAAATCGAGGCTATAAAGGTTATACATGTCTCAAAAGATGGCAGAAGAGATCCGGTGGCATAAAAAGAAGCATGCTACTAAGGAAAATGTATGTAAGCATTTGAAAGATTCTCAAACTTGGGTTGAGTTTGATAGAAATCATGAATGGTTTGCAAATGAGCCGCATAATATACCACTTGGGCTGGCTAGCGACGGTTTCAATCCATTCGGTGACATGAGTAATGCCTACAACATGTGGTCGGTGTTGCTTGTGTCATATAACTTGCCACCATGGAAATGTGTGAAAGAACCATTTATCTTCATGTCATTTCTTATTCCAGGGGCGAAGTCTCCTGGTAATAAAATTAATGTGTACTTTCATCATTTAGTGGATGAGTTGAAGGAATTGTGGGGGGTTAGAGTGAAGGTATACGATGTCTCTAAGAATGAGACATTTCAATTACATGCAGCAGTATTGTAGACCATAAATGACTTTCCTACATACGAGAAGTTGTCTGGGTGGAGCACTAAGGGGTATTTGGCATGTCCAGTTTGCAATAAAGATACATGTTCCCTACATTTTTCCAATGGAAAGAAGATATACTACATGTGCCATCATTGTTTTCTACTGCTATCACATGACTGGAAAAATCGACAAAAGTATCTGTTTGATGGAAAAATTGAGCGTAGATTGTCACCTCCATTGTTGTCTAGGAAAGACGTGTTGGCACAATTGGCACTCATCCAACCAGTGAGGTTTGGGAAGATACTGGGTACTAAGAAGAGGAAGCGTACTAATGTGGAGTTAAATTGGACAAAGAAGAGCATATTTTTTGAGTTTTTGTACTAGGAGACCCTTAAGTTGAGGCACAATTTGGATGTTATGCACATCGAGAAGAACATCTGTGATAATGTGCTGGAAACTTTAATGAACATTGAAGGGAAGATGAAGGATACTGTTAATGCTCGATTAAACTTGTAGGAGCTGGGAATACGTAAAGAGTTGCACCTAATATATGGCGGTGATAAGTATATCATGCCTCCTACATGCTATACATTATCATTAGACGAGCGAATAAGGATTTGCGAGTGGTTTAAATCGGTGAAGTTCCCAGATGAATATGCATCGAATATATCTCGGTGTGTAAATATTAAAGATGGGAAAATATCTAGATTGAAGAGCTATGACTGCCATGTCCTTTTACAACAACTTCTTCCAGTTGCAATAAGTAGATATCTCGACGATGACATATCAAGGATATTGATTGACTTGGGTTGCTTCTTTAGAGAATTAAGTGCCAAGACGTTGAAGTTGGAAGTACTGGAAAAACTCGAAAGGGACGTTGTTGTGATCCTCTGCAACTTGGAAAAGATTTTCCCTCCGGCTTTCTTTGATGTAATAGTCCACTTAGCTGTGCATTTTCTGCATGAGGCAAAAATTAGCGGACCTGTCCAATACCGTTGGATGTATCCAATAAAAAAGTACACTAAATTTTAGTTTTTGTCTTATCTATCCATCCTAACTATTTTTAATTTATAAATAATTAATTATTAAAATAGATTTTTGCACACATTGAAGCAATATGTGTGTAACAAAGCATGACCGGAAGGGTCAATTACTGAGGCGTACGTTGATGCTGAATGTCTCACGTTCTGCTCTATGTATCTTGAAGATATTGAGACAAGGTTTAATTGTGAAGAATGAAATTCTGATAGATGTCCAGGGCAGCAACGAACTGGCCTTGCGGTGTTTAATCATAATGTGCGGCCAATAGGTGCCCTTATATATGAATGTTATCATCTTGAAGACTTGGAAAAAGCCCACTATACCGTGCTCAACAACTGCGATGAGACATTGCCATATTTTAAGTAAGTTTATCTAAATCATTACAAGACTACATTAGTACATAAATGTAAGTTACATAAAATATATCTCATCTTATACAGTGAGCATACGACTGAGCTTCAGAGAGAACATGTTACCTATAATGATCTAGAGCAAAAACAACAAAATTTGTTTCTAAAGTGGTTCAGAGAACATGTAAGTATAAGTTTCAATTAATTGTAATTGAATTAGTTAATGCATTTGTATTCAATTAATTTTATACTTGTATTGAATTAATAGATGAAGCTATTATGCCACTAAAAATCTCTTGAGGCATATGATCAATTATATTCCTTGGCATGTGGCCCTGATCAAAGGATATCCCGTTACACCAGTTTAATTGTTGATAGTGTTTGATTTCACAGGAAGCAACATGAGGTGAGCCAGCGAACACAGAATATTGGTGTCTTTGTTTAGGGAGGTTATGAAGCAGGACAAAGTGTAGAGTATTATGGTGTTTTACAAGATATCATACAGTTACTGTGTCGGTCATTCTATGTATTTGTTTAAATGTGATTGGTGGGATGTAAGTGATAAGAAGACTAGAATGCAGATCAATAAGCACTTCGTAAGTGTTAATACGTCACGTACGACATTTAAGGATGATTCGTATGTATTAGCATCTCAAGAAAAACAAGTTTTCTATCTGAAGGACATAAAAATCAGAGGTAATTGGCATGTTGTCCAAAACATTAAGTCTAGAAATGTTTATGATATACTAGAAGTTAAAGAGGGAGAGGAAGATTTGGAGAGGATTCAAAAAGGCACTACAAGAAGAGTCTCAATCTGCCTACAATGGTGTTGTTATCCATGATCAAGACAATGTTACTTCGTATCGATTAAATAGAACTGATGTAGAACCAGATCATGTCGTAGCTTCCGACGCCACCAATACCAGACAGTTAGATTCAAGGGATGCAACTTTTATTAATGATGATGATGACGAGGAAAGTGATTTTGATGATGATACATTGTTAGAGTATTGTATTAAGAATGAACAAATTTTAAGAACAGATGATGATACAGACTCAAATGAATAATTATAATAGGTGTTACATGTGTTAGGATCAAGTGTAATAGATTTTCAATTTTATCATGTAATGGAATAAAAGTTTTATGGTGTAATGGATATTCAATTTTATGATGTAATAGATATTCATTTTTATGATGTAATGGATTTTCATTTTTATGATGTAATGAAATTTTATTTTTAAACTTTCTTTTAGATATGGTTGGACCGGGATTGTAACACCCCGACTTTGTGTAATTAATAATTAGTTATTAATTATTAATTAATACTGGCTTATAGAATGATCTAGGGAATTAATCATAATCCCGGCGGTCATGATAGACCGATAAAATAATTAAATATGTCTGGAGGAAAAGGGTAAAATACCCGAACCCAATTACTGATTAATTCGGCGAAATAACACCGCTTTAACACTAACGAAATCCGAATTAGCTAACCCGAAAAATCCCGAATGTTTAATAAATGACACGGAACCTCTGACACTGAAGATAACTGAAATATGAAACTCCCGGAACAAACCGTGTCGAAAAAGGAGTTACGGAATGAAAGTTATGAAGGAAATACTGAAACTGAATTTCTGCGCAACCAAACGTGGCCTTAACCGAAAATATGGGAAAAATGGCCAAATGGGAGGCCAAGGGAATTGAACCCTTGACCTTTGAGTGAAAAGAAACCTCATCCAAAAAATAACCAACTGGGCTAGTGGCATCTTTGTGACCATATATACAATGAAATGTATATACATACAAATCTGAATAGGCCACCTCCCAAGTGACCAATGAACAAGCATGCAACACATCAGCATGCATCACCCTATGCCCCCTAGGCTATCATGCCTACACATCACATGATGACCCCTCCCCCAACCCAAATGCATGCAAGCCAATGATGGTATATCTCACAAATCAATAACCATTTCATATGTGATATATGGTGAGGGTGAGATCAGAAATTGGGGGATCTGATATACTGATATAGAGGAGGTGATAAGGTGTGAGAACTGATCTGTTAAGAGAAAGAAACCATGTGAGATCAAGTGAGCTTATGTGTGAGAAACCATTGTGAGAATGGTGTGTATGTCCATGGTCTACACATGATGGTGTCCCATGAAGATGCATCAAGAGGAAGGAACTGAGGACCGAGGTGCCAAATGACTAAACTGAGCCATGAGAGGGAGGAATAATGGCCTGAACCAGAGGTAAACACAAAACTGCAAAAATTTCCTGTTTAGATTTTCATACTGTTTCTGATAATTTTGGTCCATACAAACCATATATATATGCTCCTGTGAGACTTTGGTATTGTCCTAAATAAATTGGGAGGGTCGAATAGGGTAGAAAACACCAAACCGAGCCCAGGCAGCCATGGATGACCTCGAATATGCAGGTCTGAATCAGCTGCAATCAAACTGATTTCTGACACACTGAACCTGATCTAGACATCCTAAGGGTCCTAAAACCACTGTTCCGCGACCCTAGAACGCTGATTTAAACCCCCAAACCGTGAGTCGCAGTCACGGGTTTGAGACCTAACACCACTGAAATCGTGACCAAACCGAGATATGAAGACGGGGACTGAAACGCCATGACCTGTAGGTCACAACGCAACAAACCCCGTGAGGTTTGGACCAAAAATGGACGCCCTAGAATCAGTTGCAGGTCTGCGCAATAATGGAGTGGACCGAGCTCCACCCGTAGACTCGAGACACCAAACCGACGCCAAAATGTTGGCTTCACCTCCAGAGAACGTTTGGGATCAAATCAGTTGAAAAACCCTACCTGAAACTCCACGAAAATGGAGAAAAACCGGAACTGGGAATTAGGGCAACCGAGGGTAGTTGATGAAGAAGACGACCGAGTTGACTCGTTGCCTTGAGCCGAGTCAACCGGGCCAACTCGGACACGTGTTGAGTGAAGAGGGATGCCACCGAATTAATTGGAACGACACCGTTTGATGTAACTGTTGTGTTTTAAATCCTGAATTTGGCCGTTTGGAAACAGAGTTAATAAATCCAAAATTAGGGAAAATTGATTTTGGGCATAACCTAAACGAGGATAGGAAGGAAATTGGGGATAACTGGATTATTATATTACGGTTTTCTGAAGGGAATTAAACCGGTTGGTTTTTGGAGGTTTTGGACTGGTTCAATTTCTGAACCCCTGAACCCTCTGGTCTAAACCCTAATTTTCTGAATTTATATTTAACCCCCCAAATATTTCTGAAAATTACGGATTAACCCCTACTAAATTGGGAAATTGTACTGTGGCCCAGAACATTGAGAAATTATTCATTTAAGCCCCTAGAAAATTAATTAAATAATAAAATAATTATTTAATTATTTTATTAAATAGGTAAAATTACGATTTTACCCCTGGACATTTAATATGTCAAACGGAGTCCAAATAAAGCAAATAAATAGTGTATTTCCACCATTTCAAGTATTCTGGACTCAATGGTACAGTCCAAACTGGGAAATTATGTACCGAAAAATACAGACTTGTAAGTGACAAATGATTGTACTGCCCCTGAGGGTACCCAGGCCCAAATAAAAATAAAAGACAGTCTATTTTGACTATGTCAGGCGTTCTGAACTCAACGGTGAGGTCCGTTTAACAAACTAAAATCTCGAAAAATATAGACACATAAAGTGTAAATGACCATACTGCCCCTAATGATTCCCAGGGTCAGTTAAACATTACAGATAGTCCAACTTAATTATGTCGAACGCTCTGGACCCAATGGTGAGGTCCATTTTATAAACTGACGTGCCAAAAAATATGACACGTGAAATTACCAAATTACCCCTGATACTGTACGAAGCCCAAATGAAGTCCGATTGGGACGAAATAGCCCCGGATGAAACCCGATGAGAGGGCGATAGGCTACTAGGTTATCTTAGGTAATCCGATAGACACCTAAGATGACGAATAAGACCTGAATGAATAAATTCTGATCTGTCTGTGATTGATGATGATTGTTCAGGATATACATGGTGATGCCTGACGTACTTGGAGGTTATCAGATTGTTTATGCAAGGAGATGACTGTAACAGTTGTGAGTAACCTGGAACTTCTGACTTGGTGTATAAGTACACCGTCTAGTTACTGTATTTTAAATATTGTACTGCACTGTTTTATCTGATACACTGATTTCATGCCCTTACTCAAATGCATGATTTTTACTCTGTCTGATTCCTCTGTTCTGCACTGAAATAAACCTGTCACTGTTTTTACTGAAAGAACAACTGATTCTTGGTACCACCTCAGTCTTGAGCACTATATGAGCATACTGCACTGTTTAATCTGTGCATACTGTACTGTTTATTCTGTTATACTGTTCTGCTCTGCTCATAACTGATCTGTTCTGTTACTCTGATGTTTTAACTGATCTGTTCTGTTACTCTAATGTTTTAACTGATCTGTTCTGTTACTCTGATGTTTTAACTGATCTGTTCTGTTACTCTGATGTTTTAACTGATCTGTTCTGTTACTCTGATGTTTTAACTGATCTGTTCTGTCACTCTGATGTTTTAACTGTACTCCTGTTTTTGAATACCGTTTCAAATGAACGTGTTTAACTAACTGTTATGTCTAATCTGTTCTGATCTGTTCTGTTGATTTGCCTGACCCGTTCTGTCTGATCTGTCTGACCCGTTCTGTTTGATCTGTCTGACCTGTTCTGTTTGATCTGTTTTGTCCTGACCTATTCCGTTTGATCTGTCTGATCTGTTCCGTCCTGATCTGTCCTAATTTGTTATGTCTGATCTGTTCCGTCCTAATCCGTCCTGATTTGTTATGTCTGATCTGTTCCGTCCTGATCCGTCCTGATTTGTTATGTCTGATCTGTTCCGTCCTGATCCGTCCTGATTGATATTGTACCAGTTGTTCCGTCCTGTTCAATTTCGATATGTCTTGTTCTGATAGATGTATTGTTCCGTTTTGTTCCGACATGTTCAGTTTCGATATGTCTTAATCTGATTGATATTGTTTCGTTTGTTTCTGTCATGTTCAGTTCCGATATGACTTGTCCTGATTGATATTGTTTCGTTTGTTTCCGTCATGTTCAGTTCCGATATGACTTGTCCTGATTGATATTGTTTCATTTTGTTCCGTCATGTTCAGCTCTGATATGACTCGTCCTGATTGATATTGATTCGTTTTGTTCCGTTGATGATATACTTGTATCCTTGATTAATATACTATTTCCACCCAGTTCTGTCTTGTTCCGTTCCGTTGATGATATACATGTATCCTTGATTGATATACTGTTTCCACTCAGTTTTGTCTTGTTCTGTTCCGTTGATGATATACATGTATCCTTGATTGATATACTGTTTCCACTCAGTTTTGTCTTGTTCCGTTCTATTGATGAGATACCTGTATCTCTGGTTGACATATTGTTTCCGCTCCGTTCTGTTATGTTCTGTTCTATTTTATTCTGATTTGTTATGTTTTATTCCATTCTGTTCGGTTATGATTTGCTATGACCTATTCCGTTCTGTTCGATTATGACTTGTTATGTTCTGTTCCATTCCGTTCTATTATGTTTTATTGTGATCCGTTCTAACCTGTTCTATTTCGACCCGTTTTATTCTGACCCGTTCCATTCTGACCTGTTTGTCTCTGATTGATATATTGGCATCATTTACTATTCTGTTCTGATTTGTTGTGCTTTGTTTCGTCCTGTTCTGATTCGTAATGTCCTGCTCTGCTCGGTTCTGCTTCGTCCTGACCTGTTGTGTTCTGTTCTGTACGGTTATACTTGATATAGTCTGTCATGTTCTGTCTGTCCTGATCTGTTGTTTTATTTTGTGCAGTCCTGCTTTATTCTACTGAAACTGCATTTACAGTAGATTTATAAGACTGCTATTTTCAAAAACAACTGAACTACCCTTGTGCTTTGTAAACAAGAAATGGATTTGACACCCTTGACAGGGAACCTGTGTTACTCATTGGGCTTTTCGAAGCTCACCCCATTCCCTAACATTTTTCAGGAATGATATCAATTGGATCTGATGGCACTGATCTGTGGAGACTGGATTATTGAGGATTGATTCTGTTTAATCAGGTGAGTGATGTAATATGACTGACTTGACTGATATGTACTGAATATAGATATGGCTCATGGTTTTAAACGGTACTCTAGAGATTATAGTTTTGCTCTGTTGTTATATGTCGAATTATAGATATGCTCTGAGGTTGAGTTGTTAGTTGTTGGATTTTAGACTTGCTCTGTGTGATACATATCCTACGGTGGATACATGAGTTGCATTCCCGTGATAAAAAGAAAAAAAAAAGTTTTAAATTCCGCTGCATCTGACCCTACAGTCGGAGTGCAATTCACTGGAAAGTTCAGAAATTGCCTTCGGTTGGTGGCGTGGCGACTAACTGGCATCACGTCCTCGACATCCGCGTAGGGTGGGGTTTGGGATGTGACAGGGATCACGCAGACACACAGCCCGGTTGGACCCATCGACCCCTTCCTCTTCATCTGCAGGATCGACCGATCCTGCCATTGATGGTATGCATAGTTCCTCTTTTATTATTGATTATATAAATATGGTACTAATTGTTTTTATTTTATTTCTTCTAAAGCTTCAGCCACCGCCTCTAGACAAGGACGCGGTAGGTCAAAGAATTACAGTTTGCAGGTTCTAATAGATGCAGCAGGGGGGCACCCGACTTCAGATTGAAATACCTCCAGGCTTGCTGAAGCCCGTTGGTGGGTGGGCAAAATAGTTCACCACAGAGGTCGGCATCATTTGCCGACTACGCGCCTCATTCCATATTAGTGACTGGAGTCTCATCACTGACGAGGAGCGACGGGATATTCAAGTGCATATCCTGGTATGTCTTTTATTATTGCATTCAACTTAATTTTAACATATCTAATGAAGTAATGTTTTGACAATGAAATTCTTTACAGGAGAAGTTTGACATCGATCTCAGGCAATGGACCATTACTTAGGGGTCCGTTTTAGGGACTATCGACATAGGCTCCAAATGCACTATGAGGCAGAGGTGGCAGCCGATAGAGATCTTCGCGATAGACCCTATAGGGGGTGACGATGGAGGATTGGAAGTTACTATGCGACCAGTTCCCTAGTAATGCATTTCATGTAAAAATTGTCAAAATTAATTTTGTTGTATGATAAATCATTGTCATTTATACTAACCTTCTTTGTTTTGGTCAAGTGTAGGAAATTTAGCAAGAAAGTAGAAAGAGCAGAAGCAAGCAAAAGGTGACCCATTGTGGTGGATCACAATCTTTTGTACAGTATAGGCATGAGATGGTAAGTTAATAAATGTATCGAGTTGTTATTGTATAATCTTTTCATGAAATCAATATTCACAAGTTACTATTAATTTGTTACAGTGAGACTAGGAGACCGGAGCACCACCAAGCCCGATTGATTTGTGGCACAAAATGCACTCCAACCCCGAAAAAGGTTGGACTGGGCCTAAAGCTCAGCGGCTTTATGTAAGTTATTTACGTATATATACTAGTATTACTAATTTAATATTAATCCAACATTATAAAAGTAGTAACATATATTTATATTTTTATAAGAGGAGATGGTCCAGCTACATGCTTAGCCGACCCTTAAAGGTCAGGATCCGCCACCGATGACTAGATACGCGAGACTATTCTCGGCAAGAGGCGTGGAAATATGGGTGGCCTAGGGAGTGAAATGTAGCCGACAACATCGTCCTCTACCATCGAGAGTGATGCTAGGTTTCACGTAGCCTGTAGAGATCTAAAAAATAAGGACAGAGTTTTTGTTTTTGCCGGTAGGGCACTATACATGCACCATTTGCTGATAAGGTACTACATATACATCATTTAGCTATAAGTTCTATTTATAAGCATATTTTTAGTGTGTCATAGAAGATAAATATGCTTAGAATATTAAAATACATCTCCTGTAAAAATGTGAGCCTGTTTAGAGACAGTTTTAGAAATTGGATCAAAAGGGCATCCCGGGTGGAACCGGCCAAACCCGGCCACAAGAAAAAATTTATTTTTTTGAAAATTTTTATTTAAAATTATTTTAAAAACTTTTGCTAAAACAAAATATCAAATTGAGGCGTTTCGAGATGAGTTGTAGTGTAACGGGGTCCCGGATTCATTAAGGGCAAAAGGGTCATTTTGCACCTTTGCCCCTCCACTATGAATATAGCCCCTTAGTGTATTTTTTTCATAGTTTGGTCTAAGATTCAGAGCAGAGCACGTTCATGGAGAAAAAGTGAGAAAAAGCCCTAGGTTCTCCAAGCTTCAAGCCACCGAAACACACTCCTAGGCCAAGATTCTTGTGAGGCTTCCTTCTAGGAAGTTGTTCCTCTCATCAAGACCTATATTCTCACTAATTAGTTCAGCTGCACAGTGAACACAACTTCCTCGGTTTGAGAAAAACCATTCTAGGTATGATATTTTACTAAGTAAGGAATATAATTATTTTTAGGAGTGATGTACACGTTGATTGAAAGATTTATATGTTTATTTGATGTTAGAAAATCACTTAGGATATAGTTGCTTTGAAAAACCTAGAGTTGATCGTTTATGTACTTGTGTGTTCTTTTTTATTCTTTGGAAATTTGGTAAAGTGATAAACATGAACCATGACTATATGTTAAATTCATTGTATTTTAGCTTATGTTCATGTATAGAAACTCTTATGATTGGAAAGTTATGATTTATTCAAGGTGTTGGTAGTTTAGGCATTTTTGTAATCTTTGAGAATTTGTCAAAGTGATGAACATGTAACTTGTTTGTATGTTTGATTCATTGTATTTTAGTTTAGGTTCATGTAGGGAAATTCTTGGGATTTGAGAGTTATGATTTATTCCATGTGTTGGTGCTTTATGTATTTTATGATCTTTGAGAAATTGTTAAGGTTGTGAATATGTAATGTGTTTATATGTGAAATTGATTGGATTACATGTTAGGTTCATGTAGATAAAGTTTTGTGATATGAAAGTTATAGTTGCTTTAAGTACATTGCATTATTTGAAGCATGCTCCATATGTTTGATAAAAATGCTTCATTGGGATTGCATTATAGCATAGTGAAATCAAAGCATATTGGCATAGGGTGAATCCTTTGAAAACATAGTGCGGGTTGAGCACTTGGTGCTATGCATTATGAGGGTGTAGATCTTGTAGTGAAAAACCCAAAATTGGCCATTGCAATGGTGCCTACTTACCCAACGCGAGCGATCCGTGAACAGGTGTTGGTACTCGGATATCCAACAGGAGCGATCCGTAAACCAAGACATGGAGACATAGAGTTTGCATGGGTGTGTCACACATATTGCTCTTGCATTGTATTAATGAATTGGAAGGCATGTAGATTATAAATGTACACTTGCACATGCCACACCTTAACTTTGTTCCTTGCATTAGCATTGTGTCATACTAGTACTTAAGCTGACCCATTCGTGGGATATCATATTACAGATGACGCTCCTGGTACTTGAGACTTGTTGAAGTCTTGAAGGAAGGAAGGAAAATGGACTATGAAGAAGATTTGGCCCTTGGGGCATATTTTGTATATATGACATAAGCCCAAATGACTTGTATTTCAATATAGTTGGATGGTGAACTATAGACCTTGAATCATTTTGCAATGTAAAGGTTTGAAACCCAAATGACATGTGGTGTACTTTTGTTAAATGTGTAACAAATGTATATGTGTTGAAAGAAATGATATGTAGGGTATCTTTTTTAAATGAGCATCATATGTATATATATTGAGATAAATAGATGTGTATGTTGAAAACAAGGGATGTATGTTTAATTTACATGAATTGTGGCCACCGAGTGAGGATGGGTTGTGACATACTTATACATATGAAGAATTGCAAACTATTAGGTGAAAAATTGCTTAGAAAATAAAGGAAACCATGTCAAAATTTTGTGAAATTAAAATAGCCATTAGGTGTGTAAAATGCCCATGAATAAGTGAAAAAAAGTGTCACAAAGTGGGGGTTAAAACCTTGAGGAAATAGGCCAAAACTAGAGAAAATTAGCTGTCACGACCCGAAATCCACCCTATGCGGATCTCGTGTCGCGGGGCCGACACGAAGGCCGTCCCTACTTTTCCCATTCCTGTATCATAGTACTAATATGCAATGTACTAAAAATTTTAAACAATGAACAGCGGAAGCCTTTATCAATTACAGTAATCCAGCGGAAGTCTCTTTAAATACATTAAACAGCGGAAGTCTATTAAATACATGACATAGTTCTACATAATACAAAATGAGAACTAATCCGTAACCAGCACCCGGGGGTGGTGAATACATGGGAGAACTAACAAAGACTGATCAGTACTTCAAAATGTCCCCCTACGCTCTCAGACTCCTACTGGGGTCTCGCAGCGTCATCACCTGAAATGGGGGTAAGTGGGGTGGAATGAGCTATGAAGCTCAGCAAGTAAACCAGATCTCCGACACTGGTATCGATGATTATAAAGAACGTGAATCCATGAATAAAATATGATAGCCAATCATAAGAAAGGAGATGCTGTGGTAGCCAATGAGAACAGTTGCCATGATGGCCAATAAGTAGTGGGGCACAATATACAGTCAGAAGTATTGAATAAGCAGTGATAAGAGTTTCTCAACAATAACCTGTCACAATGAGAATACTGCCACAATAAATCGATTTCAATCAAACCAATGAACAATGTAAGGTAATCCATAAGAAACAGTAATCCATAAGGTACAGTAGCCATTCAACAATATATCCATAACAATAATCCAATGGAGATGCTTATAATCTATAGTAGGGAATGGCAACCCCTCTGCGTAATTCGAGGCCCGGCATACCTCTCAGTTAAACTCACATCTTTTGCCACACGTCCGTTCACGGACTAGTTCGTCACAGAAGCATCGGATGGATATTGTGACTGAGCACAATTCCAGCATTTATAAACATAGCATGATCATTTGTGATTCCATAAGGAGTATGAAAATGGAATATCATATATACAGTAAAGCATAACAGTAAGCCTTTCAAGGCAGGGTTCATTTCAATAACAATAGTACAATAGTCAATCAATGTCCACAAGATAGAACAATATCGCATTGTGGATAACAATAACGTGAGGTACTTTCAAGAGTACTAGTTTGGCAGTAAAGAGAATAAACTTGGCTTTAGAAACACCACATGGAAGAGAAAGTGATCCACTTACCTCTATCGTGATTCTACCTCAGAAATCCGTGAAGGTACCCTTGCCTTTCGAGTTTCCTATATATCAGTGAATACGTTTCAGAATAAATGCTATTTATCAAATTTTATGCCTTTCTATCATAAGTATTTCAAATACTATTTTAGACTTTACCATTGAGTCCGGAACGCCGAAGAAAGTCGGTTTAGGCTTTCGCGGAATTCCATTTGGACCTTTGTACTAAAAAGGGCAAAATAGTCATTTTGCACTTTTAAGGTATTTTATCCTTCGGGGTTCCGTCTCGTAAAACGGACCCCACCATTGGACTCAGAATGTCCGAGATAATAGGTTTTGACTATTCATTTGTGTCGTTTGGACTTCATTTGACCTCTTTTTGGAATAGGGGCATTATTGTAAAATTAATATTTAATTAATTTTTTTTTTTATACTTTGGGCAACAGTGTAATTTTCCAAACTATTTGGGGCCGGTTCATAAATTCCATAAGCTGCAGTCTGAACCAGTTGGTTCAGACCTAAAAACCCTAAACCGGTCCACCCTTGCCCTGAACCAAACGGTTCACTTCATTTGAAAAACCGGATTCCAATAACCTAATTTCCTATCCCTATCCAGGGTTTGGATAACCCCAAACCCAATTCCAATTATTTATCCATGCAACCAAACAGCCCAATCTCATTTAATTTAAAACCCCAAAACGACACAGCTTCGGTTAACCGTTTATGTCCGGTCGGGTACCGACCCAGACCCGCTCCTTTTAACCCAGTAGCCCCCCCCGATTTTCCGATCATCTCCCTCAAAGTTCCGGTGAGCAACAGTAGGGTTCCGTCACCATCTCCGGTGACGGCAACCTAAATCCGGTCATTTTCTCTCCCTTTTTCAATGCCATTCCATTCCTTTCCCTTCAAGGACCTCGACCCTAGCCTCGGCTTGCCCTAAAACTCTCCCCACCTTCACGAAATAGGGTGATTATCAGTTCCGGCCAGTTTTTCGGTGAGCTGTATTTTTCTTATTTTACACTTGGTTCTCAACTGTTTTGGATCTAATTTGTTCCTAATAGTTTTCTACATGCATAAGGATCATTTCCATAAACTTTTAAACAACTTTTAACCATAAAATTCATGGAACCCGATTATCCTCCCGAACCTGCAACTCCAATTTTTTCTATGGTTTCTACACCATTTAGCTTCATTCTTTTTGCAATAATTTCTATATTTCATGCTTGTTCAGACCCTACCATTATATCTAAGCTTTATGCTTTAAATCGAAATAACAGAACTGAAATCAATTACCTGGGTTTCGGATTTTGAGCTCACTGTGACTCTCCCACCTTTCTGTTTCTGCTTCAACCTTTCTTTCTTCTTCTCCCCTTCAGTTCCTAACCCTTCTTTTCTTTTCTAACTTCTTAACTCACTTGACCCGTATACTTATATATATAAAAACACACCAACCGCCTCTTCTCTCTCTACCTTATCTCTCTCTCTCTTTCTCTCTTTCAGTCAAGAATGACTGTAGAGAACCCTCCCTTTAATCTCCTCCATCCACGTACTTCCAATATGCATATGTCACGACCCGAAACCCACCTTGTGCGGATCCCGAATCGTGACCGCCGCCCTTCGACCGAGGCCTTAGGGCAAGGCGAAACATAAGCAACGGTATCGAATAGATGTGCGACACGTGGTTGCGGAAGCGTGAAAAACTTTTTCTTTTCTTTTCTTATTTAAAAAAATTTGCACATCCGTCCGGTACTGCCGCTCTTTGCATTGCGGTACTCATGATCATACATTCAGAGCGTAAATACATTCTAAAGTTTTATACACAATACATATTCGTTTGTTCTTCAAAACTTAACTACATAATATACACAACCAAAAACGACTAACTACTAGTCCGAGTGCTTTTCCACATCCGCTAGTCCTGCAATAACTTCCTACGCCCTTTCACAAAATGAGCATAGATTATACACTTTCTTGATCAATGTCAGAGCTTGCCTCCTGACACCTGAAAGGGGGGTCCGAACAAAGTCCGGGTAAGCTAATCTAAGCTTGTGAGTAATTCGGGCATTTGTCATGGGGTTTCAACTGGCAGTGGTTTAGCACATGAAAGTTTATAAAATACTCACTACCAATTGTTCGTATGCTCGGAATACAGAATATATGCATTCTTCATAAAGATAGCTTTGAACATTTAAAGTATTCAAGCTAAATACACATTTCTTCAATAGAGTATATGCATTTTAAAACATGCATAATCGAAAGAGGTAAAACCTACTTTCATGTTTAATAGTATGATTTCAAATGATAGCTTAAAAACATTTATAGTTAATAAGCTAAATACACATTTCTTCAATGGAATCTATGCATTTCAAGCATATAAACGTACATAATAAAATGGGGGTAAAAACCTGCTTCCATTTTAAAAGTGTTTGTCATCTTTTCTCTTTGGTTAAGTGGAATCTGTTTCGAACCAGACTCCCATCTTACTGCAATGCTACAATGGGAGATATCTCACTGCCTGGGGGATTAGATCCTTCTACCGGACATTTACTGTTGAATCCCGAAGGATTTCAACCTTCATGGGGTGCTTATGCACATTTGGATGCCTTTTTAACGAGCATCAAAATACTGCTTCTTCAATAAATGTTTTTTTTGTTTAAAAACATTTACAATATGACTTCTTCAAACATATGCATTTATAGCATTTGAAATATGACTTCTTCAATAGATGCTTTATAAGCATTTTAAATATGACTTCTGAACAAGAACTTCAGAATATGTAGACATGTCAACTACTTTTAGAGAAGACAGTGATAGAAATTATTCATTGAGCATGTCATATCAAGATTTATAAGAGCAAAATGAATCACGAGATATTTGAATTTAATATTCAATACTTCAACTCTTTTGGAAGTTAAAACTTCTTCAAATCCGTGGAGTTAAATCTCCACTTCAAATGCAGGGTTACTCACCTTATACTCCAAGCTCGGCGTTTACTGCGACGCCTTCCTTTTTCCTTTTGTAGTTCCTAGAACAATTCATAAATAACAGTCTCATTAACTTCACATCTACTGCAATAACACCTGTTGATGCTACTTAGTTCGTATTAGATCCTAACACGATTTCATAATTTCATATGTACTTAATTGACTCGTATTTTTAACCTATAACACAATTTAATGTGTTAGGAATTAACTTCATTTTAGCTATACTCTCCTGGTAGCTCCATTAACTTTAAGGTAATTTATTTACTTCATATGTTCTCGTGTCACGTCTTCTCCTATGTCCTTTCAAATGTGTACCGTACCATTTAGTTGGTACTTCGAGCAGTGTACTAATTTATAGCCACTGGGCTTATGCTATTCATCAAATTTTTTGTCTTTTTATTAGACATTTCTTTTTGGTCGAATAGACCCTACCATTGAGTCCGGAACATTGGAGAAAGTCAGTTTAGGCTTTCCTAAAATTTAATTCCGACTTTTGTATGTCAAAGGGCAAAATAGTCATTTACCCAATTACGTGCCGTATTTTTCCGTACTTCGTTTCATGTTGTGGATCTCACCATTGGACTCAGAAGGTCCGAAATAGTAAGAACACACTAATAACTTGTTACTTGCGGACAAGGGGTATTTTGGTCATTTTATCCCTTTACATATCTTTAATTTTCGGAGTTCCATTTCGTGAAACGGACCCCGCCATTGGATTTAGAATGTCCAAAATAATCAGAATCCAATATTGGTTTACTTTATTTGAACTTCATTTACTCTATTTATGGCCTAAGGGTATTTTTGGAATTTCTTTTATTTAAATATTATTAAGTTATTATTAATTAAATTTCAGCCGGGCCATAGTAGAATTTCCCAAAAGTTTTGGGGTCAAATTCCAATTTTGAACTCTTCCGGTTTGAACCAGTGGGTTCAGTTTCAATTTAACTGAACCGGTCCGGTTCTCCTTGAACCAATCCGGTTCAACACCTCATGCTGACGTCATCATGACGTCAGCCCTGATATTTTAAATCTTTATAACATAACCAAAACGTCACCGTTCTCTTAATGCGGTGGACTTGCCCTTTCTTGACACGTGTCCCGAGTTAACTCGGGTGACTCGATTCAACAGCGAGTCGACCCGTCGTCTTCCTCCTTCGTTACCCACTGTAACCCTAATTTCCGAAGCTTGAAAGCTTCATTTTCGAGCTAATCTATTCACCTAAATTCTTCTGTTTTTACACTCATCCATCTCTAGAACATTTCCCAAGAGATTGGCATTCATCTAAGGTTTTAAAACCAGTTCATGAGTTCGGTTTAACTTTTGATAGCCGAACCTGTAACTACACGTTAAATCCTCATTCCATCACTATTTTTGATGAGGTTTGGCCCTGTGTGATCCTTATGACATGGGGATTACATACCCATTCTCAAAACTGAGTTTAAAAGTGTAAAACCGAATTTGGGTTCCATGACTTAAACCTGCAACTAATATTTTAGGTTTCATTTCTTGAGTTTTTGGATCGCGGTCTACCATTTTTAAGACCTTGGGATGATCTAGAACAGGTCCTAATACTCGGATTTGGATTTGGTTTCTCTTATTTCAGACCTGCACCAGAATTTTCTGATTATTGTTCCAACTGAAACTTGACTTTTCTCAGTCGATTCTTGATCATTTCTTGTAATTTCTTTTGTAGTTTACAGCTTATATTATGCAGAATAAACCCCTACTATTACATGCTTTAAATTTGTACACAATTTAAACAATTTCCAAACGAAATCTTACCTGTTCAAGTTGCTTACAGTTTCCCACTTTTCTCCTACTTCAGTTCCTATCCTTCAATTTCTTGCTACTGCTTGCACACGTCTCCTCTTCCATTACAAGTTCTCTTTTCCTTTTATTTCCCCTTCATTTACTCATGCAATCGGTGGCCTTGCCACCTGTTGGTATCCGAATTTGCATGGCACACAGCCATGGCTGCCACCTCCCTTCTCATCATTATTTTTCACAAGCAGCTCACATGGGAGAGGCATGGAGAGCAGTGCCCACCGTCTCCCTCTCTTCTCAATTGTATTATATTAAATACAATTTCATTCTTTTGTTTGTAAGTATATATATATATATATATATATATATTACACCCAACTTTATATTCCTATATAAATAGGTATATATATATATATGTCTTATATAATCATATTATATATATAATATGTCTTTATATGAATTTGAATAGTCACTTATTAATTTAACATGCATATTTATGTATGCATATACATCAATATCTATATTTCACAATATAAATATATTTATATATTTATATATCCATGTTCATACTTTGATAATCTACCCGACGTAGCAATCTATTTTTGTCACGTCTCAATTCGAGGTTGGCTTCCAAAATGAAAGTGTACAGTCTCAATGGGATTAATAGAAACAAGTTGGTGATTGAAAACCAACCTTGTTACTTCAGGTTTCAATCACTGGTTAATATTTAGTGACTTGCTAATTCTTCATCAGGTCGGGGTGTTACAGCATATATACATATATATTACATATAAACACCCACCACCTCACCAAGTCGGTTGGTGGGTTTCCCAAACACATACACACACAGTGATGCACACACACACACAGTGATGCACACACATACTGATATTTGTATTGGAAGCTTCCTTTCCTTTTTCTTTCTTCATTTAATTTTATATACATAATACTTTATATACATAATACATTTATATTATATATATATATATACCTATACAATACATATTTTATACATATCATTATAATCATATATATACGTATAACGGTATTTTTAATCACGTACACATAGACTAATATTCCATGAACTATGCATGTGTACGTACGTATGCATGCATGGGTTGCATGTATGCACGCTTTTCGAGGTAAGGTTCCGAGTTGCTCGGGTACCACCCGACACTGGCTTTACTAATCAAAACATTTATCTTTTGAAATTAGGTTCAGTTCCATAATTATTGTGACTTAAAGTTTAAGGCAGCTCAGGTTATGCTATTCAGTCGACTTGCCTCGGTAATCGTGTCGTATCCCGGGTCGGGATATCACATTAGCCCTAGCTGCTACAGTAAAAAAATTTAGAAATGGAAAAGTTAGGTTGCAGCCATGAATAGTAAAAATGCAGAAAATCAAGAAAACTGCTCTCTGTTGCTACAGTGCACTGACTGACATGCCATAGTCGCAGCCACATGCGCGTTGCGCCTGTGCGCCCCACACCGCATGCTGCTAGTCGCTTGCCCTTGCCTTGCCCTGCTGTGCGTGCTGCTGCTTTGCTTGCTGTGCAGCTGCTGCTTTGGCCATGTTATGGCACTTCATGATTTACCTTTTAAGGCCATTTTAAAGCCAATTAATTATATACTTGACCCTACTTCTTGGAGCCCATTTTAGGCCACTTTTGGCCATTACATCAAGCCATGTTAGGCATTTTTTTGGGACACTTTTTAGTCATATTTCAAGGTCATGTTTGGCCATTTACTTAGACTAATTTAGGTAGGATATTTGACCTCCTCTTGACCCATGTCGTAGGACATTTGGGGCCCATTTGGACCATTATCCCTAGGCATATTTGGAGACATTGGGTGAGCTATTTTGGAAGCCATTTTTGAATATGACTTAAACTATTTTAAATATTAATTGGGAGGGATGTTTGAGTGACAATAGGAGACCATTTTGGTTGAGTTAAATGGCAAGTCTTCATTTCTAATTTTGGGGAAACAGGGAGGAATGAATGAATAATCAATTAATCCATGTTATGACTTTTCATTGACCTTTCTCATTTCATTTCACTCACTTCCTGGGTTTGTGGAAATTCGGGGTGTGACATAGCCACCCAGAGAGCTGAGGTAGCTGAGAGACATAATGAAGAGTTGGAGCAGATGGTGACAGACCTCAGTGCTCACACGATTCAGCTAGAGTCTCTAATGCAAACATTCCTCAACCAGCAGGGAGGCTCTGTTCAGCCTTAGTAAGTTTTTATAATTACTTTGGTGGCTTTATTATTTATAGAAAATGTTATGAAAGAAAATGATCAAATTTTGGCCTAACAGCCTAGAAACCCAATCACACACTTCAAATATGAAAAAATAGACTTGCACAAACTTACTTAATTTCATTGGTTCTAATGACCGTTCAAAACGTATGTAACTTTCCACTCCAACAAGGCCTATTTTAGAGTTTTGAAGGATCAAAATGTCAAATATCAGCCTAACTACCCCAAAACCCCATCACACACCTCACAAATGATAAAATAGAGTTGCACGAACTTATGGCACTTGGTTCGGACCACCGGTGTCAAACTTATGCAACCTTTTACTCCATAAAGCTCATTTTTGGGATTTGATGGACCAGAACACTGGATATCAACCTAATAGCCTAGGAATCCCATCACACACCTTCCAAATGAAAAAATAGACTTGTACGAACCTACAGCACTCGGTTCAGAACACCGGTTTGAAACTTATACAACTTTCTACAACAAAAGACCAATTTTGGGGTTTGGATAAACCAAGATGCCGGATATCAGCCTAACTACCGCGAAAGCCCATCACACACCTCACAAATGATAAAATAGACTTGTACGAACTTATGACACTCAGTTCGGAACACCAGTTTGAAATTTATGCAACTTTCTACACCAAAAGGACCAATTTTGTGGTTTTGATGGACCAAAATGTCAGATATTGGCTTAATGACCTTGAAACCTGCATCACACACCTCATAAATGGTAAAATAGACTTGTAATAACTTCTGGAACTTAGTTTGAAACTTATGCAAGTTTTTGCACAAAAAATACCAATTTTGGGGTTTTGATGGACGAAAATTCTAGATATCAGCCTAACAACCCTAAAAGCCTATCACACACCTCATAAATGATAAAATAGACTTGTAGGAACTTACAACACTTTGTTCGGATCATCGGTTTGAAACTTATGCAACTTTTTGCACCAAAAAGACCAATTTAGGTTTTGATGGACTGAAATGCCAGATATCAGCCTAACTACCCTAAAACCCCATCACACACCTAAAAAATGATAAAATAGACTTGTACAAACTTACGGACACTCCATTCAAAACACCAGTTTGAATCTTATGCAACTTTCTACTTTAAAAAGACCAATTTTGGGGTTTTAAAAGACCAAAATGCCTGCTATCAGCCTAACAACCTTGCAATCCCATCACACACCTCACAAATGATAAAATAGACTTATACAAACCTACGGCACTCGGTTCAGATCACCAGTTTGAAACTTATGCAACTTTCTGCACCAAAAAGACCAATTTTGGGGTTTTGATGGACCAAAATGCTGGATATTGGCCAAAAAACCTCAAAACCCCATCACACACCTCAAAAATGATAAAATAGACATGTACAAACTTGCGGCACTTGGTTCAGATCACCAGTTTGAAACTTATGCAACTTTTTGCACCAAAAATACCAATTTTGGGGTGTTGACGGACCAAAATGCTGGATATTAGCCTAATGTCCCTGAAACCCCATCACACACCTCAATCATGATAAAATAGACTTGGAAAAACTTATGGCACCCGGTTCAGATCACCGGTTTGAAAGTTACGTAACTTTATGCACCAAAAATACCAATTTTGGGGTTTTGACAGACCAAAATGATAGATATCAGCCTAACTACCCCAAAACCACATCACACACCTTACAAATGATAGAATAGATTTGTACGACCTTACGACACTCAGTTTGGATCATCGGTTTGAATCTTATGCAACTTTCTTCACCAAAAAGACCAATTTTGGGGTTTTGACGGACCAAAATGTAGATATCAGCATAACTACCACAAAACCACATCATACACCTCACAAATGTTGAAATAGAGTTGTACGAACGACACTCTTTTCGGATCACCGGTTTGAAGGTTATGCAACTTTCTACACCAAAACTACCAATTTTGGGATTTTGACCGACCAAAACACTGGATATTAGCCTAACGACCTCGAAACCCCATTGTACAGCTCTAAACTGATAGAATACACTTGTACAAACTTACGATACTCGATTCAGATCATTGGTTTGAAACTTACACAACTTTCTGCACCAAAAGGAACAATTTTGTGGTTTTGAGGGACCAAAATGCCAGCTATCAGTCTAACTACCCAGAAACCCCATCAAACACCTCACAAATGCTAAAATAGACTTGTAAAAACTTACGGCACTCAGTGTGAAACTTATGCAAGTTTTTGTAGCAAAAACACCAATTTGGGGGTTTTGATGGACAAAATGCCAGATATCATATAGACTTGTAAATGATAAAATAGACTTGTAGGAACTTACGGCACTCGGTTTGGATCATCGGTTTGAAACTTATGTAACTTTTTCCACCAAAAAAGACCAATTTAGGTTTTGACGGACCAAAATGCCAGATATTAGCCTAACTACCCCAAAACTCCATCACACACCTCAAAAATGATAAAATAGACTTATACAAAATTACGGCACTTGGTTCAAAACATCGGTTTGAATCTCATGCACCTTTCTGCTCAAAAAAGACTAATTTTGGGGTTTTGACATACCAAAATGTAGGATATCAGCTTAACGACCATGAAAACCCATCACACGCCTCAAAAATAATAAAATAGACTTGTACGAACCTATGGCACTCGGTTCAGATCACCGGTTTAAAACTTATGCAACTTTCTACACCAAAAAGACTAATTTTGGGGTTTTGACTAACCAAAATACTGGAAATCGACCTAACAACCTCAAAACCCCATCACACACCTCAAAAATGATCAAATAAACTTGTACAAACTTACGTCACTCAGTTCGGATCACCCGTTTGAAACTTATGCAACTTTTGTACCAAAAATACCAATTTTGGGGTTTTGACGGACCAAAATGTTGGATATCAGCCTAATGACCTCGAAACCCCATCACACACCCTAAAAATGATAAAATAGACTTGGACATACTTACGACACCCGGTTCGGATCACCAGTTTGAAAGTTACGCAACTTTCTACACCAAAAATACCAATTTTGGGGTTTTGACAGACCAAAATACCAGATATCAACCTAACTACCCCAAAACCACATCACACACCTTACAAATGATAAAATAGACTTGTACGAACTTACGACACTCAGTTTGGATCATCGGTTGAATTTTATGCTACTTTATGCACCAAAAAGACCAATTTTGGGGTTTTGATGGACCGAAATGCAAATATCAGCATAACTACCATGAAACCCCATTATACACCTCACAAATGATGAAATGGAGTTGTACAAACTTATAGCACTCTGTTTGGATAACCGGTTTGAAGGTTTTGCAACTTTCTACACAAAAAATACCAATTTTGGAGTTTTGATAGACCAAAATGCCGGATATCAGCCTAACCACACTGAAACCCCATCACACACCTCAAAAATGTTAAAATAGACTTGTACGTACTTACGACACTTGGTTCAGAACATCGGTTTGAAACTTATGCAACTTTTTGCTCTAAAAAGACCAATTTTGGGGTTTTGACGCACCACAATGCCAGATATCAGCTTAACAACCTCGAAACCCCATTGTAGAGCTCAAAAATGATAGAATAAACTTGTATGAACTTACGGGACTCGATTCGAATCACCGGTTTGAAACTTACGTAACTTTCTGCACCAAAAGGACCAATTTTGTGGTTTTGATAGACCAAAATGCTGGCTATTAGTCTAACTATCTAGAAACCCCATCGTACACCTCACAAATGATAAAATAGACTTGTAAGAACTTACGGCACTCAGTTTGAAACTTATGCAAGTTTTTGAACCAAAAATACCAATTTTGGGGTTTTGATGGACCAAATTGCCAGATATCAGCCTAACTACCCCGAAACCCCATCACACACCTCATAAATGATAAAATAGACTTGTAGGAACTTACGACACTTAGTTCGGATCATCGGTTTGAAACTTATGCAACTTTTTGCACCAAAAAGACCAATTTAGGTTTTGATGGACCAAGATGCCAGATATCAGCCTAACTATCCAGAAATCCTATCACACACCTCAAAAATGATAAAATAGACTTGTACCAACTTACGGCACTCGGTTCAAAACACCGGTTTGAATCTTATGCACTTTCTGCTATAAAAAGACCAATTTTGGGGTTATGACAGACCAAAATGCCAGATATTAGCCTAACGACCTCGAAACCCCATCACACACCTCACAAATAATAAAATAGACTTGTACAAACCTACGACACTCGGGTCAGATAACCGGATTGAAAGTTATGCAACTTTCTGCACCAAAAAGACCAATTTTGGGGTTTTGACGGACCAAAATGTCGGATATCGGCCTAACAACCTCAAAACCCCATCACACATCTCAAAAATGATAAAATAAACTTGTATAAACTTACAGCACTCAGTTGGGATCACCAGTTTGAAACTTATGCAACTTTCTGCTCCGAAAATACCAATTTTGGGGTTTTGACAGATCAAAATGGTGAATATCGGCCTAACGACCCCAAAACCCTATCACACACCTCAAAAATGATAAAATAGACCTGGAAAAACTTACAGCACTCGGTTTGGATCTCCGGTTTGAAAGTTACGCAACTTTCTTCTCAAAAAATATGAATTTTGGGGTTTTTACAGACCAAAATGCCAGATATCAGCCTAACTACCCCAAAACACATTATACACCTTACAAATGATTAAATAGACTTATACGAACTTATGGCACTCGGTTTGGATCACTGGTTTGAATCTTATGTAACTTTCTGCACCAAAAAGACCAATTTTGGGGTTATGACGGACCAAAATGAAAATATCAGTGTTACTACCATGAAACCCATCACACTCCTCAAAAATGATGAAATAAAGTTGTACAAACTTACGGCACTCTGTTCGGATCACCGGTTTGAAGGTTATGCAACTTTCTACACCAAAAATAACAATTTTGGGGTTTTGACAGAACAAAATGCTGGATATCACCTAACTACCCTGAAACCCCATCACACACCTCAAAAATGTTAAAATAGACTTGTACGAACTTACGGTACTCGGTTCAGAACACCGGTTTGAAACTTATGCAACTTTTTACTCCGAAAAAGACCAATTTTGGCGTTTTGACGCACTGAAATGCTAGATATCAACCTAACGACCACGAAAACCCACTGTAAAGCTAAATACTAATAGAATAGACTAGTATGAACTTACGACACTCGAATCGGATCATCAGTTTGAAACTTACGCAACTTTATGCGCTAAAAAGACCAATTTTGGGGTTTTAGTGGACCAAAATGTCGGCTATCAGCCTAACTACCCAGAAACCCCATCACACACCTCACAATTGATAAAATAGACTTGTACAAACTTACAACACTCGGTTCGGATACTGGTTTGAAACTTATGTAATTTTCTACTGTAAAAAGACCAATTTTGGGGTTTGCAGGAACCAAAATTTTGGATATCGGCCTAACGACCTCAAAACCCCATCGCTCACCTCAAAAAGGTTAAAATAGAATTATACGAACTTACGGCACTCGGTTCGGATCACCGGTTTGAAACTTATGTAACTTCTAACACCAAAAATACCAATTTTAGGGTTTTGACGGACCAAAATGCTGGATATCGACCTAACGACCTCAAAACCCTATCACACACCTCACAAATGATAAAATAGACTTTGAAAAACTTACGGCACTTGGTTCGGATAACCGGGGTCAAGCTTCTACAACCTTTTGCTCTAAAAAAGCTCATTTTTGGGTTTTGATGGGCGAAACACCGGATATCAACCAAAAAGCCTATAAATCCCAACACATAACTTTTGAATAATAAAATAGACTTGTACAAACTTACGACACTTAGTTCGGATCACCAGTTTGAAACTTACGTAACTTTCTATACCAAAAAAACCAATTATGGGGTTTTGAGGGGCCAAAATGCCGAATCTCAGCCTAACTACCCCAAAACCCCATCACACACCTCAAAAATGATAAAATAGACTTGTACAAACTTACGGCACTTGGTTCAAAACACCGGTTTGAATTTTATGCAACTTTTTGCTCTAAAAAGACCAATTTTAGGGTTATGACAGACCAAAATGCCAAATATCAGCCTAACGGCCTCGAAACCCCATCACACACCTCACAAATAAGAAAATAGACTTGTACAAACCTCCGACACTCGGTTCAGATAACCGGTTTGAAAGTTATGCAACTTTCTGGACTAAAAAGACCAATTTTGGGGTATTGTCGGACCAAAATGCTGGATATTGGCCTAACAACCTCAAAACTCCATTACACACCTCAAAAATGATAAAATTGACTTGTAAAAACTTACGGCACTCAGTTGGGATTACCGGTTTGAAACTTATGCAACTTTCTGTACCGAAAATACCAATTTTGGGGTTTTGACAAATCAAAATGGTGGATATCAGCCTAATGACCCCAAAACCCCATCACATACCTCAAAAATGATAAAATAGACTTCGGCAAACTTACGGCACCCGGTTCAGATCTCCGGTTTGAAAGTTACACAACTTTCTTCTCCAAAAATATGAATTTTGGGGTTTTGCAAGACCAAAATGCCAGATATCTTCCTAACTACCCCAAAACCACATCATACACCTTACAAATGATTAAATAGACTTGTACTAACTTATGACACTCGGTTTGGATCACCGGTTTGAATCTTATGCAACTTTCTGCACCAAAAAGACCAATTTTGGGGTTATGACGAACCAAAATGCAAATATCAGCATTACTACCATGAAACCTCATCACACTCCTCAAAAATGATGAAATAGAGTTGTACAAACTTACGGCACTCTGTTCGGATCACCGGTTTGAAGGTTAAGCAACTTTCTACACCAAAAATAACAATTTTAAGGTTTTGACACACCAAAATGCCGGATATCAGCCTAACTACCCAGAAACCACATCACACACCTCAAAAATGTTAAAATAGACTTGTACAAACTTACGGCACTCGGTTCAGAACACCGGTTTGAAACTTATGCAACTTTTTACTCCGAAAAGACCAATTTTGGCGTTTTGACTCACCGAAATGCCAGATAACAACCTAACGACCTCGTAACCCCATTGCACAGCTCAATACTAATAGAATAGACTTGTATGAACTTACGGCACTTGATGAGTGCGCAAAAGTGCACTCTAAATACCCGATTATTTGATTAAATTGCTAGAATATGAATAAAAATGTTGGGCTTTAATTGGTATTATTTAATTTAATTTTTTTATTGATAATGAGATGTGTTTGAGCATTATTTAATATTTTAAAATCTCAAATGAATCCATTAAATAGTTCTTGAAAATTTTACCTTTGAACAGTTGTAAAAAGTGATTATTTATTGAATTGCAGGACAAAACGGCTGAAGAAAGGAATTAAAGCTGCGGCTTGGCTTCGCAGCAAGCAGGAAAAAAAAAAAGAAAGAAAAAAATAAAGAAGAAGAAATTCAATCTGTAGGGCCTAGTCCATGCACAACACCAAAAGAAGAAAAGAAATGAAAGCAAAGCAGGTTTGAGAAGCTGACGTGGGGCCTACTGATTGAAGCAAAAGAAAAATAAAAAGAAGAAAGCAAGCCAAGCTTGCAGCTGGCTGTGAAGGGCCTGGTGAGGGCTTGCACTGAAGTGGGCCAGTCGCTGGCTTGATGCGGCTTGCTGCGCGCGCAGAACAAGCAAGGTCCAGGGCATTACTGTGCGGCGTTGAAGCAGGTGCGGAGTGACTTAAAGTGAGGCCCGATGCCAAATGCCAAAAGAGGGGCCTGCTGTGCGGCAGTCGACCAAAAGGCGCTGATGGGCTGCCAATATACACTGTGATGCGGTTGGAGGGTTGCAAATGGGTTTGCATGGCGGGCTGCTGGGCTTAAGTGCGGTGAGGCGCGCTGATGCTGGGCTTGAAGGCTGTTAACAGAGCTGATATAAATAATAAAAAAAAAAACCCTAACGGGGGGGAGTTTTTTGGAGAGCTGCGGCTGTGGGAGAACAGGAATAGAACAGAGGCACTGTGCGCAGTAGTTCTGGCACAGAGAAGAAGCCACGGCTACTCCATGGCTCAGTGTTTCTCCATGAGGTTTATGTTATCCATCCTGTACATGAGTAACTAAATTCTTAAGTGGAGTTAGGGATAAACTTGCATCATAGATGACTATTTTGATTTATTTTGATTCCTGTACATGGTTTTAATTTGTTAAATTCTTCGTTGATCATTCTAAATTTATTGTTGGATTTTATTGTCCGAATAATTAAAGGTTTTAGTCCGTTTATAGATTCAGTCATGCTTTTTCTATCGAATGGATTAATGTTTTGATTATTTTTGGAACAATTAAATATTTATATTGATTCAGTTCTCTGCTGCAGTATTGCTCGTCGGGTATATTGTCGTCATTGTATTTTATCAATGTGAATAATAATTTGAGTGATTTAAAGATGATAAATGATTTTTCGAAGGATTATTTTTAGTCTAATTTTGATGCATAATTTTAAATCTTCCGATTGAGATTTTTGGAATTTAATTTCTCAATTGAGTTATCAGTGAATTAAAAATAGTTAAAATACCATTTATGTGCAAGGGATTCCCAACACTCCACTGTTTGTTAAATTTGAATATTTTCTTCCATTAATTAATTTGTTTAATTATTAATTTGCATTCAAAAATCACTTGTCTATATTTTTATTTTCTCATTAACCGTCTAATACTTCCTTTAGCTTCAGAGATTCTATTTATTATTCTTTTAATTAGTTTCCCTGTGGAATCGACACCCCAAAGCTACATTATAACTACCGCGTTATTCTTTGGGCGTAATCAGCACTCAATTCGGATCACCAGTTTTAAACTTACGCAACTTTTTGCATTAAAAAGACCAATTTTGGGGTTTTGGTGGACCAAAATGTCGGCTATCAGCCTAACTACCCAGAAACCCCATCACACACCTCACAATTGATAAAATAGAGTTGTATGAACTTACAACACTCAGTTTGAAATACTGGTTTGAAACTTATGTAATTTTCGACTCCAAAAAGACCAATTTTGGGATTTGGACGAACCAAAATTTTAAATATCATCCTAACGACCTCAAAACCCCATCACTCACCTCAAAAAGATTAAAATAGACTTATACAAACTTACGGCACTCGATTTAGATCACCGGTTTGAAACTTATGTAACTTCCAACACCAAAAATACTAATTTTAGGGTTTTGACGGACCAATATGCTGGATATCGGCCTAACGACCTCGAAACCCCATCACACACCTCACGAATGATAAAATAGACTTGAAAAACTTACGACACTTGGTTCGCATCACCGGGGTCAAGCTTATGCAACCTTCTGCTCTAAAAATGCTCATTTTTTGGGTTTTGATGGACGAAACACCGTGTCACGACCCGAAACCCACCCTATGCGGATCTTGTGTCACGGGGCCGACCCTAAGGCCATCCCTAATTTTTCCATTCTTGTATCATAGTACTAATATGCAATGTACTAATATTTAAAACAATAAACAACAAAAGTCTTATCAATAACAGTGATCAATGGAAGTCTTGTTAATAACAGTGATCAGCGGAAGTCTTTACAATACATAATATGGTTTTACAATAAACAACATAAGAACCAGACGTAACGAGCACCCGTGGGTGGTGAATACATGGGAGAAATAAAACATAACTGGTACAGTTCCTCAAACTATTCTCCTACGCTCTCAGACTCCTACTAGGGTCTTGCAGCGTCATCACCTAAAAAGGGTAAGTAGGGTAGAATGAGCTATGAAAGCTCAGTAAGTAAATATAGATCTCCGACACTGGTATTGGTGAAATACGAATCTATGAATAAGAAGATGATAGCCAATCATAAGAAAAGAGATGCTGTGATAGCCAATGAGAACAGTTGCCATGAGGACCAATGAACAGTGGGGTCACAATGTAAAATCAGGAGTAATGGATATAAAATCAACATGAAACTCTCAATAACAATATATCAACATCAATGTACTGCCACAATAAACCGATCACAATCAAAACAATGAAAAATATTCTCTCAGTGTAAGATAGTTATAAGGAACCACGTCATTCAAGAATCATAGTCCTGTCAATCATATAAGAGATGCATTTACATTGTTCAGGGCTTGGCAAGAACTCTCGGTCTTTTGGGGCCCAGCATATCCCCCTTTTTGTATAATCCTCTTTAGCCACATATGTCCGTTCACGGACTGACCCGTAGGTCTCCAGTCAATCAGAAAGCATCATATGGATGTTGTGACTGAGCACAAATCCTGTATTCATAAACATTTCATGATCATAAGTCATTCATAGAAGTATAAAAATGGAATATCATATATCGAGTAAAAACATAATAGTAGGCCTTTCAAGGTATGGTTCAACATGATAAGAATGATATAGTAGTCAATCAATGTCCACAAGATAGAACAATATCACATTGTGGAAACAATAACATAAGATACGTTCAAGAGTACAACTTTGGCAATAAAGAGAATAACTTGGCTTGGAAACACCACATGGAAGAGAAAGGGAATTTACTTACCTCTAAATGCAGTCCTATATCAGTAATCCGTGAGTTTGCCTTTTCCTTTCGAGTTCCCTATATATCAGTAGATACGTCTCAAAATTAATGGTATTCATCAAATTTTATGCCTTGTTATCTTAAGTATCTCTAACACTAATTTATACTTTACCACTGAGTTCGGAACGCTGAAAAAAGTCAGTTTAGGCTTTGATAGAATTCCATTTGGACATTTGTACTAAAAGGGGCAAAATGGTCAATTTGCACTTTTACGGGTTATTACTTCTCGAGACCTCTTTTAAACAATTGAACTCCACGGTTGAGTTTGGAATGCTTGAAATAATAAAAATTCACTATTTCTTTTATTTCAATCAGAGTCCGTTTGACTACTTTTTGACTTAAGAGCAATTTGATAATTTCTCCTTTATTTTTATTTTAATTAATTAAATTAATATTATATTCTGTGGGTCAAATCATAATAATTAAAATTTGAGGTTCTAATTATAATTTCCATAACATTTGGGTCCCTTTGTACTTTCAGAAAACCTTATCCTAACTAAGAATAGCCAAACAGTGGATATCCACGAAACAGGGATAGGGATATCCCTATTCCTATTATAACCTTAATTCCAATTTCTTATTCATGTTACCAAACACTCCTAATTTAATTTAAAAGCCTTTTAAACCTAAACCAATACTGTGCCATTTTGATTACCCATTTCTATTTCGGTCAGGTCCCGACCCGGATCCGACTCGTGGCCCACTCGACCCAAGGCAATAGTCTTCTTCTTCTCCGGCGATACACCGGTAGGGTTTCTAGGGTTTCATCGCCTTCTCTGGTGATGGTCAGTTTTCCCCCATCATTTTCTCTACCAAATAAAATGTGATCCTCCTCTAAATCTCATGGGGATTTCATTTCTAACCTCGGTTTTCTATTTTAGTTAACAAAACCCTTCGAATATGGGATTTTAAGTGGGAACCGATTTTTCGGTGACCTCATTTTTCCTATGATTTCTTCACTGTTTTCCCCATTTTTTTTTTCTAATTGCTTTCTGCACTTAAGAGGAACAATTCCTCATCATAATAACCAAGCTTCATGCATTAAATCTTATAAAACTGAAATTATCCTTAAACCTACAACTGGATTTTTCTCTTTCATTTTTAGACTAAATGAGCTATTTTTTCCTTCTAATTTCACCATTTTTCATGCTTGTTCAGACCTTAGATTTAGAACTAAACGAATCATGCTAGAAATTTAAAACAGACACAATTACTCACTTCTAAATTCTGGTTTCTTTGGTGCAGGTCCTTCTTCTCCCTCTCTGTTTCAACTTCTGAACCTCTCCTAGTCTTCACAGTTCCTTTCTTGGTCTTTCTTTTCTATCTCCTACCTCACGCATCACACATATATATACACCAACATAACCAACCCCTTTCTTTTTTTCTTCTGGTTACCTCATCTTTTGGCGAATTCCTCGCCACTCCTTGATAGACCACCTCAGTCCTTCCTCGAACTTACGAGCTTTCAGATCCTTGTTATTAATAGTACCTGGAGCAAACCTGGCTAACTTAATAAATGTGGCCTCATACTGTTCCACAATTATCGTCCCTTACTACAGTACCATGAACTCAGCAATTCTCCGGTTCTGCACTTCCTGGGAGAAGTACTTCTTGTTGAAGATAATGGTAAATCGTTGCCAGTCCATGCTTGGCTCCTTGGCCTTCTCAATCATCTACCACTTATGTGCTATTCCTTTGAGCATATATGTGGTATAGGCCACCTTCTGCACTTTAGTGCATATCAGGATTTCGTAAATCGTGTTCGTCTTTAACATCCACTCCTCAACTACAGTGGCTCTTCTCATACCGTCGAATGTCGGGGGTTTCATTTTCTGAAACCGTTCATATAAATATATGGAGTCTTGCTCATTCCCTTGACGATTCCCCACATTGTTGCCTGTGTTGATAGGCCGTTCCTATCATACCGATTGTACCGGCTGGCTAGTACTGGCCTGAATCCGTGGTAGAGACTCAATGACGCTCTGCATCAATCTCTCTAACTGATCTAAGCGATCTAAAGCCAACGAATTCTGCCTCATGTTAACCATGTCTGTAAAAATAACCAATGATGATAACCAATGAGATGACTAGTCAATGTATAAGGTAAACAATCAATAACCATACAGAATAAAACGTTAGTCTTATCTATCAATTCTAACTCTAGTCTTATCTCCCATGACTCACAATCGAACCTATAGCTCGGATACCAAGCAGTCACGACCCGAAACCCACCCTATGCGGATCTTGTCTCGTGGGGCCGACCCTAAGGCCGTCCCTACTTTTTCCATTCCTGTATCATAGTACTAATATGCAATGTACTAATATTTAAAACAATAAACAGCGAAAGTCTTATCAATAACAGTGATCAGTGGAAGTCTTGTTAATAACAGTGATCAACGGAAGTCTTTACAATACAAAATATGGTTCTACAATAAACAACATAAGAACCAGATGTAACCAGCACCTGTGGGTGGCGAATACATGGGAGAACTAAAACATAACTGGAACAATTCCTCAAAATATCCTTCTACGCTCTCAAACTCCTACTGGGGTTTTGTAGGGTCATCACTTGAAAAGGGTAAGTAAGGTGGAATGAGCTATGAAAGCTCAGCAAGTAAATACAGATCTTCGACACTGGTATCGGTGAAATACGAATCTATGAATAAGAATATGATAGCCAATCATAAGAAAAGAGATGCAGTTACATTGTTCAGGGCTTGGCAAGAACCCTCGGTCTTTTGGGGCCCGACATACCCCCCTCTTTGTATCATCCTCTTTAGCCACATATGTCCGTTCACAAACTGACCCGTAGGTCTCCAGTCAATCAAAAAACATCAGATGGATGTTGTGACTGAGCACAAATCCCGTATTCATAATCATAAGTGATCATAAGTGATTCCATAGAAGTATAAAAATGGAATATCATATATACAGTAAAAACATATCAGTAGGCCTTTCAAGGCATGGTACAACATGATAACAATGATTTAGTAGTCAATCAATGTCCACAAGATAGAACAATATCACATTGTGGAAACAATAACATCAGATACGTTCAAGAGTAAAAGTTTGGTAGTAAAGAGAATAACTTGGCTTGGAAACACCACATGGAAAAGAAAGGGAATTTACTTACCTCTAAATACAGTCCTATATTAGTAATCCGTGAGTTTGCCTTTTCCTTTCGAGTTCTCTATAGATCAGTAGATACGTCTCAAAATTAATGCTTTTCATCAAATTTTATGCCTTGTTATCTTAAGTATCTCTAACACTAATTTAGACTTTACCATTGAGTTTGGAACGCCAAAGCAAGTTGGTTTAGGCTTTCGCGGAATTCTATTTGGACATTTGTACTAAAAATGGCAAAATGGTCATTTTGCACTTTTACGAGTTCTTACTTCTCTAGACGTTTTTTAGCAAATCAAACTCCACGGTTGAGTCTAGAATGCTCGAAATAATAAAAATTCACTATTCTTTTATTTCAATCGAAGTCCATTTGACTACTTTTTGACTTAAGGGCAATTTAGTAATTTCTCCTTTATTTTTATTTTCATTAATTAAATTAATATTTAATTAATATTATATTATGTGGGTCAAATCATAATAGTTAAAATTTGAAGGTCTAATTATAATTTCCATAACATTTGGGTCCCTTTGTAATTTCAGAAAACCTTATCCTAACTAAGGATAGCCAAACAATGGATATCCACAAAACAGGGATAAGATATCCTTGTTCCTATTTCAGCCCCAATTCTAATTTCTTATCTGTGTTACCAAACACTCCTAATTTAATTTAAAAACATTTTAAACCTAAACCAATACTGCTCTGTTTTGATTACCCATTTCTATTTCGGTCGGGTCCCGACTCGGATCCGACCCGTGGGCCCACCCAACCCAAGACAATAGTCTTTTTCTTCTCTGGTGATACGCCGGTAGGGTTTCTAGGGTTCCTTCGCCTTCTTCGGCGACGATCAGTTTCCCCCATCATTTTCTCTCCCAAATCAAATGTGATCCTCCTCTAAATCTCATGTGGATTTCATTTCTAACCTCAGTTTTCTATTTCAGTTAACAAAACCCTTCGAATATGGGATTTTAAGTGGGAACTGATTTTTTGACGACCCCATTTTTCCTATGATTTCTTCACTATTTTTCTAATTTCTTTTTGCACTTAAGAGGAACAATTCCTCATCATAATAACCAAGCTTCAAGCATTAAATCTCATAAAACTGAAATTATCCTTAAACCTGCAACTGGATTTTTCTCTTTCATTTGTAAACTAAATGAGCTATTGTTTCCTTCTAATTTCATCCATTTTTCATGCTTATTCAGACCTTAGATTCAGAACTAAATGAATCATGCTAAAAAATTTAAAACAGGAACAATTACTCACTTCTAAATTTTGGTTTCTTTGGTGCAGGTCCTTCTTCTCCCTCTCTGTTTCAACTTCTGAACCTCTCCCAGTCTTCACAGTTCCTTTCTTGGTCTTTCTTTTCTATCTCCTACCTTACGCATCACACATATATATACACCAACATAATCGACCCCTTTCTCTCTCTCTACTCTTTATCTCCTCTCTCTCTCTATAATTCTCTCTCTCTCTCTCTCTCTCTCTCTTTGGCAGTCGTTCTTGACTGCTGTGAACCACCCCTTGAATCCCTATCAACCACATATAAATATCATAATATATATATATAAATACATATGCACACCACTCACATTGAATCGGCAGCCTTGCTGCCCTCATTTCTTCCACGCACCTCACACCTACTTGACACACACACATACTGACACACAGCCGTACACTTGACACATGTATACTGCTATGCACAACCTCCTTCCTTTTGTTTTACATGCCAAGTTATACACATATATACTATATGTATTTAAGTATACATACATATAAAATACTTATTTTATACATGAAAATATATCTATGTACGTGTACGTGAATCTATTTCTAATAGTGTATGCATACACTTATTTAATATCTATTATGCGTTCATGAAGTATGCATGAGCATGGAAATGCGTGCGTACACGTATCACGATATTGGGTCTTGAAGTGCTCGGGTGTTGCCCGACACTGGCTATACTAACAAACGACTCACATTCCACAATCATACAGTTTCATGAAATACCACGATATAGAGCTTGAAACAACTAACATTACACTATTCAGTCGACCTACCTTGGTATACGTGTCGTATCCTGGGTTGGGATATCACGCACCGGATATCAACCAAATAGCCTAGAAATCCCAACACACACCTTTTGAATAATAAAATAGACTTGTACAAACTTACGGCACTCAATTTGGATGACTAGTTTGAAACTTATGTAACTTTCTACACCAAAAAGACCAATTATGGGGTTTTGACGGGCCAAAATACCGGATATCAGCCTAACTACCCCAAAACTCCATCACATACCTAAAAAATGATAAAATAGACTTGTACAAACTTACGGCACTCGGTTCAAACCACTGGTTTGAATCTTATGCAGCTTTCTGCTATAAAAAGACCAATTTTGGGGTTATGACAGACCAAAATGCCAGATATCAGCCTAACAACCTTGTAACCCCATCACACACCTCACAAATGATAAAATAGACTTCTACGAACCTACGGCACTCGGTTCAGATAACCGGGTTTGAAAGTTATGCAACTTTCTACACCAAAAAGACTAATTTTAGGGTTTTGACGGACCAAAATACCGGATATCGGCCTAACAACCTCAAAACCCCATTACACACCTAAAAAATGATTAAATAGACTTGAACAAACTGACGGCACTCAGTTGGGATTCCCGGTTTGAAACTTATGCAACTTTCTGCACCGAAAATACCAATTTTGGGGTTTTGACAGATCAAAATGGTGGATAGTGGCCTAACGACCCCAAAACCCCATCACACCCCTCAAAAATGATAAAATAGACTTGGACAAACTTACGGCACCCGATTCGGATCTCCGGTTTGAAAGTTACGCAACTTTCTTCTCCAAAAATATGAATTTTGGGGTTTTGACAGACCAAAATGCCAAATATTTTCCTAACTACCCCAAAACCACATCATACACCTTAGAAATGATTAAATAGACTTGTACAAACTTATGGCACTCGGTTTGGATCACCGGTTTGAATCTTATGCAACTTTCTGCACCGAAAAGACTAATTTTGGGGTTATGACGAACCAAAATTAAATATCAGCATTACTACCACAAAACCCCATCACACTCCTCAAAAATGATGAAATAGAGTTGTACAAACTTACGGCACTCTGTTCGGATCACCGGTTTGAAGGTTATGCAACTTTCTACACCAAAAATAACAATTTTTTTGCAAACCAAAATGTTGGATATCAGCCCTAACTACCCTGAAACCCCATCACACACCTCAAAAATGTTAAAGTAGACTTGTACAAACTTATGGCACTCGGTTCAGAACACTGGTTTGAAACTTTTGCAACTTTTTACTCCGAAAAGACCTATTTTGGCATTTTGACGCACCAAAATGACAAATATAACCTAACAACCTTGAAACCCCATTGCAAAGCTCAATACTAATAGAATAGACTTGTACGAACTTACGGCACTCAATTCGGATCACCAGTTTGAAACTTACACAACTTTCTACACCAAAAGACCAATTTTGCGGCTTTGGTGGACCAAAATGTCGGCTACCAGCCTAACTACCTAGAAACCCCATCACACAACTCACAATTGATAAAATAGAGTTGTACGAACTTATGGCACTTAGTTTAGAATACTGGTTTGAAACTTATGTAATTTTTTACTCCAAAAAGACCAATTTTGGGGTTTGGACGCACCAAAATTTTCGATATCGGCTTAACGACCTCAAAACCCCATCGCTCACCTCAAAAAGGTTAAAATATACTTATACGAACTTACGACACTCGGTTCGGATCATCGGTTTGAAACTTATGGAACTTCTAACACCAAAAATACCAATTCTAGGGTTTCGATGGACCAAAATGTTGGATATCAGCCTAACGACCTCGAAACCCCATCACACACCTCATAAATGATAAAATAGACTTGGACAAACTCACGGCACTTGGTTCGAATCACCGTGGTGAAGCTTATGCAACCTTTTGCTCTAAAAATGCTCATTTTGGGTTTTGATGGACGAAACACTGGATATCAACCAATAGCCTAGAAATCCCAACACACACCTTTTGAATAATAAAATAGAATTGTACAAACTTACGGCACTTAGTTCGGATCACCGGTTTGAATCTTATGTAACTTTCTACACCAAAAGGACCAATTATGGGGTTTTGACGGGCCAAAATGTCGGATATCAGCCTAACTACCCCAAAACCCCATCACACACGTCAAAAATGATAAAATAGACTTGTACGAACTTACGACACTTGGTTCAGAACACCGATTTGAAACTTATGCAATTTTCTACTCCAAAAGACCAATTTTGGGGTTTTGACAGACCAAAATTCCGGATATCAGCCTACTGACCTTAAAACCCCTCACACTCCCCTAAAAATGATAAAATAGACTTGTACGAACTTACAACACTGGGTTTGGATCACTGGTTTGAAAGTTATGCCACTTTCTGCACCAAAAATACCAATTTTGGGGTTGTAACTGACTAAAATGCCAGATATCAGCCTAACTACCTCGAAACTCCATCACATACCTCACAAATGATAAAATAGACTTGTACGAACTTACGACACTCGGTTTGGATCAACGGTTTGAATCTTATGCAATTTTCTGCACCCAAAAGACCAATTTTGGGGTTTTGAAAGACCAAAATGCTAGATATCAGCCTAACTACCATAAAAACCCATCATACATCTCACAAATGATAAAATAGACTTATACGAACTTACGACACTCAGTTTGGAACACCAGTTTGAAACTTATACAACTTTCTGCTGTAAAAAGACCAATTTTGGGGTTTTAACGCATCAAAATGCTGGTTATTGGCCTAACGACCTTGAAACCCCATCGCATATGTCACGACCCGAAACCCTACCCTATGCAGGTCTCGTGTCGCGGGGCTGACCCTAAGGCCGTCCCTACTTTTCCCATTCCTGTATCATAGTACTAATATGCAAAGTGCTAAAATCTTAAAATAATAACAGCGGAAGTCTTAGCAATAACAGTGATCAGCGGAAGCCTTTTCAGTAACAGTAATTCAGTGGAATTCTTTACAGTACACAATGTCAGCGGAAGTCTTATCAATACACAATATGGCTCTACAGTAAACAAAATAAGAACCAAACGTAACCAGCACCCGTAGGTGGTGAATACATGGGAAAACTAAAACATAGACTGGTATAGTTCCTCAAAATGTCCACTCTCGTAGACTCCTACTGGGGTCTTGCAGCGTCATCACCTAAAACCGGGGTAAGTAGGGTGGAATGAGCTACGAGAGCTGAGCAAGTAAAAACAAATCTCCGACATTGGTATCGGTGAAATATTAATCCATGAATAGGATTATGACAGCCAATCATGAGAAAAGAAATGCTGTGATAGCCAATAAGAACAGTTGCCTTGATGGCCAATGAATAATAGGTCACAATGTTCAATTTGGAGTAATGGATACAACATCAACATGAATCTCTCAATAATATAACAACAAGAAGGTACTGCCACAATAAACCGATCACAATCAACTCAATGAAGAGTGTCCTCTCAGTGTAAGATAAGTCATAAGGAATAGTGTCATTCAATAACGTAATCATATCAATCCCTGAGAGATGCATTTACTCTGTTCTTAGGTAGAATGCCAATTGAAATGCCAGTGTAAATGCAATGGAAATGCAATGAAAATGCCAATGGAAATGCAATGAAAATGCCAGTGGAAATGCCGATGGAAAGCCTTCGAGGGATTCGTTCCTGCCACTTGTTCATTCATGTACTTGACCCTTAGGTCTCCAATCAATCAGAAAGCATCGGATGGATATTGTGACTGAGCACAAATTCGGTATTCATAACACGTCATGATCATTTCGTGATTCCATAGAAGTATAAAATGGAATATCATATATTCAATAGAGACATAACAGTAGGACTTTCCAAGCATTCAATATGAAAGTAATGATACAGTAGTCAATCAAAGTCCACAAGATAGAACAATATCACATTGTGGATAGCAATAACATGAAGTACTTTCAAGAGTACAAGTTTGGCAGTAAAGAATAAACTTGGTTTTAGAAACACCACATGGAAGAGAAAGGGAATTTATTTACCTCTAAATGTGCGTTCTTAAATCAGTATCTTGTGAGTTTGCCCTTTCCTGTCGACTCCCCTATATATCAATAGATCCATCTTAGAATTAATGCTATTCAACAAATTTTATGCCTTGCTATCATAAGTATCTCTAACACTAATTTAGACCTTACCATTGAGTCTGGAACACCGAAGAAAGTCGGTTTAGGCTTTCGCGGAATTTCGTTTGGACTCTTGTACTAAAAAGGGCAAAAGGGTCATTTTGTACTTTTACTGGTCTTTTACTTTCCGGGGCTTCATCTTGCTAAACGGACCTCACTATTGGTCTTAGAATGGCCGAGATAGTTAAAATACACTATTTATATGTTTAATTTGGACATCGTCACTGAAAAGGGTAAAATGGTCATTTACACTTTTATGGGCTCTCACTTCTCTGGATCTCTTTTCATAAATCGGACCCCACGGATGAGTCTGAAATACTTGAAGTAGTAAAGATTCACTATTTATTTATTTTAATCGGAGTCCGTTTGACTGCTTTTTGACTTAATGGCATTTTCGTAATTTTTCTATTATTTTAAATTAATTAAATATATTAATATTTTATTCTGGGGGTCAAATCACAATTATTAATAGTTGGGGGTCAGTTTGTAATTTTCGTAACTTTCTGGGTCAAATTGAAATTTCTAAAAATCCTATTCTAAATAGGGATAACCAAACAGTGGTTAGGCTTCAAAACTGGAATAGGATATCCTTATTCCTAAATCAATTTGAATTTCAATTTCTTACCCTAGGAACCAAACAGTCCCAATTTGTTATATCCCGACCCGAGATATGACACGTTTACCAAGGTCAATCGACTGAATAGTGTAATGTGAGCTGTTTGAGCTCTATATCATGGTATTTCATGAAACCAAATGATTGAGGGATGTGAATGGTTTGCTAAGAATAGCTAGTGCCGGGCAACACCCGAGCACCCCAGGATCCAACATCGTAATGCGTGCACGCACGCACTTCCATGCCCATGAATATTGCATGCATGCATAGCTTGAACAAAATAAAGGTATGTAAATACCTTTAGAAATACATATATATGTGTACATATAAATATATATGAACGTATATGATTGACGTATATAAGTATGTATGTATACATATTTATATACATGTATAATATAAAAAGATTATATGAATATATATATATATATATATTAAAATATATATGTGTATCTCATGCAAAACAAGAAAGAAAAAGAAAATATCAGTGTGTGCATCACTGTGTGTGTGTGTGTGTGCATCACTGTGTGTATGTGTGTGTGTATCGTTGTGTGATATACATGGAGGTGTGTGTAGAAAGTGTGTGTTTTGAGTGAACAGCCGACAGTGGGAAGGATATTTATATCTTCTCTCATATGTGCTGTAATATATATAGTATATATATATATATATATATAATCTCAACCAAAGAGTCAAAGAAAGGGGCTGGTAGAGAGAGAAAGTAGAGAGAGAAAGTGAGGCGGTTAGTGTGTGCTTATATATATCGTATGCATATGAGGGGTGTTGGAAAGAAAAATAGAAAAGAAAGAAATCAAAGGAGGAAGCCGAGAGTGGATTGGAGTGGAACCAGAGAAAAGAGAGGAGAATCCGCAACCAACAGGTGAGTAAGACTTGAAATTATCGTTTCTATTTTATTAGTGTAATGCTTGATATGATAGTAGGAACATATAGTAGAGTTTAAAAGAAAATAAATGAAAGAAAAATGATAAGAAATGGTTGAAAAATGAATAAGAAAACCGGAGTTGCAGGTTTATCCAATGAATTCGGGTTAGTGGATTTTATGCTAAAAACTTAGTTTAAAATGCATGGGATTGATCCTATAAAGTGCAGAAATTTAATAGAATGAAAAAAGGGGTCGAAACAATTGAGAACTGAGTGTAAAAATGAGAAAAACCAGCTCACTGGAAAACCGGCCGGAGCTATTAACCTCCATATTCGAGAAGATTAGGAAGGTTTTGAGGGAAATGGAGGATAGGAATGAGGTCGTGGGGAAGCAAGGAAGAGATTGGCGTTGAAAATGGGAGAGAAAACTGATCAGGACAGGTTTCCGTCACCGGAGATGGTGACGGAACCCTACTGTTTTCATACCGGAGTGATGAAGGGGGTGACCGGATTGTCGTGGGTCTATTCAGGTTAAAAGGAAACGGATCCGGGTTGGATCCAGGTCGGGGCCCAACCGAATTAAAAGGGTTATCAAAATGGTACAGCTTTGATTTAGGTTTCAAATGTTTTAAAATTACATTTGGAGTGTTTGGTAACATGGTTAAGAAATTGAAATTTGAAATTGGTTTGGGCATGGGGATATCCTATTCCGATTTTAAGCGATAGCCACTGTTTGGCTATCCATAGTGAGAATAAGAGTTTTCTTAAATTACAAGTTGACCTAGAAGGTTTTAGAATTTATAAATTGACCCCCTAACTGTTAATAATTGTGATTTGACCCTCAGAATAAAATATTAATTAAATATTAATATATTTAATTAAATAGAAAATTACAATAATGCCCCTATTTCAAATAAGGGTCAAACGAAGTCCAAACGATGCAAATGAATAGTCAAAACTTATTATCTCGGATGTTCGGAGTCCAATGGTGGGGTCCATTTTATGAGATGAGACCCCGAAGGATAAAATAAAGTAAAAGTGCAAAATGACCATTTTGCCCTTTTTAGTACAAAAGTCGAAATGGAATTCCGCGAAAGCCTAAACCGACTTTCTTCGGCATTCCAGACTCAATGGTAAAGTATAAATTAGTATTTGAAATACTTATGATAGAAAGGCATAAAATTTGATGAATAGCATTTATTCTGAAACGTAATTACTGATATATAGGGAACTCGAAAGGCAAGGGTACACTCACGGATTCCTGATCTAGAATCACGATAGAGGTAAGTAAATTCCCTTTCTCTTCCATATGGTGTTTCCAAGCCAAGTTATTCTCTTTACTGCCAAACTTGTACTCTTGAAAGTACCTCATGCTATTGCTATCCACAATGTGATATTGTTCTATCTTGTGGACCTTGATTTACTACTGTATCATTACTTCATGTTAAACCATGCCTTGAAAGGCTTACTGTTATGCTTTCATTGAATCTATGATATTCCATTTTATACTTCTATGGAATTATGAATAATCAAGTACCTCATGTTATTGCTATCCACAATATGATATTGTTCTATCTTGTGGACATTGATTGACTGCTATGTCGTTGTTATCATGTTGAACCATGCCTTGAAAGGCTTACTGCTATGTCTTTATTATGAACCATGCCTTGAAAGGCTTATTGCTCTGTCTTTATTGAATACATGATATTCCATTTTATACTTCAATGGAATTATGATATGTTATGAATACGAGATTTTTGCTCAGTCACAATATCCATCTGATGCTTTCTGATTAACTGGAGACCTAAGGGTTAAGTACATAAATGGACAGGTGGCAGGAATGAATTCCTCGAAGGCTTTCCACCGGCAATTGATTGGCATGAACATTGGCATTTTCATTGCATTTCCATTGGCATTTCATTTACATTTGCATTGTCATTTTACCTAAGAACAGAGTAAATGCATCTCTTAAGAATTGATATGATTTCGTTATTGAAATGACACTATTCCTTATGACTTATCTTAAACTGAGAGGACACTCTTCATTGAATTGATTGTGATCGGTTTATTATGGTAGTACTTCTTGTTGTTGTATTATTGTTGAGAGATTCATGTTGATGTTGTATCCATCACTCCTAATTGAATATTGTGACCGATGATTCATTGGCCTTCATGGCAATTGTTCTCATTGGCTATCACAACATCACCTTCCTTATGATTGGCTATCATAATCTTATTCATGGATTGTATTTTATCGATACTAGTGTCAGAGATCTATTTTTACTTGCTGAGCTCTCGTAGCTCATTCCACCCCATTTACCCCCATTTCAGGTGATGACGTTGCAAGACCCCAGTAGGAGTCTGAAAGCATTGGAGGACATTTTGAGGAAACGTATCAGTCTATGTTTTAGTTCTCCCATGTATTCACCACCCTCGGGTGCTGGTTATGTTTGGTTCTTATTTTGTTTATGTAGAACCATATTATGTATTGTAAAGACTTCCGCTAACATTGTGTATTGAAAGACTTCCGCTGATGTACTATTATTGATAAGACTTTCGCTGTTATTGTTTTGAGGTTTTAGTACTTTGCATATTAGTACTATGATACAGGAATGGAAAAAATAGGGATGGCCTTCGGGTCTGCCCCGCGACACGAGATCCGCATAGGGTGGGTTTCGGGTCATGACACAATTCAATTTCAAAATCTTTTAAACTTAACAAAACTGTGCCGTTTTGACTACCCGTTTCTCATTCGGTTGGGTCCTGACCCGGATCCGAACCGTGACCCGATACCCAAACCCAACACACAATAGTTTTCTTCCCCTGTTTTTCCGATAGAACTCCGGTAGGGTTCCAGCATGAATAGTTCTCTTTTCCGACGACGGCGATTGGATTTTAGTCAATTTCTAATGCGTTTTAAATGCCATGCTCTTTTGTTTTTTTATAGGGATCTCATTCCCAACATTTGTTTTTAATTTAATGCACTAAATCTTCACGAAATTGAGGAAACCCAAAGCTCCAGTGGCCTGAAAATTTCCATTTTCATGCCCCCTTCTTAATTGTTTTTACTTGTTTTTCTTCCTAAAGTTTTTCTGCACTTCTCACGATCACTCCTAAGTGGTTTAAGCAACGTTTTAATCATGAAATGCAAAAAGTCCAAATTATTCCTCTAACCTGCAACTAGGGTTTTCTCCCTCAGTTCTTCATAGTTTTTCTTGGTTCTTGTTGCGTTTGAAACCTTATGTCATACTCTTTAAGATCCTAGGTTTAGATTTAAATGAATCACACCATAAAATTATGAAACAGAAACAAACTTCTTACGTATACTTTCGGTTTCCTCGATTTTGTGGGTCTCTTCCCTCCCGTTCCTTCTTCCGATTCCACCAAGAGTTCTTTGAGTTCTCTCTTGACTTACTCGAATTTCCTTGGGGCTTTTCTCTCTCTGATTTCCTCACTCCCACACAAGGATGTGTATATTCACTTTTATATAATATATACATATATTTCTTGCCCCAAATCTTACTCCACTGATCTTGTCACAGCCATACCTCCTCCCATACCTCTTCTGATTTGCACCTTACTCCACCATACCTATTAGGTTAGGGTTGGTGGAGTCATATTACTTTATGAATATATATATATATGCATATTCATAATAATATACATATATATTCCCTCACCTAACTCGCACACTCACGGCTGTCCTTGGTAGCCCACTTGCTTCCCCCTTTTCTTTCTTTTGTTTTATTTTTTTATAATTTTGCATGTACATATATATATATACTTACATATATACATATATATATATATACTATACCATTTTTATACGCACGTATGTACATAATTATACGTATATATTATTTACATATATTTTCTCAATTCGTAATTAACACATGCACCTTATTTTAGATATATTGCATGTGTATACGTATGCATGAATGGAACTGCATGTGTGCACGCATTACGAGGCTGGGTTCCGGGTCACTAGACATGGCCCGGGTCACAAATCAGTATTCATCAAAATATAGAGTTTAAACATCTCGGGTTACAACTGATAGTACGCTACCCGACCTAGCTTACCTCGGTATACTTGCTAACCTGGGTCAGGGTGTTACAGCACACCTTAAAGATGATAAAATAAATTTGTATCAACTTACGACACTCAGTTCGGATCACCAGTTTGAAACTTATGCAAAGTTTTGCACTAAAAAGACCAATTTTGGGGTTTTTATGGACCAAAATGCCGAATACCGGCCCAACTAGATCGAAACCCCATCACACACCTAACAAATGATAAAATAGACTTGTACAAAGTTACGACACTCGGTTCGGATCACCAATTTGAAACTTATTCAACTTTTTGCACCAAAAAGACCAATTTTAGGGTTTTGATAGACCAAAACACTAGATATTAGCCCAACTAGCCCAAAACCCCATCACACACTTGAAAAATGATAAAATAGACTTGTACTAACTTACAACACTCAGTTCGAAACACTAATTTGAAATTTATGCAACTTTCTTCACCAAAATACTAATTTTAGGGTTGTGACGGACCAAAACGTGGGATATTAGCCTAACTAGCCCGAAACTCCATCACACACCTCACCAATGATAAAATATACTTATACAAACTTACCGCACTCGGTTTGGATCACCGGTTTGAAACTTATGCAAATTTTTGCAGCAAAAAAAATCAATTTTGGGGTTTTGAGGGACCAAAATGCTGGATATCGGCCTCAGTACCCCGAAACCCATCACATACCTTACAATTGATAAAATTGAATTGGACAAACTTATGGCAGTTGGTTCGGATCACTGATGTCAAACTTATGCAACCATTTACTCCAAAAAGGTTTAAATTTTGATGGACAAAACACCGGATATCAACCTAACAGCCTAGAAATCCCATCACACACCTTTCAACTGATAAAATAGACTTACACAAACTTACGGCATTCGGTTCGGATCACCGGTTTGAAACTTATAAAACTTTATGCACCGAAAAGACCAATTTTGGGGTTTTGACTGGTCAAAATGTTGGATATCCACCTAACTATCCTGAAACCCCATCACACACCTCACAAATGATAAAATAGACTTTTACGAACTTACGGCACACGGTTCAGAACACCGACTTGAAACTTATACAACTTTCTCCTCCAAAAAAGACCAATTTTGGAGTTTTAACAGACAAAATGTTGGATATTTACCTAATGACCTCAAAACACCATCACACACCTCACAAATGATAAAATAGACTTGTACAAACTTATGACACTCGGTTCGGATCACCAGTTGGAAACTTATGCAACTTTCTACACCAAACAGACCAATTTTAGGGTTTTGACTGGCCAAAACATCAGATATCCTCGTAACTACCCTGAAACCCCATCACACATGTCAAAAATGATAAAATAAACTTGTACGAACTTACGACACTTGGTTCAAAACACTGGTTTGAAACTTATGCAACTTTCTACTCCAAAAGACCAATTTTGGGGTCTTGAGAGACCAAAATGCCGAATATCGGCCTAATGAACTTGAAACCCCATCACACACCTCATAAATGATAAAGCAGATTTGTACAGACTTACGACACTAGGATTGGAACACTGGTTTGAAAGTTATACAACTTTCTACACCAAAAATACCAATTTTGGGGTTTTGACGGACCAAAATGCCAGATATCAGCCTAACCACCCCAAAATCCAATCACACACCTCACAAATGATAAAATAGATTTGTACGAATTTACGGCACTTGGTTCGGATCACCGGTTTGAATCTTATGCAACGTTTTGCACCAAAAATACCAATTTTGAGGTTTTGACGGACCAAAATGCCTGATATCATCCTAACTACCACAAAATCCCATCACACACCTCAAATGATAAAATAGACATTTTTGAACTTACGACACTCGGTTCGGAACACCGGTTTGAAACTTATGCAACTTTCTACTCTAAGAAGAACAATGTTAGGGTTTTAACGCATCAAAATAACAAATATCAGCCCAACGACCTCAAAACCCAATCGCACACTTAAAAAATGATAAAATAGACTTGTACGAACTTACGACACTCACTTCGGATCACCGATTTAAAACTTATGCAACTTTTTGCAACGAAAAGACCAATTTTAGGGTCTTGAGAGACCAAAATGCCGGATATCGGCCTAATGAACTTGAAACCCCATCACACACCTCATAAATGATAAAATAAACTTGTACGGACTTACGACACTAGGATTGGAATAGTGGTTTGAAAGTTATGCAACTTTCTGCACCAAAAATATCAATTTTGGGGTTTTGGTAGACCAAAATGCCTAATATCATCCTAACTACCACAAAATCCCATCACACACCTCAAATGATAAAATATACATTTTCGAACTTATGACACTCGGTTCGGAACACTGGTTTAAAACTTTTGCAACTTTCTACTCTAAGAAGACCAATGTTGGGGTTTTAACGCATCAAAATAACAAATATCGGCCTAACGACCTCAAAACCCAATCGCACACCTAAAAAATGATAAAATAGACTTGTACGAACTTACGACACTCAATTCGGATCACCGATTTAAAACTTATGTAACTTTTTGCAACAAAAAGATCAATTTTGGGGTTTTCCGGACCAAAATGCTGGATATTGGCCTAACTAGCTTGAACCCCATCATACACCTCACAAATGATAAAATAGGCTTGTACAAACTTACAGCACGACAGTTGGTTCAGATCACCAGTGTGAAACATATGCAACTTTCTACACAAAAAGAGCAATTTTAGGGTTTTGGCGAACCAAAACACAGGATATTAGCCTAACTAGCACAAAACCCCATCACACACATCACAAATGAAAAAATAAACTTGTACAAACTTACGGAACTTGGTTCGGAACATCGATTTGAAACTTATACAACTTTTTGCTCCAAAAAGATGAATTTTGGGGTTTTGACGGACCAAAATGATGGATATCAACCTGATGACCTGGAAACCCCATTATATACCTCATAAATGATAAAATGGACTTGTACAAACTTACGACACTCGGTTCGGATCACTGGTTTGAAAGTTACGCAACTTTCTACACCAAAAATACCAATTTTGGGGTTTTAATAGACCAAAATGCCAGATATCAGCCTAACTACCACAAAACCCCATCACACAGCTTACAAATGATAAAATAGACTTGTACAAACTTATGGCACTCGGTTTGGATCACCGGTTTGAATCTTATGCAACGTTTTGCACTAAAAAGACCAATTTTGCTGTTTTGACGGACCAAAATGTCAGATATCAACATAACTAGCACGAAACCCAATCTGACACCTCAAAAATGATAAAATAGAGCCGTAAGAACTTACGACTCTCAATTTGGATCACCGACTTGAAGATTATGCTACGTTCTGCAGTAAAAATACTAATTTTAGAGTTTTGATAGACCAAAATGGCAAATATCAGTGTAACTACCCTGTAACCCCATCACACACCTCACAAATGATAAAATAGACTTGTACAATCATACGGCACTCGGTTCAGAACACCGGTTTGAAACTTAGACAATTTTTTGCTCTAAAAAAGACCTATTTTGAGGTTTTGATGCACCGAAATGCCAGATATCGGCCTAACGACCTCAAAACCCTATTGCATAGCTCAAAAATGATAGAATAGACCTGTACAAACTTATGGCACTTGATTTGGGTCACCGGTTTGAAATTTACGCAATTTTCTACATCAAAAAGACTAATTTTAGGGTTTTGATGGACCAAAATGCCAGATATTAGCCTAACTACCCCGAAACCCCATCACAGACCTCAAAAATGATAAAATAGGCTTGTACGTACTTACGACACTCGGTTTTAAACATCGGTTTGAAACTTATGCAACTTTCTGCTCTAAAAAGACCAATTTTGGGGTTTGGACGCACCAAAATTTCGGATATCGTCCTAACGACCTCGAAACCCTATCGCACACCTCCCAAATGATAAATTAGACTTGTACAAACTTACAACACTCGGTTCGGATCACCGGTTTAAAACTTATGCAACTTTCTGCACCAAAAATACCAATTTTAGGGTTTTGATAGACTAAAATGCTGGATATCAGCCTAACGACCCCGATACCCCATCACACACCTCAAAAGTGCTAAAATGGACTTGGACAAACTTACGACACTTGGTTCGGATAACCAGGGTCAAACTAATGCAACCTTTAGCCTTAAAAACGCTCATTTTTAGGTTTTGATGGACAGAGCACCGGATATCAACCTAACAGCCTAGAAATCCCATCACATAACTTTAAAATGATAAAATAGACTTGTCCGAACTTATGACACTCAGTTCGGATCACCGGTTTGAAACTTATATAACTTTTGACAACAAAAAGACCAATTTTGGGGATTTGACGTGCCAAAACATCAGATATCTGCTTAACTACCCCAAAATTCCATCACACAACTCACAATCGATAAAATAGACCTGTACAAACTTACAACACTTAGTTCGGAACACTGGTTTAAAACTTATGCAACTTTCTGCTCCAGAAAAACCAATTTTGGCGTTTTGACGAACCAAATTACCGAATATCGGCCTAACGACCTCGAAATCCCTCACACACCTCACAAAAGATAAAATAGACTTGTATGAACTTACAGCACTTGGTTCGGATCACTGGTTTGAAAGTCATGCAACTTTTTGCACCAAAACCAATTTTGGGGTTTTGACGGACCAAAATGCCAAATATCATCCTAAAAACCCTGAAACCCCATCACACACCTCACAAATGATAAAATAGATTTGTATGAACTTACAACACTCGTTTCGTATCACCAGTTTGAGTCTTATGCATCTTTCTACACCAAATAGACCAATTTTGGGGTTTTAAGAGACCAAAATGCTAGATATTAGCCTAACTACCACAAACCTCAACACACACCTCACAAATGATAAATAGACTTGTACGAACTTACGACACACTATTCGAAACACTAGTTTGAAACTTATGCAACTTTTTGCTCTAAAATGACCAATTTTGGGGTTTTAAGGTAACAAAATGCCAGATATCGGCCTAACAATCTCGAAACCCCATCGCACACCTCAAAAATGATAAAATAGACTTGTACGATCTTATGTCACTCGATTCGAATCACCGGTTTGAAACTTTTGCAACGTTCAACGCCAAAAAGACTAATTTTGGGGTTTTTAAGGACCAAAATGCCAGATATCAACCTAACTAGCTCGAAACCCCATCACACACCTCATAAATGATAAAATAGACTTGTACAAACTTACAGCACTCGGTTTGGATCACCGGTTCGAAACTTATGCAATTTTTTGCTCCAAAAGACCAATTTTAGGGTTTTAATAGACCAAAATGCCGGATATTAGCCTAACTAGCCCAAAAATCCATCACACACCTGAAAAATGATAAAATAGGTTTGTATGAACTTACGACACTCGGTTTAAAACACTGGTCTGAAACTTATACAATGTTCTATTCTAAAAAGACCAATTTTGGGGTTTGGACGCACCAAAATGCCAGATATCGGCCTAACGACTGTGTAACCCCATCACACACCTCACAAATGATAAAATAGACTTGTATGAACTTATGGCACTTGGTTCGGATCCTTGGTTTGAATCTTATGCAACTTTCTGCACCAAAAATACCAATTTTAGGGTTTTGACGGACCAAAATGCTAGATATCAGCCTAATGACCTCGAAACCCTATCACACACCTCACAAAAGTTAAAATGGACTTGTACAAACTTGCGGCACTCGGTTCGGATCCTCGATTTGAAATGTGTGTAACTTTTGACACTAAAAATACCAAATTTTGGTTTTTACAGACCAAAACGCCAGATATCAGCCTAACTACCCTGAAACCCCATCGAACACCTCAAAAATGATAAAATAGACTTGTAAGAACCTACGGCACACAGTTCAGATCACCTGTCACGACCCGAAACCCACCCTATGCGGATCCCGTGTCGCAGGGCTGACCCGAAGGCCGTCCCTACTTTTTCCATTCCTGTATCATAGTACTAATATGCAAAGTACTAAAACCTCAAAACAATTACAGCGGAAGTCTTATCAGTAATAGTACATCAGCGAAAGTCTTTCAATACACAATGTTAGCGAAAGTCTTTACAATACATAATATGGTTCTATATAAACAAAATAAGAACCAAACGTAACTAGCACCCGAGGGTGGTGAATACATGGGAGAACTAAAACATAGACTGATACGTTTCCTCAAAATGTCCTCCTATGCTTTTAGACTCCTACTGGGGTCTTGCAGCATCATCACCTGAAATGGGGGTAAATGGGGTGGAATGAGCTACGAGAGCTCAGCAAGTAAAAACAGATCTCCGACACTGGTATCGATAAGATACAAATCCATGAATAAGATTATGATAGCCAATCATAAGAAAAGAGATGCTGTGATAGCCAATGAGAACAGTTTCCATGAAGGCCAATGAATAATAAGTCACAATGTTCAATTAGGAGTAATGGATACAACATCAACATGAATCTCTCAACAACAATACAACAATAAGAAGTGCTGCCACAATAAACCGATCACAATCAATTCAATGAAGAGTGTCTTCTCAGTTTAAGATAAGTTATAAGGAATAGTGTTATTCAATAACATAATCATATCAATTCTTAGGAGATGCATTTACTCTGTTCTCAGGTAAAATGCCAATGCAAATGTAAATGAAATGCCAATGGAAATGCAATGAAAATGCCAATGTTCATGCCAGTCAATTGCTGGTGGAAAGCCTTCGAGGAATTCATTCCTGCCACCTGTCCATTCATGTACTTGACCCTTAGGTCTCCAGTCAATCAGAGAGCATCAGATGGATGTTGTGACTGAGCACAAATCCCTTATTCATAACATATCATGATTATTCGTAATTCCATAGAAGTATAAAATGGAATATTATATATTCAATAAAGACATAGCAATAAGCCTTTCAAGGCATGGTTCACAATAAAGACATAGTAGTAAGCCTTTCAAGGCATGGTTCAACATGATAACAACGACATAGCGGTCAATCAATGTCCACAAGATAGAACAATATCGCATTGTGGATAGCAATAACGTGAGGTACTTTCAAGAGTACAAGCTTGGCAGTAAAGAGAAATAACTTGGCTTGGAAACACCATATGGAAGAGAAGGTGAATTTACTTACCTCTATCATGATTCTATATCAGAAATCCGTGAGTGTGCCCTTGCCTTTCCAGTTCCCTATATATTAGTAATTACGTGTCAGAATAAATGCTATTCATCAAATTTTATGCCTTTCTATCATAAGTATCTCAAATACTAATTTAGACTTTACCATTGAGTCCGGAACGCCGAAGAAAGTCGGTTTAGGCTTTCGCGGAATTCCATTTGGACATTTGTACTACAACGGGCAAAATGGTCATTTTGCACTTTTACGTGTATTTTATTTTTTGAGACCCCGTATCATGAAATGGACCTCACCATTGATCTTAGAATGTCCGAGATAATAAAAATTGACTATTCATTTGCATCGTTTGGACTTCGTTTGACCCATATTTGAAATAGGGGTATTTTCGTAATTTTTTATTTAATTAAATATATTAATATTTAATTAATATTTTATTCTGAGGGTCAAATCACAATTATTAACAGTTGGGGGGTCAATTTATAAATTCTAAAACCTTCTGGGTCAACTTGTAATTTAAGAAAACTCTTATTCTCACTATGGATAGCCAAACAGTGGCTATCCTTTAAAATCGGAATAGGATATCCCCATCCCCAAACCAATTTCAATTTCAATTTCTTAACCATGTTACCAAACACTCTGAATGTAATTTTAAAACATTTAAAACCTAAATCAAAGTTGTACCGTTTTGATAACCCTTTTAATTCAGTTGGGCCCCGACCCGGATCCAACCCGGATCCGTTTCCTTTTAACCCGAATAGACCCCACGACAATCCGGTCACCCCCTTCATCACTCCGGTAGGAAAACAGTAGGGTTCCGTCACCATCTCCGGTGACGGCAACCTGTCCCGATCAGTTTTCTCTCCCATTTTCAATGCCAATCTCTTCCTTTTTTCCCCACGACCTCATTCCTATCCTCCATTTCCCTCAAAACCTTCCCAATCTTCTCGAATATGGAGGTTAATAGCTCCGGCCAGTTTTCCGGTGAGCTGGTTTTTCTCATTTTTACACTCGGTTCTCAAATGATAAAATAAACTTATATGAACATACGACACTCGGTTCGGATCACCAGTTTGAAACTTATGCAACGTTCTACACCAAAAAGACCAATTTTGGGGTTTTGACGGGCCAAAGTGCCGGATATTCGCCTAACTTCCCTGAAACCCCATCACACACATCACAAATGATAAAATAGACTTGGACGAACTTAAGGCACTAGGTTTGGATCACTGGTTTGAAAGTTATGCAACTTTTCGCACCAAAAATACCAATTTTGGGGTTTGGCAGACCAAAACGCTAGATATCAGCCTAACTACCCCGAAACTCCATCACTTACCTTACAAATGATAAAATAGACTTGTACGAACTTACGACACTCGGTTTGAATCTTATGCACTTTCTACACCAAAAAGACTAATTTTGGGGTTTTTACGGACCAAAATGCCAGATACCAGCATAATTACCACGAAACCCCATCACATAACTCACAACGGAAAAAATAGAGTTGTACGAACTTACGGTACTTGGTTCATCACTGTTTTGAAGGTTATGCAACTTTCTGCACCAAAAATACCAATTTTGGGATTTTGACAGACCAAAATGCTAGATATCTGCCTCACTACCCTGAAACCCCATCACACAGCTCACAAATGATAAAATAAACCTGTCAGAACTTCAGACACTCGATTCGGAACACCGGTTTGAAACTTATGCAACTTTTTACTTTAAAATGACCAATTTTGGGGTTTTGACACACCAAAATGATGGATATCGGCCTAACGACCTCAAAACCCCATTGCACAGCTCAAAAAAGATAAAATAGACTTATACGAACTTATGACACTCGATTCGGATCACCGGTTTGAGACTTCTGCAACTTTCTACACCAAAAAAACTAATTTTAGGGTTTTGATGGACCAAAATGCCGGATATCAACCTAACTACCCCGAAACCCCATCACACACCTCACAAATGATAAAATAGACTTGTACAAACTTACGACAGTCGGTTCGGAACACCGATTTGAAACTTATGCAACTTTTTACACAAAAGACCAATTTTGGGGTTTTAACTGACCAATATGTCGGATATCAGCCTAACGACCTGGAAACCCCATCACACACCTCAAAAATGATAAAATAGACTTGTACAACATATGGCACTCGATCCGGGTCACTGGTTTGAAACTTACGCTACTTTCTGCACCAAAAAGACCAATTTTGGGGGTTTTGATGGACCAAAATGTCAGATCTCAGCCTAACTATCCCGAAACCCCATCACAGATCTTTCAAATGATGAAATAGACTTGTACGAACTTCCAAAACTCAGTTTGGATCGCCGGTTTGAATCTTATGCAACTTTCTGCACCAAAAAGATCAATTTTGGGGTTTTAACAGACCAAAATGCTAGATATCAGGATAACTACCACGAAACCCTATCACACACCTCTCCAACAATAAAATAGAGTTATAAAAACTTACAGTACTCGGTTCGGATCACCGGTTTGAAGGTTATGCAACTTTCTACACCCGAAATACCAATTTTGGGGTTGTGACCAACGAAAATGCAAGATATCAACCAAACTACCCCAAAACCCATCACACACCTCACAAATGATAAAATAGATTTGTATGAACTTACAGCACTCGGTTCGGAACACTGGTTTGAAACTTATGTAACTTTCTGTTTTGAAAAGAAACATTTTGGGGTTCTGACGCACCAAAATGCTGGATATAGGCCTACCAACCTTGAAACCCCATTGCACATCTCAAAAATGATAAAATAGACTTGTACGAACTTACAAAACTCGATTCAGATCACCCGTTTGAAACTTATGCAACATTTAGTCGACGAAAATGCCAGATGTCAGCCTAACTAACCCAAAACCCTATCACACACCTGACAAATGATAAAATAGACTTGTATGAAGTTTCGGCACTCATTTTGGAACAACGGTTTGAAACTTATGCCACTTTTGCATGAAAAGACCAATTTTAGGGTTTTAACCGACCAAAACGTTAGATATTTTCCTAACTAGTCTGCAACCCCATCACACACCTCACAAATGATAAAATAGACTAGTACGAACATACGACCGCGGTTCGGAACACCGGTTTGAAACTTATGCAACTTTTTGCTGACAAAAGACCAATTTTGGGGTTTTGATAGACCAAAAATGCCGAATATCGGCCTAACGACCTCGAAACCCCATCACATAGCTCACAAATGATAAAATAGACTGGGACGAACATATGACACTCGATTTGGATCACCGGTTTGAAACTTATGCAACTTTCTGCACCAAAAAGACTAATTTGGGGGGGTTTTGACAGACCAAAATGCCGAATATCTGCCTAACTACCCCAAAACCCCATCACACACCTCACAAATGATAAAATAGACTCGTACGAACTTACAGCACTCGGTTCAGATCACCGGTTTGAAACTTTTACGACGTTCTACACGAAAAAGATTAATTTTCGGGTTTTGATGGACCAAAATGCCGAATATCAGTCTAACTACCCTGAAACCCCACACACACCTCAAAAATGATAAAATACACTTGTACAAACTTACGACACTCGGTTCGGATCACTAGTTTTAAACTGTTGTAATGTTCTGCACGAAAAAGACTAATTTTAGGGTTTTGGTGGACCAAAATGCGGGATATCAGCCTAACTACCCCAAAACCCCATTACACACCTCACAAATGATAAAATAGTCTTGTATGAACTTATGACACTCGATTCAGATCACCCGTTTGAAACTTATGCAGCTTTCTGTACCAAAAAGACCAATATTGGGGTTTTGATGGACCAAAATGTCAGATATCAGCCTAACTGGCCCGAAACCCCATCACACACCTCACAAATGATAAAATAGACTTGTACGAAGTTATGACACTCGTTTTATAACAACGGTTTCAAACTTATGCAACTTTCTGCACCAAAAGACCAATTTTGGGGTTTCAATGGACCAAAACGTCGGATATTTGCCTAACTAGCCCAAAATGCCATCACACACCTCAAAAATGATAAAATAGACTAGTACGAACTTACGACACTCGGTTTGAACACCGATTTGAAACTTCTGTAACTTTCTGTTGCAAAAAGACCAATTTTGGGGTTTTGACAGACCAAAATGCTAGATATCGGCCTAACAACCTCGAAACCCCATCACACAGCTCACAAATGATAAAATAGATCGGGACGAACATACGACACTCGATTTGGATCACCGGTTTGAAACTTATGCAACTTTCTGCACCAAAAAGACTAATTTGGGGGCTTTGACGGATCAAAATGCTGAATATCTTCCTAACTACCCCAAAACCCTATCACACTCCTCACATATGATAAAATAGACTTGTACGAACTTATGGCACTCGGTTCAGATCACCGGTTTGAAACTTTTGCAACATTCTGCACGAAAAGACTAATTTTAGGGTTTTGATGGACCAAAATGCCAAATATCAGTCTAACTACCTTGAAACCCCATCACACACCTCACAAATGATAAAATAGACTTGTACAAACTCATGACACTCAGTTCGGATCACCGGTTTGAAACTGTTGCAATGTTTGGCACGAAAAAGACTAATTTTAGGGTTTTGATGGACCAAAATGCTGGATATCAGCCTAACTACCCCAAAACCCCATTACACACCTCACAAATGATAAAATAGTCTTGTACGAACTTACGGCACTCGATTCAGATCACCCGTTTGAAACTTATGCAGCTTTCTGTACCAAAAAGAACAATATTGGGGTTTTGATGGACCCAAATGTCGGATATCGGCCTAACTTGCCCGAAACCCTGTCAAACACCTCACAAATGATAAAATAGACTTGTACGAAGTTATGACACTCGTTTCATAACAACGGTTTCAAACTTATGCAACTTTCTGCACCAAAAGACCAATTTTGGGGTTTCAATGGACCAAAACATCGGATATTTGGCTAACTAGCCCAAAACACCATCGCACACCTCAAAAATGATAAAATAGACTAGTACAAACTTACGACACTCGGTTTGAACACCGGTTTGCAACTTATGTAACTTTCTGCTGTGAAAAGACCAATTTTGGGGTTTTGATAGACCAAAATGCCAGATATCGGCCTAACGACCTCGAAACCCCATCACACAGCTCACAAATGATAAAATAGATCAGGACGAACATATGACACTCGATTTGGATCACCGGTTTGAAACTTATGCAACTTTCTGCACCAAAAAGACTAATTTGGGGGTTTTGACGGATCAAAATGCTGAATATCTGCCTAACTACCCCAAAACCCCATCATACTCCTCAAAAATGATAAAATAGACTTGTACGAACTTATGGCACTCGGTTCAGATCACCGGTTTGAAACTTTTGCAACGTTCTGCACGAAAAAGACTAATTTTAGGGTTTTGATGGACTAAAATGCCGAATATCAGTCTAACTACCTTGAAACCCCATCACACACCTCACAAATGATAAAATAGACTTGCACAAACTTATGACACTCAGTTCGGATCACCGGTTTGAAACTGTTGCAATGTTTGGCACGAAAAAGACTAATTTTAGGGTTTTGATGGACCAAAATGCTGGATATCAGCCTTACTACCCCAAAACCCCACTACACACCTCACAAATGATAAAATAGACTTGTATGAAGTTACGGCAGTTGGTTCGGAACTCCGGTTTGAAACTTATGCAACTTTCTACACCAAAAAGGCCAATTTTTGTGTTTTGACAGACCAAAATGCCAAATAGTTGCCTATCTGGACCGAAACCCCATCACACACCTCAAAAATAATAAAATAGACTAGTATGAAATTACGACACTTGGTTCGGAACACCGGTTTGTAACTTATGCAACTTTTTGCTCCCAAAAGACCAATTTTAGGGTTTTGACTGACCAAAATGCCGGATATCGGCTTAACGACCTCGAAACCCTATCACACACCTCAAAAATGATAAAATAGACTTGTACGAACCTACGACACTCGATTCAGATCATCGGCTTGAAACTTATGCAACTTTCTGCACTAAAAAGACCAATTTTGGGATGTTTATGGACCAAAATGCTGAATATCTGCCTAACTACCCAAAAACCCCATCACACACCTCAAAAATGATAAAATAGACTTGTACAAACTTACAGCACTCGGTTCGGATCACCGGTTTGGAACTTTTGCAACGTTTTACACAAAAAAGACTAATTTTAGGGTTTTGATGGACCAAACTATTGGATATCAGCCTAACTACCCTGAAACCCCAGCACACATCTCAAAAATGATAAAATAGACTTGTACGAACTAATGACGCTCGGTTTAGAACACCGCTTTGAAACTTATGATACTTTCTGCTCCAAAAAGACCAATTTTGGGGTTTTTGATGGACCAAAATGCCGGATATTGGCCTCACAACCTTGAAACCCCATCACCCAACTCAAAAATGATAAAATTGACTTATACCAACTTACGACACTCGGTTCGGATCACCAGTTTGAAACTTCTGCAACCTTCTACACCAAAAGGACCAATTTTGGAGTTTTGACAGACAAAAACGCCGGATATCAGCCTAACTACCCCAAAATTTCATCACACACCTCAAAAATGATAAAATAGACTTGCACAAACTTACGACACTCGGTTTGGATCACCTGTAACACCCCGACCCTGATTAAGTAATGATTAGTTACTAATCATTTATCTGAACCAAACATAAAGAATAATTAAGAAGCTAACCTAATTAGGAGTTGACCAGAAGAAACCGCGTCGAAAAATAAGCTACAGAATGAAAGTTAAGTAAGAAATAGTGAAACTGCATTAGTGCGCAGCCAAATAGGGCCTAAGCCCGAAATATGGAAAAAGGACCAAAAATTGTGGCCAAGAGGATTTGATCCCTTGACCAAACTAGGCAGAATTTGGTTTACCAAAAAATTACCAACTAGGCTAGGAACCTCTTTGTGAACATATGTGCAAAGATATGTATTTAAATACCATTCAGATTTGGCCATTCCCCAAAGTGACCAATACCCAAACATGCAACACCTCAGCATTACATCATGCTATAGCCATCATGCCTATAGTCTGATGATGAAACCTCTCTCCCAACCAAAATGCATGCAAGATAATCATGCATCTAGGGAGATGAAAGGGCAAGAGAGATGTGAGATTTGTATATTTCCATATATGCATTCTCCATGCATATGTGCAGATCTGAAATTAGAGAGTGTTGATATACTGCTTTATAGAGAGAGAAAGTGCTGAGAGAGAGTGAGGAATTCTAGAGAGAGAGTAGACAAGTTGTGCATACAAGTGTATACTTTGGAGCCATTCAAGGAGATTGAGGGGCCAAGGAACTGCACGTGAAGGGCCAAATCCAACCCTTGAAGCTTTTGTTGAGCACAAACCAGTGAGGGAACCACTGTCCGAAGGTAAGTGAGCCAAGTTTTAGATTTTTCCCTTTTGTAAGATTTGGCTACTATTTTGTCGCTGTTTGGACTGTTGATGCATGTACCATAGCTTAATAATGAAACTGGGTTGGTTGTGAATGATTTGAACCTATAAAACTGCCCAAACCACGAACCCGTAGCTAAACCGCCATTAATGGAGCTTGAAGTTACAGGTCTGATCCGACCTCAACCACATGGACTTTTAGTGGTCAATACATGAAATAGACCATGGCAGGACCTAGAAAACTACCACCCGCGACCTAGAGACCTAGGTCTAAGCCCTCAAAACCGAGGCTATTCTTCTCGGCCCAAAAACCCAACCTTTAAACTAGACCCCTAAACCGAGATTTAAGGATGGGGGATCGAAGCCCTTGCTGTGGGGACTTCATAGAACCAAACCCCGTCCAAAATGGTGAAGAAACAAGGGTTTACTATGGAGTTGCAGGTTCGGGTATTCAAGTTTAGACCGAACGATTGGGTTGGTTTTAGAGTATCAAAATAATGCCAACGTGATGGTATGATGACTAGGAACCGATTGGGATCAAAGCAGATTGAAAGCAACCCTTGAAACATCACGAAATAGAAAAAGAAAAATCTGCAAATTAGGGCTACAGTGTGTAGAACGGTGGGGAAGACGATGAACAGTACGGGTCGGGCATGGACCGGGTTCGGGTCGGGCCCCGACCCGACCGAGAAACGGATGACCCGTTTAAAGCCAAACTGTGTCGTTTTGATAACTGATTTTTAAAATTTAAATTATAGGGCTGACGTCAGCCTGACGTCAGCACATTACCCTGAACCGGTTTGAACCGGATTGGACCGGTCCGGTTCAATTGCATAAGGCCTGAACCCTTTGGTTCAGTTTAAATCTTTTGGGAAATTATGAAACAGCCCCAACAGTTTTAGGGAATTCGACTCTGGCCCAGATTTTGGAATTTTATTCCATTTATACCCCTGATAAATTAATAAATAATAAATTAAATTATTTAATTAATTTATTAATTAAATAAAAATGACCAAATTACCCCTAGGTCATAAATAAGTCAAACGGAGTCCGAATAAAGTAAACGAATAGTGGATTTTGACTATTTTGGACGTTCCGGACTCAATGGTGTGGTCCGTTTTATGAGACGAGACTCCAAAAAATTAGGACACGTTAAAGTACAAATTACCAAATTGCCCCTAATGTAGCCGATGTCCAAATAAGACAAGTTATTAGTGTAATCTTATTTTCTTGGGCCTTCTGAGATCAACAGTGAGGTCCGATTCATGAGACGGGACTCCGAAAAATATGACGCGCGAAATGACCAAACTACCCCTAAGGTACCCAGAGCCCAAACGAAACTAAAAGATAGTCTATTTTAACTATGTCGGACATTCCAAACCCAACGGTGAAGTCCATAACACTAAAATAGGTACTGAAAATTTAGTCACGTGAAAAATAAAACTCATCAAGTCACCACGAGTTGACTAGTAAGACAAATCCTAGGAAGTTAGGATACATCAGGCCTAAAATTAAATAAAAGAGCATGAATAGGTAACGATTTAAGGTAAATGTGAAGTTAACGAGTTCTTTATAATTTTCTTAGGAAATACAAAGGAAAGGGGAAAGCCCACCAGTAGTGCAAACCCGGGGAATCAAGGTGAGTAACCTCACATTTGAAGTGGAGATTTAATTCCACGGATTTGAATGATATTTTAAATATCAAATTCTGTCTTTACACAATTCCGTTTTAAATATTCTGTTATGACATGCTTCCTGAATAATTTACTACTGTTCTTTGAGATATACTTCTGCATGTCTAAAATTTCAATTTCAAATGTTATTATATATCCTGAAATTACATGTTTCACATATTTCGATACCCTATCATGAGATTATGAACTATATGTTTTGAATGCTTTTAAATGCATCCACACGAAGGAATTATGGGTTAAATGCTTTTAAATGCAAGATAAATTGTGCATAAGCACCACGGATTTCTATCGGGTTTCTTAGGAACCCAACTACGATACGAATAAATGCCAGGTAGCAGGATCTAATCCCCCAAGCATATGAGATATCTCCACGAAAAGTAAAATGGGAATCTGGTTCGAAACGGATTCTGTTAATGAAAGTGATAAGGTGTGTGTTGAAAATGGAAGCAGGCTTTTTCCTCATTTTCACCATGCATATTTACATGATTTGAAATTCATATACTTTATTCCGAAAGTACAAGTTAGCTTGAATACTGTAATGTTTCAAAGCCATTGTTTAAAGAATGCATGTACTCTATATTCCAAGTATACGAGCAATTGGTAGTGAGTATTTTACAAAATTCTCACGTGTGAAACCACTACCAATTGAAACCCATGACAGATGTTAGAATTACTCACTGGGCTTTTCAAAGCTCACCCCATTCCCTAACATTTTTCAGGTGATGACGATGGGTGGACCCTTGCCCAATTTGGGGAGGAATGATAGGCAGCTCCATTAGGATTCTAGAGATATTTTGGGAAGTATTAGGGCCTATGGTTGGTTGAATTTTGATGTCGTACTTTTGGACAATTATGTATTTAAGCCCAAGAGGCAACCACATATGTACTTAAGCCCTTGAGGCATTCGAATATGTGTCATGTATAAGACTTTAATTTTTAGTATGCTCTGATGTGATTATTCATGTGTACCGCTATGAAGAGCGACAGTACCGGACGGCTGTGCGAAAGTTTTTAAAAGATTTTTTTAAAAAAAAAATAAGAGAGGAAAAGGGTTTTCACGCTTCCGCAAATCAAGGCCGCACCGCTATTCGATACCGTCGCCCATGTTTTGCCTTGCCCTCAGGCTCCCGGGCCTGAAGGCGGTGGTCGCGATCCGAGATCCGCACAGGGTGGGTTTCGGGTCGTGACATCACCGGTGTCAAACTTATGTAACTTTTTACTCCAAAAAGGCTCATTTTCGGGTTTTAAAGGACCAAAACACTAGATATCAACCTTACTGCCTAGAAACCCCATCACATACCTTAAAAATGATAAAATAGACTTGTACAAACTTATAGCACTTGGTTCGGATCACAGGTTTAAAACTTATGCAATTTTCTGCACCAAAAAGACCCATTTTGGGGTTTTTACAGACTAAAATGCCAGATATTATCCTAACTACCTCGAAACCCCATCACACACCTCCCAAATGATAAAATAGACTTGCACAAACTTATGACACTCGGTTCAGATCACCGGTCTCAAACTTATGCAACTTTCCACTTCAAAAGCCCTATTTTGAGGTTTTAACTTACCAAAACACCGGATATCAACCTAACGAGCCCAAAACCCCATCACACACCTTAGAAATGATAAAAAAATACTTGCACAAACTTACAACACTCTGTTCAGATCACTGGTTTAAAACTTATGTAACTTTTTATTTTGAAAAGACCAATTTTGGGGTTTTGACAGACCAAAACGCCGAATAGCAGCCTAACGAGCCTGAAACCCCATCACATACGTCAAAAATGGCAAAATAGACTTGCAAGAACTTATGGCACTCAGTTCGGATCACTAGTTTGTGACTTATGCTACTTTATGCTGTTCTTACTATTTATGCATGTAAAAAAATAAATATTCACATTTTTTGTTCATATATATTTAATAAGTGTTCTAATATATATCATTTGATCTTTATTTCAGATTGATTGAAATTATTGCACCGCCGTCTTTCTGTTCTGCATCGGGATGTACTATTCTCCTTTGTTTTTTTTCTTTTCATGGACATTTGTAGTTACATTTTCTAAGACAAATTTTGTTTTTGTATTTATTGAGAACTTCTACTATTAAGAGTGTAAGTAATTAGTAATATATATATATATATATATATATATATAAATGCATTTTTCTTTAAATATATTCATTTAAGAATGTTTGGAATTATTTTATAACAGGATGATTGATACAGGTTTTAAACAAGAACAAAACACAAAAAAATAAAAAAAAATTTAGGTCCAAAGTAGCAAAAATAAATAAATAAATAACTTTTAGCGATGCACACAAAGGCGTTGCTAAAAGACACAAATATTAGTTTTAGTGACGCAGTCGTCGCTAAAAAGAAACTATTGTCTAGCCCAGACATTGTTCCAACATCCAATGTAAGAATGAATTAAATTTGAAAAAAATAGGGTAAAAGAAAAGGAATATTATGATACTTTAAGTTCTAGGAGCTAATAAGAATAATTATTGATAAGGAATGAACTTATATTAGAACTATTGCACATTAAGAATGATAACTAGATAGATATTCAACCAACATTATGTCATTAATTTAGTTTCTTAGGTGATGTAAATCTAGAGAAATATTCAGTGATAGTCAAATATTGATTCACAACTAGACACATCTGCAAAGGCCAAACCAATCCAAGTATTAAGAATGCATAAATATTGTAACAATGACTCAACTACCATACTAGACCAAGACCTCCTTATCAAAATCAAAAGTCTCGAATTTGAAAACTGTGCATAATATGAAAAGTTCAACTAGAGAGAAAATACAACCTGGGATGAATTTGATAAAGGAATCTCCAACAATATTGATAGAATACATGCAATATTCATAAAATCCTGTGTGGCAGCTTGCGGTCCCCCTAACTTCCCTTGGGACCTTTGAATGATTTTAAATTTTTATGCTAACATAATGGAGCAGGCATACAAGGCATTAACAATATTCAAAAACTCCAAGTTTTGGGTATATTGGAGTGAGCAAACCTAAAAATAATATATCCATGGATATCATTTAAAACATTTAACAAAGTACTAGCATTCATGACACATGCTAATAACATAGTTCAGTTCAAAAACATTCTTTTAAAGAGCAAGCTAGTCAATTTTGTAAAATAAAATAGAGTAGAATAACATATAAATACTTCATGTTATCATGTAAAATGATTTATGCCAACATGACAAACTACATAAGACATATGTGGTCACATAATGACACTAAAAATTTAAAGCTCATGGCTTACATAGGTTTACCAGCAAAGAGACTGTAACACCCTGACCCGATTAAATTCCAATTAAGTCACTAATTATTAAATTGAGACCCTTAATAAAATAATTAAGAAAGTTTAATCGAAAAATGAATGACAATTTCAAAAATAGTTTCGAGACCTTAAATTAATGAGGTCAACCCCAAGAAAATGTCCTAATAAATAAGACTATGAATTATAGACTAATACACGAAGAGTGAAAATTTAAAATTTCACGAGGAAAAGAATATACAGGAAGATAAATAAATTGCCAAACAAGGCATAAGGGAAAAATGGAAGAAAAAAAAAAAAGTAAGCCAACATTGAGGCCAATGGGTTTTAAATCCTTGACCAAGTGAGGCAAGCATTTAAGCACCTAAAAATAACCAAGTGGGCTGCCAGCACTTTTGTGCTTAAATTTACAACACATATGTATATATGCACATATTATTTTCCCTCCACCTCCTAAATTGGCTAATGGCCATTCATGCAACCAAAAGAATTATTTTTAAATCAACATAAATAAAATATGATGTATGATGAGCCATAAAATGCGCCTCCAGAGCTAACAGACTTAGCAGAGCAGTTACCTTCAGATCTGCCTCCAAAGCAGCCTTCAGAGCAGCTACTAGCAGAGCAGCTACGAGCAGAGCTGCCTCTAGAGCAGCTAAGAGCAGAGCTGCCTCTAGAGCAGCTAAGAGCAGAGCTGCCTCTAGAGCAGAGCTGCCTCCGGCAGAGCTACTACTAGCAGAGCTGAGCTGCCTCTAGAGTAGCTACCAGTAGGTATCCAGAGCAGAGCTGCCTCCAGAGCAACTACCAGTAGGCCTCCAGAGCAGAACTACCTCCAGAGCTGAGCTGCCCCTAGGGCAGCTACCAGCAGGCCTCTAGAGCAGAGCTGCCTCCAGAGTAGGAGGAGTTCCGAACTGGTCACCGTCTTCCATAGACTTCCGACCTCAGAATAAGGAATATATCTTGGAGTGCAAGTCTTTCAGATAGGAAAGGAATCCTACCTCAATCAGGGAAGATTATCACATATCTTTTAACCTTATCAAACAAGGAAAGGAATTCTATTCAATATAAGAAACTGCTAAAATCAATGACTCTCAACCCTATAAATAAAGGGGGCAAGTACGCCTAAATATTCAATCTCACATTGAATCTCAGATTCAATCACATATACAATCACTCTCTTTTACACATATTTTTTATATTCCTTCTTTACTGACTTGATCATCGGAGGGTCCTCCTTCTCTTTTTTGCAGGTCCTTCTTGCCGAATCACATCGAATCGACCGGTACTATTTTTTGCAGCATCAATGTATATTTATATGTGTGATGCGTGTGTTATGGGATGATTCAAAAAATTAGCATCAAAAGTGTGTGATGTGAGTGTAAGTCAGCTAGAAAGAGAACCCTAGAGAGAGAGAGTGTGGGTTAGAGAAAGAAAGAGAAGGAAGAATGAGAGAAAAGAAGAAGAAGAAAGGGGAAGTCGCATGCTGCCCTAACCTGAAGGTAATCACCAACCAGAACCAACTAAACCGAGTTTAGAACAGAAAAGAAAAAGGAAAGAGAGAATCAGAAGAGGGTAATCTCTTTTTCTTCATGAAATTCTTTTTTTGGTACTGTTTGAGTTTATAAACATGCATCCACGATATTTAAGTTCAAGCTCTGAATAAAGGGTAGATTTGAACCCTAAACGACCTAAAATAACCCAGGAAACACGTGGCTGTACACAACCACCATTGTTAACCCTTTGAAGGTCGGGTCTGAACCCACCTAGAGGGAACTATTTTTTAAGCATTAGGCCTTAAACTAGATGATATGGGGCTTTCACTGCAACAAAAACCAGACCTAATAGCTTAAAAATGAGCCTTAAAACTTGAGTTACAGGTTCAGGTTTCATAACCCAACCTCACAAACTCACTATAAAACTCGCTTTTGAGAGTGATGACTTAAACCCTATGATGAATGGATCACTATAGAAGAGACCCCACAAAATTTTGGCCAAAAATAAGAGTGAACGATCGAGTTGTAGGTCTTAGTATCAAACTTTAAACCACGATCTTGAGCTCAAACTTGAACCCTAAACCAATGCCAAACCATACCTTGGTGTTCCAGAAACGTTTTGGGATCGTAAACAGAGAGATTCAGTGAGTGGAAATCTATGAAATTAGAAGTTTTGATTTGCAGCAATTAGGGATACAGTGCAGGGAGTTGGGGAAGAAGATAAATAGTAATCGGATCGGGTCTTGGGTCGGATCTGGGTTCAGGTCGGACCCGACCCATTGCATAAATGGGCTTAAGTGGGACGACGTTGTATGGGGATTTAAGATTTAAAAGGGTTTTGGGACTGTTTAGAAACTAGGAAAATAAATCCCTAGTGTATTCATTGATTGGGCTTGGATATCCTTGTCCCTGTTCTGTCCTTATAAATTCTAAAACCTTCTGGGTCAACTTGTAATTTAAGAAAACTCTTATTCTCACTATGGATAGCCAAACAATGGCTATCCCTTAAAATCGGAATAGGATATCCCCATCCCCAAACCAATTTCAAATTTCAAATTTCAAATTTCAATTTCTTAACCATGTTGCCAAACACTCCGAATGTAGCACCAATCAAGGAATTACAAGGGAAAAGGAAAAGCCCACCAGTAGCACCAACCCGGGAGATCAAGGTGAGTAATTCTGTACTTTGAAGTAGAGGTTTTAATCTCCATGGATTCTGAAGTAATTTGAAGTTCAAGTATTCTGAAGTGTTTTTATGAAAATATCTACAGTATTTTAAATTCTAAATTCTCGTATTTATATACTTTTTATTTCAATGCACCGTCGTTATTTATAAATTCTAACATGACATGCAAAATTTACTACTTTATATTTCTGACAAGGTGATACGTTTATTTTCTGCATGTCCATGTAAATGTCACTTTTATTAAATGCCTCTTGAATTAACTGCTTTTATTCTATCTATGCTTTAATAAATTCCTATACGTCGTGATTTAAATTCCTGAAACTCATGTGTTAAATGTTTCAAGTATTGCCGTCCAAGTATTTAAAGGCTCCGTTATATTGTCCATGTGTTTGAATACTCATGAAAATTCATTCTTTTATTGAAGCTATGTTTTTAAATGTTCATCAAAAGCATTTCTTGAAGAAGCCATGTTTTTAGATACTCATAAAAAGCTTTTCTTAAAAAAATTATGTTTTTAATGCTCGTGAAAAACACATGTTTGAAGAAACCATGTTTCCAATGCTCTTTGAAAAGCATCATTGAAGAATTAAAAAGTTTTGCAAGATAATGGTGCATAAGCACTATAACTAATATTGGGATTCCTTTGGAACTCAATTGACATGAAGAATGCCCGGTAACAAGATCTGATCCCCCAGGCATGAGATATCTCCACGTGAAGTAAGACTGGAATCCGGTTCAAAACGGATTTCCCCTAATTAAAGTGAAAAGATGAAATGTTTTCAGAAATGGTAGCAGGTTTTTTAACCCCCATTTATCTGAATTGGGTTTTTACATAACCCCATGTTTTAAAGAAGAAGAAGTTTGCATCCTCCAATTTTCATGGAAAGGATTTCAAATTATTTATTGGCTTTCAAATGGTCATCCTACACATGTTTATATATTTTGCTGCATATTAAATGCTTTAATGAATGCTTTAAAATGCATCATGATACGTGATTTGAAGATTTCTGTATTCTGCGATTATTGAAATATGTGCCTAACATAAATGCCTTGAATGCTTCACGCTATCTTTTTGAAGAATCCTGTATTCTGTATTTGAAGTATATGTGTACAATTGGTAGTGTATGTTTATATGAAATTTTCTTATAACTAACCCACTATCAGTTGAAAACCCATGACAAGGTACTGGAATTACTCACTAGGCTTGTTGAAGCTCACCCCATTATCCCAACATTTTTCAGGTATTGATGATGAATGAGAGCCTTACCCAATTTGAGGACTGACAATTAGCAGCCCCATTACGATCAAGGACTTTTTGGAATATTAGGACCTATAGTTGGTCAAATTTTGTTGTAGTAATTTTGGGACAAATATGTACTTAAGCCCCGAGGGGCAAACGGATATGTATTATGTAAACTTTAAATTTTTAGTATGCTCTGAATGTATAATACTTGTTTACCGCTCCGAAGAATAAGAAGAAGTGACGGTATCGGGGGTGGGTGTGCGGGATGTAAAATTAAAAGAAAAAAAAAGTTTTCATGCTTCCGCAATTGCCAATCCGTTGCTCACTTGAGCCTCACCTGACGGCCCATGGGCCGGAGGGTGGTGGTCGCGATTTCCCTTAATCTGTTCGGGGTGGGTTTTGGGGTCATAAGAAAGACTTCCAACTAAGTATAACAAGATGCCATCTAACAAAAATGTCAGTAAGACGACATGTAAACATAGAGTTTAATCATTTGAATTATGTAAAAGATTCTAGGTAGTTAAGTGTCTAAAGTCATGCGTACCCCTGTTATGCCGATGTAGGACATTGTTGTCACGACCCAAAACTCACCTTATACTGATCTCGTATTGCGGGGCTGACCCTATGGCCATCCCTACTTTTTTCATTCATGTATCATAATAATAAGGTGAAATGTACAAAAATTTAAAACAATAATCAACGAAAGTCTTAAATACATAATATGGTTCTACAATGTCAAAATAAGAACCAAACATAACATCACCCTTAGGTGATGAATACATGGGAGAACTACATCATAACTAATACATTCTTCATAATATCCTCCTATGCTTTCATACTCCTACTGCGGTCTTGTAGTGTCCCTACCTGAAATAATAAGTAAGTCAGAGTGAGCTAACGAAGCTCAGTAAGTAAATTTCTATCTCTGACACTGGTTAGGGCTTATCATAGAAAGAATATGAATCCTTGAATGTGAAAATGATAGCCAATCATAAAATGAGATGATGTAACAGCCAATAAGGATAAAATGCCACAATGGCCAATAAATAGTAGAGGTCACAATAACCAATCATGAGTAATGGATATAACATCAATATAGAATTCTCAATAGCAATCCATCAATATAAATGTACTGCCATAATAAATCGATGACAATCAATTTCAATAAGGAGTAAACTCTCAATATAAGACTAGTCATAAGGAATGGTATCATTAAATAAACATAGTTATATCAGTCAACATAAGAGATGCATTTACTCAGTTTCAAGGTTTGGCAAACCCTCGATTTTTTGGGGCCCGGCATATCCCCCTCAACTCAATGCATATAAATGTTATCATTGCCATATGTGCATTCACGGACTCAAGCCGTAGGTCCGATTAATCTCAAAAAGCATCGGATCGATATTGTGACTGAGCACAAGTCCAGCATTCATAACATATCATGATCATTTGTGATTCCATAAGAGTGTATCAAGATGGAATATCATTTATTCAGTAAAAGCATAATAGTAGGCCTTTCAAGACATAGTACAATGTAATGATCAATAATATAACAGTCAATAAATGTCCACAAGATAGAACAATATCACATTATAAAAATGATAATCATTTGGTACGTACAAGAATACAAGTCTGGCAGTAATAGAATAAGCATGGCTTGGAAGACCACATGTAAGAGATGGGGTTTTACTTACCTTTTCAGTGCGTTCCTAGTTCCGTGTTTCATGACTTTTCCCTTTCCTTTCCAGTTTCCTATATATCAGTAAACATGTCTCAGTTTTAATGCTATTCATCAAATTTTATATCTCATTACTATAAGTATCTCTTTTACTAATTTAGACTCTACTGTTGAGTCTAGAACATCGAAGAAAGTTGATTTAGGCTTTCACGGTTTCCTATTTGGGTTCGGGCATCATTAGGGGCATAATGGTCATTTAGCATTTCTACGGGTCTTTATTTTTTGGGATCCCATCTCATAAAACAGACCCTTCCATGGGCTTTAGAATATCTGAGACATAGAGAAAACACTATTTATTTACTAATTTTTGGACTATGAGTTAATCCGTCTTTAATTATTTTAATTTAATTAATTAATTTACAATATATATATATATATATATTCAATGAAATAGGATCACATGTGCCTCAGTGGCACAGTGTCTGTCTCTCAAGGTTAGGACCCTTACCTTTACTTGATCCCTAGTTTGATTCGTGGGGGCAGCAAACCCCACGTATTTTTTTCTTCAATTCTCTAAACCAAACAGCAAACTAGGTTAAAACAAGGATAGGATAACCCCATCCCCTAACAGTATACAATCCAATTTCTTATCCTGCTAACCAAACAATCCAACATATATATATATATATATATATATAAATAATTAAAAAATTGACATCTAAAATGACACAGTATTGATGCCAAATCTCTCAACACGACACCGTTTAATAGTCACTGTACATCGTCTTCTCCGACTAGTCTCCGGCATCCCTTCCGACGCCGGTGACCTTTTTTCAATCAATTTTTTGGCCAATCTCAATGTGGATCCCGTTGTTTTTTCTCAAGGATTCCATACCTAATCTCCATTGTTGGAGTAGGTCTCTGGAACTCCTCGAATAGGGGTTTTCAGTTGGGTCTCCGGTGAAACCTGACTTTTTGGCTACAACAATTTTTCCTATTTCGGGACTTCTGAGTCACTGGTTCAAGCCCAATTCACCCCATTTCATATTTTAATCAATTTTGTAACATTTTCACATTACTTAAACAAGATTTTATGAATAAAATTTTAGAAACCCATTAACATGCTTAAACCTGCAACTAGGGATATTTAATTCATTTTTGTGTCTTTTTCTTTCATTCTTTTTGCTTCAGATTCCTAATTTCATGCTCATTCAGACCTTAACATTAAAACTCATCTTCCATGCTTTAAAATTTGAAAACAAAAATCAAGTTCACTTACGTATTTTTTCACATTTTGCTTGCAGAATCTCCTTTTGAGTGTCCTCGCTTCCTCTTTTGAACCTCAGAATCCCTCATTTGGCCTCAGCTTCTCCCCTTAGTTTTTGAATTCCCTCAATAAACCCTCATTCCTTTTATAAAGAAACTCACCGCCTCTCTCTCTCTCTCTCTTCCCTCTCTTTTTCTTCCCACTTTCCTTGACTTTCCTCTTCTTCTTCTGCTTCTCTTTTCTTTTTTAACCTCGTGCATTGAAGGCTTGAGGAATCTTATTATATATATATATATATATATATATATATATTTTTTATAGCCATTTCTCTCACTCTCCCATGTCGGCAACCCTCATTTCCATTCCCCAACACACCACAAACACACACCAAATACACACACTACACATATATAGCATAAGGTATCGTATGTGTATGTATTTTGTACCTTTGTATAGTTATACATATATATTACCCTTATATATATATATATTCTCATATATATATATATACGATTATACATATACTTCATATACATACTTTAATATGTATATATATATACATATTTATACATACCTATGCATGTATACTTATACGTAAACATGCACGTACACACTTTTTGAGAGTTGCCCATGGCTTACTCAGTTATTTCTTGACACTGTCTATACACCAAAGACTATTCATATTCCAAAACCATCCATTTCATTCAATATCGTAGTATAGAGCCCTAATAGCTCGGGTTTACATGGTCGCTCAGTCACACTCCAGGTCTGGGTGTTACATTCTCCCTCTCTTAAATAAGTTTGGTCCCTCAAACTTAGCTATATCATGGTGTAAATAAATGAGGATACTTGGTGGCATGTATTTCAGCTTCTCGTTCCCAAGTAGCCTCCTCAAGTCGATGGTTCCTCCACAATACCTTCACTAGAGGAATGGTCTTGTTCCAAAGAACATGCTTTCGTCTATCTAGGATCTGTACAAGCTGCTCAATATAACTCAAGTCCTCCTAAACATCTAGAGGCTTATGCTCTATTATCTAGTTTGGGCTATGCACACACTTCCTCAACATAGAAACAGTGGAAAACATCATGTACGTGTGCTAGCTCAGATGGTAAGGCAAGCTGATATGCCACTGGCCTGACTTGTCCGATAACTTCGAATGGTCCAATATATCATGGCCCTAACTTCCCCTTTTTGCCAAACTTAATCACTCCTCTCATCGGTGATACCTTTAGAAACACGTAGTCGCCCGTCATAAACTCCAACTCTCGTCTCCTAGTATCAGCGTAACTCTTCTGTCGACTCTGAGTCGTCAACAAACGCTGCCTGATCAGGTGGATCTTGTTAGTGGTTTGTTCCACTATCTCTGGCCGAAATAGTTTCCTATCACTTACCTCCGTCCAACATAGTGAAAATCTACACTATCTGTCATATAGTGCCTCATATGGTGCCATACCAATACTAGATTGGTAGCTGTTGTTGTACGTGAACTCCACTAATGGCAGTTGATCCTCCTAACTTCCCCTGAAATCAATGACACAGAATCGTAGCAGGTCCTCTAGAGTATGTATTGTTCTCTCAAACTGTCCGTCTGTCTCTGGATGGTATGCAATGCTAAGACTTAACTCTGTGCCCATAGCCCTCTATAGACTCCTCCAGAACTTAGACACAAATTGGGGATCTCGGTCGGATTCAATGGACACTAGAACTCCATGTAGTCGAACGATCTCACTGATATACAGTATAGTTAGTCGCTCTAGACTTTGAGTCATCTTGGTGGCAAGAAAATGAGCTGTCTTTGTCAGTTTGTCTACGATCACCCATATAAAATCATTCCCATACGGTGTCTTAGGCAAACCTGATGCAAAGTCCATCGTAATATGTTCCCATTTCCACTCTGGTATCAGAAGCGACTGTAGAAGTCCTCCTAGCCTTTGGTGCTCAACCTTGATCTGCTGCCACTCCATACATCGTGCAATGTGCTCAGCTATCTCTCTCTTCATTCCTAACCACTAGTAAGTGTTCCTCATATTGTGATACATCTTCGTATTTCTCGGGTATATAGCAAATCTAGAACTGTGTGCCTCGTCAAGAATCTTCTTCTTGACCTCAGTACATTTGGCACGTAGATCCTATCATGATAATATAACACCTCTTCTCGAACAGTGAAGTCCGTATTTCCTCCAGTCTCAGCCTCTTGGCGAAGTTTGGCTAACTTCTTGTCGTGAGTCTGCAATTCTTTGATCTTTTGGACAATTATAAGACCAATTGTGATATTAGCACACATCGCCCTAGAACTTGGCAGAATTACCTTAATATCCATGGCATTTATCTTCTGTAGTAGCCCCTTCTGTGTAGTCAATAGGTAAGCAAGACTCCCTGATGACTTCCTGCTAGGAGCGTCAGCTACCTACGTTCGCTTTCCCTAAATGGTATTGAATACTGAACTCCTAGTCCTTGATCAACTTTAGCCAATGTCGTTGGCGCATATTGAGCTCCTTTTGATTAAACAAGTACTTAAGACTTGTGATTGGTGAAAATCTCACATGTAGCTCCATATAGATAATGTCTCCTAGATTTTAAGTGCAAAGATAATGGTTGCAAACTCGAGATTGTGAGTCGGGTAGTTCTTCTCATGTGGCCTCAGTTGCCGCGAAGCATAGGCCACTACCTTTCCCTGCTGCATCAGAACACACCCCAAGCCTTGGGGCAAGGCATTACTATAGATCACAAAACCCTCTGTCCCATCTGACACTGTAAGGATTGGAGCTATAACCAATCAGTTCTTCAACTCTTGAAAACTTTACTCCCTCTCCTCAGTCCAGATGAATGGAACATTTTTTCAGGGTCAACTAGGAGATTGGCATGGCTATCTTGGAGAAGTCCTTGACGAATCTCCTATAATAGGCCTGCTAAACCCATGAAACTACGTACCTCCGTGACATTAGTCGGTCGGGGCCAACTAGTAATAGCTTCTATCTTCTCGGAGTCCACAGAGATCCCTTCTTTACTAATCACATACCCTAAGAATGAAATGCTGAAGAGCCAGAAGTCACACTTCTTCAGCTTAGCATATAGCTTCTACTCCTATAGTTTCTGTAGGACTTTCCTCAGATGTATCTCGTGCTCTTCCTGGTTCTTAGAATAAACCAAGATGTCGTCGATGAATACGATCACGAAATCGTCTAAGTACGTCTTGATCTACCTTGTTCATCATTGTCCATGAATGCGGTTGGGACATTAGTCACCCCAAAAGGCATAACAAGGAACTCGTAATGTCGGTATTAGGTTCTGAACACCGTCTTCTGAATGTTAGTGGGTCTGACCTTCAACTGGTGATAACTAGACCTCAGGTCAATCTTTGAGAATACTTGAGCCCCCTTCAATTGGTCGAACAGATCATCTACTCTGGGAAGTGGAAATATGTTCCTGATGGTAACCTTGTTCAACTCATGGTATTCAATACATAGCCTCATGGTTCCATCCTTATTCTTAACAAATAACACAGGTGCACCCCACGATGATGAGTTGGGTTGTATAATGTGATATCCCGACCCGGGATATGACAGGTTTACCAAGGTCAATCGACTGAATAGTGTAATGTCAGCTGTTTGAGCTCTATATCATGGTATTTCATGAAACCAAATGATTGAGGGATGTGAATGGTTTGCTTAGAATAGCTAAGTGTCGGGCAACACCCGAGCACCCCAAGATCCAACATCGTAATGCGTGCACGCACGCACTTCCATGCCCATGAATATTGCATGCATGCATAGCTTGAACAAAATAAAGGTATGTAAATACCTTTAGAAATACATATATATGTGTACATATAAATATATATGAACGTATATGATTGACGTATATAAGTATGTATGTATATATATTTATATATATGTATAATATAAAAAGATTATATGAATATATATATATATATATGTATATTAAAATATATATGTGTATCTCATGCAAAACAAGAAAGAAAAAGAAAATATCAGTGTGTGCATCACTGTATATGTGTGTGTGCATCACTGTGTGTATGTGTGTGTGTATCATTGTGTGATATACATGGAGGTGTGTGTAGAAAGTGTGTGTTTTGAATGAACAGCCGATAGTGGGAAGGATATTTATATCCTCTCTCATATGTGCTGTAATATATAAAGTATATATATATATAATCTCAACCAAAGAGTCAAAGAAAGGGGCTGGTAGAGAGAGAAAGTAGAGAGAGAAAGTGAGGCGGTTGGTGTGTGCTTATATATATCATATACATATGAGGGGTGTTGGAAAGAAAAATAGAAAAGAAAGAAATCAAAGGAGGAAGCCGAGAGTGGATTGGAGTGGAACCAGAGAAAAGAGAGGAGAATCCGCGACCAACAGGTGAGTAAGGCTTGAAATTATCGTTTCTATTTTATTAGTGTAATGCTTGATATGATAGTAGGAACATATAGTAGAGTTTAAAAGAAAATAAATGAAAGAAAAATGATAAGAAATGGTTGAAAAATGAATAAGAAAACCGGAGTTGCAGGTTTATGCAATGAATTCGGGTTAGTGGATTTTATGCTAAAAACTTAGTTTAAAATGCATGGGATTGATCCTATAAAGTGCAGAAATTTAATAGAATGAAAAAAGGGGTCGAAACAGTTGAGAACCGAGTGTAAAAATGAGAAAAACCAGCTCACCGGAAAACCGGCCGGAGCTATTAACCTCCATATTCGAGAAGATTAGGAAGGTTTTGAGGGAAATGGAGGATAGGAATGAGGTCGTGGGGAAGAAAGGAAGAGATTGGCGTTGAAAATGGGAGAGAAAACTGATCAGGGACAGGTTTCCAGTCACCGGAGATGGTGACGGAACCCTACTGTTTTCCTACCGGAGTGATGAAGAGGGGTGACCGGAATTGTCGTGGGTCTATTCAGGGTTAAAAGGAAACGGATCCGGGTTGGATCCAGGGTCGGGGCCCAACCGAATTAAAAGGGTTATCAAAATGGTACAGCTTTGATTTAGGTTTCAAATGTTTTAAAATTACATTCGGAGTGTTTGGCAACATGGTTAAGAAATTGAAATTTGAAATTGGTTTGGGGATGGGGATATCCTATTCCGATTTTAAGGGATAGCCACTGTTTGGCTATCCATAGTGAGAATAAGAGTTTTCTTAAATTACAAGTTGACCCAGAAGGTTTTATAATTTATAAATTGACCCCCCAAATGTTAATAATTGTGATTTGACCCTCAGAATAAAATATTAATTAAATATTAATATATTTAATTAAATAAAAAATTACAATAATGCCCCTATTTCAAATAAGGGTCAAACGAAGTCCAAACAATGCAAATGAATAGTCAAAACTTATTATCTCGGACGTTCTGAGTCCAATGGAGGGGTCCGTTTTATGAGATGAGACCCCGAAGGATAAAATAACGTAAAAGTGCAAAATGACCATTTTGCCCTTTTTAGTACAAAAGTCCAAATGGAATTCCGAAGAAAGTCGGTAAATTCTAAAACCTTCTGGGTCAACTTGTAATTTAAGAAAACTCTTATTCTCACTATGGATAGCCAAACAGTGGCTATCCCTTAAAATCGGAATAGGATATCCCCATCCCCAAACCAATTTCAAATTTCAATTTCTTAACCATGTTGCCAAACACGCCGAATGTAATTTTAAAACATTTAAAACCTAAATCAAAGCTGTACCGTTTTGATAACCCTTTTAATTCGATTGGGCCCCGACCTGGATCCAACCCGGATCCGTTTCCTTTTAACCCGAATAGACCCACGACAATCCGGTCACCCCCTTCATCACTCCGGTAGGAAAACAGTAGGGTTCCGTCACCATCTCCGGTGACGGCAACCTGTCCCGATCAGTTTTCTCTCCCATTTTCAACGACAATCTCTTCCTTTCTTCCCCATGACCTCATTCTTATCCTCCATTTCCCTCAAAACCTTCCCAATCTTCTCGAATATGGAGGTTAATAGCTCCAGTCGGTTTTCTGGTGAGCTGGTTTTTCTCATTTTTGCACTCGGTTCTCAACTGTTTCGACCCATTTTTTCATTCTATTAAATTTCTGCACTTTATGGGATCAATCCCATGCATTTTAAACTAAGTTTTTAGCATAAAATCCACTAACCCGAATTCATTGCATAAACCTGCAACTCCGGTTTTCTTATTCATTTTTCAACCATTTCTTATCATTTTTCTTTCATTTATTTTATTTTAAACTCTACTATATGTTCCTACTATCATATCAAGCATTACACTAATAAAATAGAAATGATAATTTCAAGTCTTACTCACCTGTTGGTCGCGGATTCTCCTCTCTTTTCTCTGGTTCCACTCCAATCCACTCTTGGCTTCCTCCTTTGATTTCTTTCTTTTCCATTTTTCTTTCCAACACCCCTCATATGTATACGATATATATAAGCACACACCAACCGCCTCACTTTCTCTCTCTACTTTCTCTTTCTACCAGCCCCTTTCGTTGACTCTTTGGTTGAGATTATATATATATATATATATACTATATATATTACAGCACATATGAGAGAGGATATAAATATCCTTCCCACTGTCGGCTGTTCACTCAAAACACACACTTTCTACACACTCCTCCATGTATATCACACAATGATACACACACACATACACACAGTGATGCACACACTGATATTTTCTTTTTCTTTCTTGTTTTGCATGAGATACACATATATATTTTAATATACATATATATTCATATAATCTTTTTATATTATACATGTATATAAATATGTATACATACATACTTATATACGTCAATCATATACGTTCATATATATTTATATGTACACATATATATGTATTTCTAAAGGTATTTACATACCTTTATTTTGTTCAAGCTATGCATGCATGCAATATTCATGGGCATGGAAGTGCGTGCGTGCACGCATTACGATGTTGGATCTTGGGGTGCTCGGGTGTTGCCCGGCACTAGCTATTCTAAGCAAACCATTCACATCCCTCAATCATTTGGTTTCATGAAATACCATGATATAGAGCTCAAACAGCTCACATTACACTAATCAGTCGATTGACCTTGGTAAACGTGTCATATCCCGGGTCGGGATATCACATATAAAACCCTTGTTTAACAGTTCCTGTAGTTGAAGCTTTAGCTCCTTCAACTCTGTCGGTGCCATCCTGTAGGGTGTCTTAGATATAGGCGAGGTGCTTGGAAGTATGTCAATGCTAAACTCAATCTCTCAGTCCACAGGCATCCCTAGAAGATCGTCCATAAATACCTTAGAGAATTCCCTTAGCAATGGGAATCTGCTCTAGCTCAAGCTGTTGTGAGTCAATGTCTTGGACACTATATAAGAAACCATGGCATCCCTTATGAAGCAAACGCCTAGCCTGGATAAAGGAAACAAAGTAGCGTGGGGAAGCCACTCCTATCCCTTCAACTCAACTGTCGAAAATCTGGGGTTCTGAATGAGAACTCGCTTAGCCACATAGTCTATCGTAGCATGGTTTACAAGCCAACCAGTCCATTTAGAGGATAACATCGTACCTAAAAATTTCTAATGGTATAAGATCAGCAAGTAAATGTGCACCCATAATCTGTATCTCACAATCCTTATACATGACATCCCGCAGTAATGATTTCCCCGATGGTATAGACATATTCAGTAAATATCCTAGGGGTTTTGTCGCTATATTTAACTTAGCAGAATTTGTAGGGGATATAAAAGAATGTGTAGACCTGGTATTAAATAAGACATGGGCAGGCTGTGAACAAACTAGAAGAGTACCTACTGACTACGGAAGTCGTAGCCTGCATGTCCCCTAGCACTATGGAGAAAACTCGTCCGGCTTGCTACTAGACATTCACCGGCCCATTTTTGCGGGTCTAGCATTTAGTCACGGCGGTTACGGGTGCTGGTGCTCTAACTGAAGCAACACTAGTTGTGGCCTGGCTGTTCTAAGGATATTCCCTTGCAAAATTCCCTTCCTTGCCACAATAGTAGCAAGTGTTGCTATCCTTGAGGCACTGGCCCCTATGGACCTTCTAACAATTGGGGCATTTGGCTGCGCCCCCTTCTATGTAGTTCGACCTCCTCTGACTGGGCCTTGTTGCTTGGGATCCAGTTCTAGGTCTAGTGAATATGGACCCCTGTCTAGAGAAGGAAGGCCCTTGCCTCCCTCATCTTTTGGTGAACTCTTCGCCGCTCCTCTTTATGATTTTAGTAGTGGTCACCACTCCAGCATAAGTGGTTAACTGTTGGGGCTTGATTCTATCCTTGATAGCCCATCATAGCCCTTCCTTGAGCTTCTGGGCCTTTAGAACCTCGCTATTGATGATATTTAAAGCGAATCTAACCAACTCAGTAAACGTGGCCTCATACTGCTCCACTGTCATCCCTTGCTGTTGTAGTACCATAAACTCAGCAATCCTCTAATTCTTTACTTCCTGAGGGAATTACTTCTCATTAAAGACCGTGGTAAATCGTTGCCAGTCCATGTCTGTCTCCTTGTCTTTCTCTAGAAACCACCACTTGTGTGCAGCCCCTTTGAACATGAATGTGGTGTATTCCACCTTTTGGACCTCGGTACATGTCAGGATTTCAAAAATCCTATCCATCTGTAACAACCACTCCTCAGCTATAGTGGCTCCCTGAGTACCATTGAAAGTCGGGGTTCCATCTTCTGAAATCGTTCATATGGAAATGTTGGATCTTTCTCGTTCCTCTGCCAACCACCCACATTGACAGGTTGTTTTTGTTGTACCAATTGATTGGTACTAGCCAGAGTTTGGGGAGAGTCTCAATGACCCTCTCCATCAGTCTCTTTAATCGGTCTAGGCGATCTAGAGGTAACGAGTTGTTCCTTATGTTAACCATCTTTAAAAAGATAACAAGTTAATGTATACATAAGATAACAGTCAATGTTCATATAAAACCTAAATCACAGTATTCTAACTATGTTTCTTATGACTTAATAGGACTTACAGCTCAACTCTAATACCAAGCTGTCACGACCAGAAACCCACCCTTATGCGGATCTCGTATCGCAGGGGCCGACCTTGTGGCCGTCCCTTATTTTTTCATTCATGTATCATAATAATAAGGTGCAATTTACAAAAATTTAAAAAAATAATTAGTGAAAATCTTAAATACATAATATGTTTCTACAATGTCAAAATAAGAACCCAACATAACATCACCCTTAGGTGATGAATACATGGGAGAACTACATCATAACTAATATATTCTTTAAAATGTCCTCCTATGCTTTCAAACTCCTACTACGGTCTCGCAGCATCCCTACCTGAAATAATAAGTAAGTCAAAGTGAGCTAACGAAGCACAGTAAGTAAATTCCCATCTCTGACACTGGTTAGGGTCATAGAAAGAATATGAATCCATGAATGTGAATATGATAGCCAATCATAAAATGAGATGCTATGACAGCCAATAAGGATAAAATGCCACAATGGCCAATAAATAATAAAAGTCACAATAATCAATCATGAGTAATTGATACAATATCAATATGGAATTCTCAATAGCAATCCGTCAATATAAATGTATTGCCACAATAAATCGATAACAATCAATTTCAATAAGGAGTAAACTCTCACTAAAAGACTAATAATAGGGAATGGTATCATTCAATAAACTTAGTCATATCAATCAACATAAGAAATGCATTTACTCAGTTTCAAGGTTTGGCAAACCTCGATCTTTTAGGACCTGGCATACCCCCCTCAACTCAATGCATATAAATGCCATCATCGCCATATGTCCGTTCACGGACTTGACCCGTAAGTCCGGTTAATCTCAAAAAGCATCGGATCGATATTGTGACTGAGCACAAATCTAGCATTCATAACATATCATGATCATTCGTGATTCCATAAGAGTGCATAAGGATGGATTATCATTTATTCAGTAAAAGCATAACAGTAGGCCTTTCAAGGCATAGTACAATGTAATAATCAATGATACAACAGTCAATAAACAGTCCACAAGATAGAACAATATCACATTGTGAAAATGATAATCATTTGGTATGTACAAAAATACAAGTTTGGCAGTAATAGAATAAACATGGCTTGGAAGACCACATGTAAGAGATAGGTTCTACTTACCATTTCAGTGCGTTCCTAGTTCAGTATTTCATGACTTTTCCCTTTCCTTTCGAGTTTCCTATATATCAGTAAACATGTCTTAGTTTTAATGCTATTCATCACATTTTATGTCTCATTACTATAAGTATCTCTTTTACTAATTTAGACTCTATTATTAAGTGCAGGAACGTCGAAGAAAGTCAGTTTAGGCTTTCATAGTTTCCTATTTGGGTTTGGGTATAATTAGGGACATAATTAGGGACATAATTGTCATTTAGCATTTGTACGGGTCTTTATTTTTTGGGATCCCGTCTCATAAAACAGACCCTTCCATTGACTTTAGAATATCCGAGACATAAAAAAAAACACTATTTATTTACTAATTTTGGACTACGGGTGAATTCGTCTTTAATTATTTTAATTTAATTAGTTTATTTACAATATATATATATATATATATATATTCAATGAAATAGGATCACATGTGCCTCAATGGTACAGTGGTCCATGTCTCAAGGTTAGGACCCTTACCCCTACTTGGTCCCTAGTTCGATTCGTGGGGGCAGCAGCCCCCGTATATTTTTTTTTCTTTAATCCTCTAAACCAAATAGCAAACTAGGTTAAAACAGGGATAGGATAACCCCATCCCCTAACCGAATACAATCCAATTTTTATCTTGCTAACCAAACAATCCAACATATATATATATATATATATATATATATAAAATTAAAATAATGACATCTAAAACGACACAGTATTGATGCCAAATCTCTCAACACGACATCGTTTAATAGTCATAGTACATCATCTTCTCCAACTAGTCTCCAACATCCCTTCTGGTGCCGGTGACCTTCTTCCGATCGAGTTCTAGTCGATCTCAATGTGGATCGCTTTGTTTTTTCTCAAGGACTCCATACTTAATCTCCATGGTTGGAGTACGTCTCTGGAACTCCTCCAATAGGGGTTTTCAGTTGGGTCTCCGACGAGACCCGACTTTCTGGCTACAACAAGTTTTCCTATTTCATGACTTCTGAGTCACTAGTTCAAGTCCAATTCACCCCATTTCATCTTTTAATCAATTATGTAACATTTTCACATTACTAAAACTAGATTTTATGCATAAAATTTCAGAAACCCATTATCATGTTTAAACCTGCAACTAGGTATATTTAATTCATTTATGCATCTTTTTCTTTCATTATTTTTGCTGTATATTCCTAATATCATGCTCATTAAGACCGTAACCTTAAAACTCAACTTCCATGCTTTAAAATTTAAAAACAAAAGTCAACTTAACTTACTTAATTTTTCACGTTCTGCTTGCAGGATCTCCTTCTGAGTGCCCTAGCTTCCTCATTTGAACCTCAAAATCCCTCATTTGGCCTCAGCTTCTCCCCTTAATTTCTGAATTCCCTCAACAGATCCTCGTTCATTTATAAAGAAACTCACCGCCTCTCTCTCTCTCTCTCTCTCTCTCTCTCTCTCTCTCTTTCCTCTTTTTTTTTTTTCCCACTTTCCTTGTTTTTCCTCTTCTTCTTCTACTTCTCTTTTCTTCTTTAACCTCACGCATTAAAGGCTTGAGGAATCTTATTTTAGTTATATATATATACATATATATATATATATATTTTATATCCATTTCTCTCAGTCTTCCATGTCGGCAGCCCTCATTTCCATTCCCCAACATACCACAAACACACGCCAAATACACATATTGCACATGTATAGTATAAGGTATCGTATGTGTATGCTATTTTATACCTTTGTGTAGTTATACGTATATATTACCCTTATATATATTCTCATATATATATATATACATACATACATACATATATATATATATATACGACTATACATATACTTCATATACATACTTTAATGTCTATATATATATACATATTTATACATACACATGCATGTATACTTATACATACACATGCACGTACACGCTTTTCGAAAGTCGCCCATGGCTGACTTTGTCACAACCCGGAACCCACCCTGTGCGGATCTGGCATCGCGACACCAATCCGATCCGACCCGACAGCCAAACCCAATTTTTTCCTTTTTAGCTTAAGTCAACATTTATAAGTAAGTTATTAACATGCAATCAGAATTTAAATATGCAGCGGAAGACTTGAATAAAATTTTTGTTCATTTATAACGCTAAAGTTCATATAGTTTTACAGACCCAAAAATTTCCAAACATAATTATCACCAGGACGCGGAGTGATGGGAAAACATAGGACAAGCACTATACTTTACTACCGAATAATCCCTGCAGTACATCATGTCACATCCCGCACCCCACCCTACGCGGATGCTGAAGATGTGATGCCAGTTAACCGCCTTGCCAGTCTCTGACCAACAATGCGACCGACTAAAGGCAATCTTCTGAACCTTACGATGAATTGCATTCCAAATGTAGGGTCAGAACAGCGAAAATTAAAACCTTTTATCTCGGAATGCAACTCAACTATATACCTCATAAGTATGTACCACAGAGCAAATCTATAACAGATATATAACACAGAGCATATCAAATTCCTCTAGAGTACCATTACCATGAGCCATGTCCCTACTCATCTATTATATATGAATAAAGTCAACTATATCATCACGCTCACCTGAATAGCCAGGATCAATCCATTAGAACCCAAGTCTCCACATATTATTGCCATCAGATTCTCACTTGGGAATGCCTTTCAGCCTACTAGTATCATCTCCTTGTGCCTTCTAATCCAATAGAGATACAACCTGAAAAATGTTAAATAATGGAATGAGCTTAAACAAGCTCAGTGAGTAACATAGGTTCCTGCCAAGGGTTTCAAAACCAGTTCATATATATATGCATGCTCAAAGGTAGCTCAAGTAGAACAATGCAGCTCAAGTAGAACGGATACAGCTCAAATAGAACGGATACAGCTCAAAGTGCCTGAACCTTCCCCAGGCAGTAGTGGGATGCTGCACAAGATAATCCGTCAGTCACCCACCCCACACATGGAGGCCCATGTCCCCACAGCACACTACCGGTTGGGGTCAGTATCAAAGCAGAACAGATCAGATAGGATTGAGCGGATGCTGCGTTCTGGGCGTCCCACAGAGTCAGCTATCCATCTACTGATATACTCAATCCCGTAGTGGGCCCCAGATAAGACTCAACATGATAAACAGAATCAAACAGACTCCAAAGGGACAGGTAACAGAACAATAGACTTCAACTAAATCAACAGGATATATCAGAAGGCAGGATAGAACAAAATCATGCCACAAGTAATGCAGATCAAGAGGTATGCATGAAAGCATATGCATTTAAAATAGTTCAGCGTATAAACAGTTTAGCATATAAAGCAGTTCAGTATACAAGTTTAAGTAATACAGAAAATATACGCCAAGTCAAGAATCCGAGTTACTCACAAACTTATGCTTATCTCCATTCACAGATATCCCCCAGATGCGTTAGGTAGCCTCCACGCATATCCTCAATAATCATCATTTTGAATAATCATCATTAATTACAGATAGGTCAGAATTTAACCATTCATATAGTATTCATCACCTTAGACGTCTATCGGATCGCCTAAGATAGTCTAATGACCTACTATCCTCTCACTAGGTTTCAACTAAGACTATTATATTCTTAATTAAGCTTAGTAGCTATCAGGATTATAATCCAAGTCATTTGGACTCTATCGTTATTTATCAAGTACTCATTTAATCTTTATGCAAGGCATTTTAATTTTACTGAGTACAAAACTAAATTTATTATTACGTTTAGACCTCAGATTTAATATAAATTCTATATTAAAATATTTGCTAGCTGCTTATAAATCTTGGATTTTAATATCAATTCCATGACCCTCAGTTTGAATCTTTGGACCAAAACCAACACCAAGGTTACGGTTGCTACTCACTCTTTGTTTTTCCTGTGTATAGGCTTAGTTTAGATCAATTCACATTTGGACATGATCTAATTGGAACTCCTATACAGCACATAATGTCACCCAATAGTTAAATTTATACTCAAATTAATAGCTGAACTATCCTTAATTTAATGACTGAACTATATTCAAATCAAGGACTGAACTATATTCAGCTCATCACATATTCCATTTTTCCAACAGACCTCATGACAAAAATGTAATTCCATTAGAGATAGTAAATTCAGAAAATAAGATTCATACCTGCTAGTTCTGCTATCCGGATCGCACTCTATCATTGTCATTTGGCTGGCAGCTCATCCCCTGTTGCTGATTGTGAGCCAACCTCTTTATCGCAATTATAGCAAGATGAAGACCCATGAGCATTATTCAGGCATCTATATCTCTATGTTTATATTTATTTTTTTTGAATGTCCAAACCCTGATGCATTACTGCACACCTTGGCTTCCAATAACATGAGTTGCAGCAATCCTTGTAGTGCCTAGTATTTTAATTCCACGGAGCACTTGCTTGAAATCAAATCAGTTCGCCATGAAATCAAATATCAGTTCCCTTTCTATTTCAGTTTGGTTCATCCGTGATGAACAACGGCCAGCACCCTTTGGGACGGAACCTGATCAAAGTTGCCGCTACACAACACCCATATATAAAAATATATTCACATACCCTACTGTAGCTTTCTTTTTCCCTCAATTCAACCATAACAAATCAAGCTATACAACTACAAACAAATTCTTATCTCTGTTCCTGATTAGCCGCAGCACCTGGCCACCACGCACACCCACTGCGACCTGCTGCACCACTTCTAGATTCGAACAACCCAACGGGTGGTACGGCAAGGCAATCCAATTGTGGGATTGGCAAGACTTTCTTGACCTGAACCAAATCTCAGGATCTCTCACTCTCTAGATCTCTCGAGAGCTGCCTCTCTCTCTGCCGACCATCGTCCCCTACCGTACCTTCCGAGCCACATCTGAATCCATCGCCAGGATCCCACACTGTCGCAGCAACAATCCAGCACCGTTACACACACAAATATATATACCTGTTGCAGAACGTCTCCTGACTCAACCTTTGTATCTCCAATTCCCATTGATTCAAACCACAACCTGCTACCACTTTCCTTCGTCTATAATTCCTTGCACAATTTCAATGCCCAAAAGACCAGATTCTTCATGACTCCTCATCCGTAACCCAACACAAGGAACCAACCCAAACCTCTGCCGCTATCACCATTGCTACTGCTACGGCACTTTCTACCATTTCTCTCCAGCAGCGTCTATCGCTTTCTTGGTCGGTTTCTCCAGCTTCTTCACGAAGCTTCTGCCTCCATTCTCTTATATATATATATATATATATATATTATTTGTTGCCCCAAGAAGTCTCTTGACCCATCATCGATTCTCCCTCCATCTAGCAGCTTCGGCTGGTTTTATATATCTAGCTTGCTAGCTTCCTTTGGAAGCTTTTACATTTAATAATAATAATATTATATTATTTTATATTATATTATACTATAATATATACATATATACTCTTGCAATTATATATATATATAATATCTCTCAATCCCCTAAAATGTTAATTTATGGAATGCCGGTAAATTTGTCATAAGGTTGGGCTCAATTATCATAATTATTTATTTCTTGATTTTGAGTCTGTTAGTGTCTTATAGTTGATTTATTGTATTTTCATAATTAATGATTCATTTCTGTCTTATTTATTTATCCTGGCATTCAATTGGCTGGATTAATTATTCTTCGAGCATTTGTTATTTTTAGTGGTCTGAATTAATTTTTTATTTTCTAATAATTAATTCAGTCATGGCTCACTGTACTTTGGGCTATTTCGAATTGTTATCAGTCACGTAATTTATTTTTTATTAAATCGAGGTACAGTCTTGGTTCATGTCGAATTTTCGAGATATTACATTCTTACCACCTTCAAAAGAGTTTTGTCCCCAAAACTCAACTAGTCGTATAGTGAAGTAATTATCTAGCAGTCAAATTATCTACAAAGGAATCTAATGATTCAGTTATGTATCTTAAGATTTTAACGTCAATCACTTCTACTGACAGGTCTCTAATTGGCATTAGGCGATAATCCCCAATTATACAAATTCAAAGTAGATCCAAAAATCCTCAATAAGATTGATTGTCAATCCACAAAATGTGCTCTCACACAATTTTGACCGCTAGTAGGATACTAACATGTCTCCAAGTATTATGAATCTAGAACCTCAAATCACACAAGTTCAGATTAGATTCAAAATATCCACTAGAAGTCTTGATTTGTAATTCACCAAATATAGATTGTCACCAAAATTTTGATATCAAATCTATGTTACCTCGAGGTTGGGAATCATTCTCAAATGGTTAGAAATCAACCACTTAAAATTAGTCAATCACATTTAAATCCACAAAATAATCATTTTTGTATCCACAATCCTAAGTATCAAACTAGATCTAAAAATTTCATAATAAGACTAGTTGATAGTCCTCAAAATATATACTATCACCAAGATTTGATATTAGATCCATTTTACCTCACAGTTTGAAAATTTTCCTCAGATAAGTAGAAATCATCTACTATGATTATCCATGGAAACAAGAAATAAAAACCAACATGCAACATCTATGATTCTTGAGAACAAACATCTACACGGATTGGGGTAACAAAGAAAAATAGAGGTTAACTGTATTTTCTAGATAGTTCCATCACAATCCCACATATTTCATCATAACCATAGCTAGCCCTGCAGCCATCATATTTATCAATAATACCCTAGGATTATGAGTTAAGGCCTACGCATCAAAGACAAAATTACAACACTATGCCCAGAAAAGTCAATGCGACACAGTTCAATACAAGGTTAATCCCAATCAAAGCTCTTCTCATGAATTTATAATTTTTAACTAGATTTTTATTTTTCATTATTTAGAATGTAGATACCACTGGTACGAAAATAGCCCAAGTTTAGCTATAACTACATCTCATAGCTTTGACTAACGAATTGATAACATTTAACATTTGAACTTATAAGCTTTCTTTATTTCAAAATATTAGAATTTAACCATGCAGGTAACACCCACTTATTCAACCTCCCTAATCAGTAAACTATAAACAAACAAGTGCAGTGCATAATGATATTTTGTCGAACCATATCAAGTTATCCCCTTATTCAATAGCAGTCATTATTGACATGTCCTCGTTTCTCTTGTCGTTCAATAACATTATTCATTTGATCTTTTTAATCGATCTAGAGCCATCAATAGTATTATTTTTCCCAAAGATCATTAATCCTAAACATGCTATAGTCTCCAAGAATCACTTCATCATTTAATCATCTAAGTCATTCAATAGTCCACAAATTTAGTTCTAGTCTGATCTTTCTCAAAGAATCATTAACCAAGAACTCACTCTTCCACTACGCTACTCTGATATAATCCTTGAATACCCAAGATCATCAATTTCATTTGTAGGCCTACTTCTGTTTCCCAAGAAGCATTGATTATCGGATCATCCTAATCATTCAGAAAAATCAACTTCAATCATGTCCCCAAAGATCATGAAACATTGCTCAATTATCACTCGATGATACTAGTGAATTTCCAATATTTACAACCTCAGGTCAGTTGATTCCTAGTCCTTAGATGCTTTAGAATCACAGATTATCATCTATTACTAAAGGCTTCCATAATCCCACATCTAGTCTCCAAAATGGAACTTAGTATCCATGGCACAGGTACTCTATGATACTTAATCTATAACTTAGTGCTCTGGTATCATCCTCAAGTTCCCATCTTATACAAGTAACCTTAACATTCTCCTCAAATATTGCTCTGTGGTACCAATGGAACTTCAAAATTCATCAACCTTTGCTCTGATCACGCTCATGAATCTTTACTATTTATAAACCATTGCTCTGATACCATCTATCAAGACTCATACCATCGTAGCCACAATATTATCCGCTTTGGGCCTGGCCCGCACGGCTTTGTTCTTTACTGGGCCTTTACCCAGGAAAACGTGTTGTGCTAAGTGGTGTGCAGCCCCCCCTTATGAATACGATCACTTTCTCCTCCCCGAGCGTTGTGGGATGAGTTTACCCTCCCATCCACCCTCAATAGGAAACTCACCGTCCTCAGTAAGGGCCCATCTAGCACATTCTCCTGGTCGAGGGTCCGGCTTTGATACCACTCTGTCACATCCCTGCACCCCACCCTACGCGGATGCTGAAGATGTTATGCCAGTTAGCCGCCTTGCCAGTCTCCGACCAACAATGCGACCAACCAAAGGCAATTTTCTGAACCTTACGATGAATTGCATTCCAAAAGTAGGGTCAGAACAGCGAAAATTAAAACCTTTTATCTCGGGAATGCAACTCAACTATATACCTCATAAGTATGTACCACAGAGCAAATCTATAACAGATATATAACACAGAGCATATCAAATTCCTCTAGAGTACCATTACCATGAGCCATGTCCCTACTCATCTATTATATATGAATAAAGTCAACTATATCATCACGCTCACCTGAATAGCCAAGATCAATCCAGAACGCAAGTCTCCACATATTATTGCCATCAGATTCTCACTTGGGAATGCCTCTCAGCCTACTAGTATCATCTCCTTGTGCCTTCTAATCCAATAGAGATACAACCTGAAAAATGTTAAATAATGGAATGAGCTTAAACAAGCTCAGTGAGTAACATAGGTTCCTGCCAAAGGTTTCAAAACCAGTTCATATATATATATATATATATATATGCATGCTCAAATACAGCTCAAGTAGAACAATGCAGCTCAAGTAGAACGGATACAGCTTAAAGTGCCTGAACCTTCCCCAGGTAGTGTGGGATGTTGCACGAGATAATCCGTCAGTCACCCACCCCACACATGGAGGCCCATGTCCCCACAACACTACTGGTTGGGGTCAGTATCAGAGTGGAACAAATCAGATAGGATTGAGCAGATGCTGAGTTTTGGGCATCCCACAGAGTCAGCTATCCATCTACTCATATACTCAATCCCGTAGTCGGCCCCAGATAAGACTCAACATGACAAACAGAATCAAACAGACTCCAAAGGACAGGTAACAGAACAATAGACTTCAACAGAATCAACAGGTATATCAGAAGGCAGGATAGAACAAAATCATGCCACAAGTAATGCAGATCAAGAGGTATACATGAAAGCATATGCATTGAAAACAGTTCAGCATATAAACAGTTCAGCATATAAACCAGTTCAGTATACAAGTTTAAGTAATACAGAAAATATATGCCAAGTCAAGAATCCGAGTTACTCACAAACTTATGCTTATCTCCATTCACAGATATCCCCCAGATGCGTTAGGTACCTCCACGCATATCCTTAATAATCATCATCCTGAATAATCATCATTAATTATAGATAGGTCAGAATTTAACCATTCATATAGTATTCATCACCTTAGACGTCTATTGGATCGCCTAAGATAGTCTAATGACCTACTATCCTCTCACTAGGTTTCAACTAAGACTATTATATTCTTAATTAAGCTTAGTAGCTATCAGGATTATAATCCAAGTCATTTGGACTCTATCAGTTTTTTATCAAGTACTCATTTAATCTTTATGCAAGGCATTTTAATTTTACTGAGTACAAAACTAAATTTATTATTACGTTTAGACCTCAAATTTAATATAAATTCTATATTAAAATATTTGTTGGCTACTTATAAATCTTGGATTTTAATATCAATTCCATGACCCTCAGTTTGACTCTTTGGACCAAAACCAACACCAAGGTTCCGGTTGCTACTCACTCTTTGTTTTTCCTGTGTATAGGCTCAGTTCAGATCAATTCACATTTGGACATGATCTAATTGGAACTCCTATACAGCACATAATGTCACCCAATAGCTAAATTTATACTCAAATTAATAGCTGAACTATCCTTAATTTAATGACTGAACTATATTCAAATCAAGGACTGAACTATATTCAGCTCATCACATATTCCAATTTTCCAACAGACCTCATGACAAAAGTGTAATTCCATTAAAGATAGTAAATTCAGAAAATAAGATTCATACTTGCTAGTTCTGCTATCCGGATCGCACTCTATCATTGTCATTTGGCTGGCAGCTCATCCCCTATTGCTGATTGTGAGCCAACCTCTTTATCGCAATTACAGCAAGATGAAGACCCATGAGCATTATTTAGGCATCTATATCTCCATGTTCATAAAATTTCATGCCTTGTTATCAAAAGTATCTCTACCACTAATTTAGAATCTACTATTGAGTTCGGAATGTCGAAGAAATTTGGTTTAGGCTTTCGCGGAATTCCATTTGGACATCTGTACTAAAAAGGGTAAAATGGTCATTTTGCATTTTTACAGTTTCTTACTTCTCGAGACCTCTTTTTGCAAATCGAACTCCACGATTGAGTTCGGAATGTTCAAAATTCACTATTCACTTGCTTCGTTTGGACTTTGTTTGACCCACTTTTGAATTAGGGCTATTTTTGAAATAAAAGTAATATTGTATAAGTTTTCTGTCGGGCCTTAGTATAATTTCCAAAACTTCTGGGGTCGGTTCAAAATTTCCAACAGTCTCGGTCTGAACTAGTGGGTTCACAGTTAAAAATCCTAAACCGGTCTGACCCTTCACTGAACCAACCGGTTCACTATTCTCTGAAAACTAGAGTTCAATAACCCAATTTCCTATCCCATCCACGGATTAGATAATCCTTAGCCCAATTTCAATTTATTATCCCTGTTACTAAACACACCTATTTGATTTAAAATCCAAATATGAAACAACACACTATAGCTTGCCCATTTTATTTCCAGTCGGGTCCCGACCCGATTCGACCCAAACCCGGTTCTGTCTGGACCCAAGACAACAGTGTTGTCTTCTTCGCTTTTCCGATCAGAGAACATTAGGGTTCTGTCACCATCTCCGGTGATGGTGACCCAGCTTCGGTGATATCTTGGATCAAACCAATGCAGTTTTCTCCCTCTTCCCTCAAGGATCTCAACCCTAACCTTAGTTTTCATCAAGACCCTCCCCATCTTCACGAATATAAGGATCCATAGCTCCGGCCTGACTTTTCGGCCAAACCTTTCCTCTCAATTTCATGACTGTTAATTCACAAGTTTCACTCAAATTTTATCCTAGATGTTTTTTGCACCATTAAAGATCATTTTCCCAAACTAAAACTAAAGTTTTAAGCACAAAATTCGTGAAACCCGTATTATCACTCCAACCTGCAATTCAACATTTCTTACTGATTTCTCAATCATTTTAAGTGATTCTTTTTGCATTGAGTTTAAATTTTCATACCCTACAAGACCCTATCAATAAAACTCAACTTCATGCTTTGAATCAGAAAATCAAAAGCTTGACAAACTCACCTATATTTCTAGATTTCTGCTCACAGTGACCCTTAGAACTCCTCTTGCTCCTGTTCCCAATTTCTTGATAAGAATCCTCCTAGTTTCAGTTTCTTGCTTCCCTTCAGTTGTTTCTATTTTCTCTCAACTCACAAACCCGTATATATATACAATAATATCCACCGCCTCTTCTCTCTCTACCATATCTCCCTCTCTCTCTCTTACAGTCGGCCTTCACTGTAGAGAACCGCCCTTTGATCCTCCACCATCCACGTACCTATGCATGCTATACATATATACATACACTTGCACCCCACTTGCCTTCTCAAGGTTGGCAGCTTTGCTGCCTTCCTCTCAGTCGCACAACACACACAATGACACACATACACACACAGTGACAACATACATGCAGCCCCCCCTTCCTTTCACCTTTACCTTTTTTCTTTTTCTATTATATAGTATACATAAATATACACTATACAATATTTATACATATATACATATTATACCTTATGCTATATGGATAGTTTATACACATAAATATATATTTTTATACATAAAATATATCCCTACTCATGCATATAAATTCATTTATAATAGCGCGTGCATACACTCATTTTAGGTACACTACATGTTCGTGAAATATGATTGTGCATGGAATGCATACATGCACGCATTACGATATTGGGTCCTAAGGTACTCGGGTACGGCCTGGCACTAGGTACACTAAGCAACCACTCACATTACACTATTCAGTCGACTTGTCTCGGTATATGTGTCGTATCTCGATTCTACCTTGGTATAAGTTCCATATCCCGAGTCAGGGTATTACATTCTTACCCCCTTAAATTGAGTTTTGTCCTCAAAACTCGGATGCTCATAATCTCAGAATTTCCATTCCTTCGTACTTACTCTATCCTGCAGTATTCTCCCTTGAGGGAATCGTAACAGTTAATGTGTAGCTTAATGGTTTCAGTTCTCTATTTTCAAATTAACAGTAAATCCAGGGTTTAGAAGTTCGTGTAGCTATATAAGAGTTTCAGGTATTTACTATTCACAAAAGTGTAAAAAATCAGAATAATAAAAAAAAAAATTGTCATAAGAATATAGTTAACCTTGTAACAATAGACTGACTTTAGACTTAACAGTATAAGTACTCCTAGTCCTATCTCCCATGACTCCATGAAAACACTAAAGTCTTTTGACTTAATGGTTTTCAAACCTAGAGCTCTGATAGCAAACTGTCACGACCCGGAACCCACCTTGTGCGGATCTGGCATCGCGACACCGATCTGACCCGACAACCGAACCTGATTTTTTCCTTTTTACCTTAAGTCAACATTTATAGGTAAGTTATTAACATGCAATCGGAATTTAAATATGCAGCGGAAGACTTGAATAAAATTTTCATTCATTTATAACGCTAAAGTTCATATAGTTTTATAGACCCAAAAATTTCCAAACATAATTATCCCCAGGACGTGGAGTTATGGGAGAACATAGGACAAGCACTATACTTTACTACCGAATAATCCCTGCAGTACATCATTTGCAACCACTCTATGCCTATTCGGGATTTTAATCCTTACTCCAAGATGTAGCGTTTCACCTGAAATAATCAAAATGCGTGTAGTATCTGTGTGAGCTATGAAAGCCCTGTAAGCATGTCTTTACTCTGTCAAAGACAGGTCAACATATAGGGGTTCACATAACAAGATATACAATTTATAGTAATACAATAACCAATCAAGATGATACAATATCAACAACGATGAGTCACATTACATGATAATCAATAGTAAGTCACATCATATGATAATGGCAATGACAATGATGATCCTAGTTCATGCAATGATGTGTAGAATGATCTCCATGATCTGATATACATATATATATATATATATATATATATATATATATATATATACGTAGAACTCAGCATACCCTATTGCAAACAGGTCTCACCACCTGACTTGCTCATGTATACCCAGTCTACAGTAGGACTCAGCATGCCCTATTGCAAACAGATCTCTCTATCTGACTTGCTCATGTATACCCAGTCTACTATAGGACTCAGCATACCCTGTTGCAAACAGTTCTCTCCATCTGCCTTGCTCATGCATACCTAGCCAACACCCTTTCGTAGGATCCAACCATACCCTTTTGCAATCAGAAACTACCGTCTAACTTGCTCATGCAGACCCGACCTACTTCCCATAACAATAGTGGATTGTAGTTATTTACTGATGTATGAAATGTTCATAACTCTTGTCCAGAGTATAACATATGACGATGCAATATTCAGGCATCATATATTAACTGTATAATAATCACATACTCAAGGTATAGAACAATATTCATGAACTGGCATAAGCGTTAATATAATTCAATAACATCTGAATATATAAACACAATAAAACCAACACATGCATAATACAACTAGGTCTTTGACACGTACAGAGATCGGATTACTTACGGATCACATGCTCAAAATATAACATTCGATTCATAGTATGAACAAGCATCAATATTATTCAATAACATCTGGAAGCACAAACACAATAAAAATCAACACATGCATAGCACATTAGGTCTTTGTCACGTACAAAGATTGGATTACTTACCTCTACTTCATGATCCAAGATCAATATCCTGTGAGTTTGCCTTCCCTTTCGAGTTCCCTATATATCAATAGATCCATCTCAAGATTAATGCTATTCATCAAATTTTATGCCTTGTTATCATAAGTATCTCTATCACTAATTTAGACTCTACTATTGAGTCCGGAATGTCGAAGAAAATCGGTTTAGGCTTTCGCAGAATTCTATTTGGACATCTGTACTAAAAAGGGTAAAATGGTCATTTTGTACTTTTACGGTTTCTTACTTCTCGAGACCTATTTTTGCAAATTGAACTCCACGGTTGAGTCCGGAATGCTCGAAATAATAAAAATTCACTATTCACTTGCTTCGTTTGGACTTCGTTTGACCCACTTTTGAATTAGGGGTATTTTTGAAATAAAAGTAATATTGTATAAATTTTCTGTCGGGCCTTAGTATAATTTTTCAAAACTTCTGGGGTCGGTTCAAAAATTCCAACAGTCCTGGTCTGAACTAGTGGGTTCACAGTTAAAAACCCTAATCCGGTCTGACCCTTCACTGAACCAACTGGTTCACTATTCTTTGAAAACCAGAGTTCAATAACCCAATTTCCTATCCCATCCATGGATTGGATAATCCTTAGCCCAATTTCAATTTATTATCCCTCTTACCAAACACACCTATTTCATTTAAAATCCAAATATAAAATGACACACTATAGCTTGCCCCTTTTATTTCCGATTGGGTCCCGACCCGATTCGACCCAAACCCGGTTCTGTCTTGACCCAAGACAACAGTGTTGTCTTCTTTGCTTTTCCGGTCAGAGAACATTAGGGTTCTGTCACCTTCTCCAGTGACGGTGACCCCGCTCCAATGATATCTTGGATCAAGTCCAATGCAGTTCTCTCCCTCTTCCCTCAAGGATCTCAACCCTAACCTTAGTTTTCATCAAGACCCTCCCTATCTTCACGAATATAAGGATCCATAGCTCCGGCCGACTTTCCGGCCAAACCTTCCCTCTCAATTTCTTGACTGTTAAGTCACATGTTTCACTCAAATTTTATCCTAGATGTTTTCTGCACCATTAAAGATCATTTTCCCAAACTAAAACTAAAGTTTTAAGCACAAAATTCGTGAAACCCATATTATTACTCCAACCTGCAACTCAACTTTTGTTACTGATTTCTCAATCATTTTAAGTGATTCTTTTTGCATTGAGTTTAAATTCTCATACCCTACAAGACCCTTATCAATAAAACTCAACTTTATGCTTTGAATCGAAAAATGAAAAGCTTGACAAACTCACCAATATTTCTGGATTTCTGCTCACGGTGAGCCTTAGAACTCCTCTTGCTCTTGTTCCCAATTTCTTGATAAGAATCCTCCCAGTTTCAATTTCTTGCTTCCCTTCAGTTGTTTGTATTTTCTCTCAACACACAAACCCGTATATATATACAATAATATCCACCGCCTCTTCTCTCTTTACCATATCTCCCTCTCTCTCACTCTCTTGCAGTCGGCCTTGACTGCATAGAATCACCCTTTGATCCTCTACCATCCACGTACCTATGCATGCTATACATATATACATACACTTGCACCCCATTTGCCTTCTCAAGGTTGGCAGCTTTGCTGCCTTCCTCTCAACCGCACAACACACACAATGACACATATACACACAGTGACAGCGTACATCCAGCCCCCCCTTCCTTTCACCTTTACCTTTTTTCGTTTTCTATTATATAGTATACATAAATATACACTATACAATATTTATACATATATACATACTATACCTTATACTATATGGATAATTTATACACATAAATACATATTTTATACATAAAATATATCCCTACACATGCATATAAATTCATTTATAATAGCGCGTGCATACACTCATTTTAGGTACATTACATTTTCGTGAAATATGATTGTGCATGGACTGCATACATGCACGCATTACGATGTTGGGTCCTAAAGTTCTCGGGTACGGCTCGGCACTAGGTATACTAAGCAACCACTCACATTACACTATTCAGTCGACTTGCCTCTTTATACGTGTCGTATCCCGGGTCTAGCTTGGTATAAGTGCCATATCCTAGGTCAGGGTATTACAGACTCGGTTATTACCCGACACTGTCTGTACACCAAAGACTATTTACATTCCAAAACCATCCATTTCATTTAATATCGTAGTATAGAGCCCTCATAGCTCGGGTTTACATGGTCGCTTAGTCACACTTCGGGTCGAGGTATTACAATTATGGTCCCTTTGCCTTCTGGAGGTTCTCCAATCGTTCAAGAGGCAAAGTTTACCACTTAGGCACCATAATATAACATTTGAAACATCATGGCAAAACTAGTTACTTGTTTTTGTTCATGATTACAAAAGATATACAAAACTGTATGTCAAAACATACATTCGAAACCAGAATAGAGTCTTTGTAAATTGTGCAATATGCAAACATTTGTATAAAATGAATGCATTGATAGAAATAGACACCAATTCAAGAAACAAGGTTGGTCACATGTAGTACGGGTTTCTTCTCCTTGCATTCCATTCTGCTAGGTGACTTTATACCATGCATTAACACTATATCAGAATCATAACTTAACTTTAAGCATTACTTACTTAATGCTTCTAATCTTTTTAAACTCAGTCTTATTGATTAGGAGGCCTTTAGATTCGCAAAATAGGGTCCTTGATGCTTCTTGATTCATTTTATAGCTTATTCACCCCTTTAGGGAAAAATGGTAATTTTTACCCTTTATGTCTCGTATTTTTCAATACTTGATTTGCCTAAACTGACTCCATTTTTTAGTCGAACAGGTCATAAAACCTTAGGGTAGGGCCCCCTTATTATTTTTTATGTTCATCTAGTAACTTAATTAAGCATTAGGGATGTAATGGTAATTTTACCATTTATGTCCAGTGTTTTTTAGTACCCAATTACTAAATCGAACCTCATTTTTGGATTCATAGGCCCTTAAAATCATTAGGATGGGTCTCTTTAGGACACATTTGTAATTATATCATTTCATGTACCTGATTTGTGGGAGTTAGATTTGTTAAAATGGACCTTACCATTGAGTCTGGAGCATTAAAAAATACTAAGATAGTATTTTCTAGAATTTAAATAAGCTTTAGGTACAGAAGAAGTTAGTTTGGTTTGGGTTAGGTATTTTAAGAATATAATTTTTTTGGGTTGCTTCAGGTTAAATGCTCGGGTTGCCCAAACCAACCCGTGTATGATTCTAAACCTAATTTTCATTCAGCCAACTTAGCCCCAAATGCTTTTCTATCGCTCTTTCATGTCTCTTTTGCTCTCTCATGCCTCTCGGTCTCCAATCTCTCTCTCACGCCCATTTCGATCTCCAAATCTCCAATCGCATCTCTTAATCTCCTGTCATCTTATCATGATCTCCACTCTTCGGTATCTTCAAGTTAGGTTCTCTCTCGATTAACAGAGGATTGATCCGATCACCGTAACACTACGAAATCTTACAATCTCCTTATCTATTGATCACGCTTAAAAAATCACTTGATTCAAGGTACTTCTTTTACTTCTATACTACTTCTTATCTATTCATCATGCTTAACAAATCAACTTTTACTTTTGTTTTCCCTTTATTATTTTTTAGCAGGAAGTGTGAATTTATTAACTAAAATCTTATGGCTTTTGTGGCTATAATAGTACGTGTAACATCCTATAATTTTGTAATATAAAATAAGTAGACTAAAATATTAGTAATTGTGGGCGCCAACACCAGAAAAAAGGAAAAGTATGTCATCCCTTTTATGGATTAAGAAGGATCCTAGCTGTTTCCTTCCCCTAAGGTGGGAAGGAACACCTCTTATGGAAAATAGAGAAGTTGAGGAGTTGCCAGCTTGTTTTTGGGTAAGAAACAAGCAAACCCGTTATAGATTGAACAATACATATAAAGGAAAACCAAAAGGAATGAAAAATAACTTACGTTGCCTCGATTCTAAAATACATACTAAAGATCCCTTGACATGGATCAAAACAAAGATAAAGCACTAAAAAATATAAAAATAGAGAAACAGGTTCAGGGGCTAAAGTATAGAGTGGGAAGGTGTTAGGCACCCACCTTGCCCGATCTGGATGGATTGGCCTCGAATATTCACTTGCAAGGCTATTTTGTTATGAGAAAATTGAAAAGAAAGACGTGAATATGGAAGAAATAAATAATAAAAAATCTGGTGTAAAGAAGTAAAAATAAAACAGAAAAGATAAAAAATTAATTTGGTGGGCCCAAGGGCTTCCTACTATTCGTTCAGAAGAACGAAATTTGAGCCACGTAGTTCCCTGGTTTACCCTCTTTTATCAAAAGTGATAAAAGAGATAAGATCAACTAGATCTAAAGAAAATTAAAATGTTAAGGGTTTGAGAGCGTACCTTATTTAGTTGTGGTAGTCGGATAGATCACCGACTTGTTCTTTGGTTCAGAAAAGTGTCGCTTTGACTGGCTTCGTGGAGAGAGGATGTCATTTTGGTAGGGCTTTGGCCTCAAGAAAGGGAGGGTTCTTGTAGAGAAAATCCTAGAATTAACCTAACAGTATATGGCTATGGAAATCGTCTTCCCTTTGTATATATTCGTGTCCCTAAAATTGATGGCCTAGGAGCTCTATTTATAAGGAAATATAGAGATTTGATCCAAGGGTCTAAGATGAAACCCTAAAACGGAGGGCTAGGATCATGTCTTGAGTGACAATGCATGAACCAATAGAATTGGTGTCTGCATGCAAGAGCCAATAAGATAAATTTAAATGGAAAATAAACTCTAAAATAAAAACATCTAGGTTCAATGTATCTCCATTTGAGGAAATATCAAGCAACCAGATTTATGGAAACTCTAAAAGTAGAAATTCCTAATTAACCCTAAATAGACTACTATCACTCAAGATTACCAAACCACTCCCAATTCGGTGGAGAATCTCTACATTGCCACAAGACATGTGAAATGACCAAATTACCCTAAATACATCACCAAAGGGTTGAAATTACCAAAATACCCCCATGTGGGCAAAACGATATGAAAATTATGAAAATTTCCTTCAAGTAACTAGGAAGTCCTATAGAGGGTAAGATTATGCCAAAATTACCAAAATGTCCTTATTAGGCAAAAAGGTGCCAAAATTATTGAAACGCCCTCCAATGGGCAGAAATGTCCTAATGAGAGTCAGACTCTATCAAATAGAGTCCTACCTGGATTGGGACTCTGGTAGGAAAGTCCTAACGATAGTGGGACTCTATTGGGAAGAGTCCTACTTGGACTGGAACTCTGGTAGGAAAGTCCTAATGGGAGTGAGACTCTATCGGGAAGAGTCCTACTTGGACTGGAATCTAGTAGGAGAGTCCTAATGGAAGTGGGACTCTATCGTGAAGAGTCCTACTTGGATTGGGACTCTAGTAGAAGAGTCCTAACGAGAGTGAGACTTTACCGAAAAAAGTCTTTCTTGGACTGGGACTTTGACAGAAGAGCCCTAACGGGATTAGGACTTTGTCAGGAGTAGTCTTAATGAAAATAAGACTCAATTGGGAAGAGTTCCTACTTGAAGTAGGTTTCTTAGCATAATCATCAGTTTTTACTACTTAATCAAGGTCAAGAAATGAGGTATCTACAGAAAACCCCTCGTTAACGGAACTTGCAAGTAAGTGAAAGTCAATGCAAGAAAGAAAAGACAACCATTTTGACCTTGATTTGTGATTTTGATAGGGCCAGGCTCATTCCTCTATGAGATTCCTATGTATCACCTTCAGGCGTATTAGATCGTTCATAGTTCGTGACAAGCAAAAATGAATGTTGTCCTTAGCAAGTTTTCTCTAAAGAAATTCATCTCAATAGAACTGTTGTGAGGTTACGCCCTCAAAAATGAGTCATCGGAGTCTTATTTGGTAAGAAATGCAATCTTAACAAGTCTTTCATGAGGTTGTCTTCTCATGAGATGATCTTACATCTTTAAACGTTTTACCTACAAGGAAATTCCATCCTAATAGGTTGGTAAGAGAGAATCCGATAGACGGTTTACCCAAAAAGAACGCTATCCTAATAGGATGATAAAATGTGATGCGATAGACGGCTTACCCAAAAGGAATGCTATCCTAACAGGATTGTGAATTTATGTCGTTAGGCGACTTTCTTAAAAGGAATGTTATCCTAATAGGCTGATGAAATGCGTCCTCAAACGACTTTCCTAAAAGGAATTCTATCCTAACAAAATAATGAATTTGCATCCTTAGATGACTTTCCTAAAAGGAATGCTATCCTAACAAGCTAATGAATTTGCATCCTCAGACAGCTTTTCTAAAAAGAATGCTATCTTAATTAGTTGATGATGCGATAGACGGCTTACTCGAGAGGATTGCTATCCTAATAGGACGGTGATGTGATTGAGGGCTTACCTGAAATGAATGCTATCATAACAGGATAGTTTCTAAAAAATCCTAATAGAATTTTCATAAGATTATGTCCTTAATGGACGGATTTCCAAGATGGATTACGTCCTCAGATGGTTTGCCGAGATGGATTATATTTACTAGGGAGATGAATTTACTAGGGAGATGAATTTCCTTGAGAAAAAGATGATGGTTCGGACCTCTTTAGGGAATGGACCGAGTTGACTCTGTGATTTTGATTTGTTTGAGCAGTCGAGACTCGTTTAGAAAACGTGGCCTAAATCTTAAGGGACCACTAAAGGAACTGCTACTCACATGATCTTTTGAAAGAAATCATGAGTTAGTTTATGGCGATTTCGAATTAGTGAGCCTATGCCACTAAATAACAAGTTGGTTAACATTGACCGATTTTGGTAAATTATCGATTTTCCCTTCGATACTTGATGTCAAATCATAACAGATTTCTTAGACATGTTTTGACAAAAAGGCTTGATTTTTACAAAGAATTGACTGAAATTGGCAAAAATGGGCCCGAATTCATGAAAATGGGCAAAAGCCCAAAAATTGGCCTGCCCAACCCCTGTGTGCTGATCTGCACACAGAGAGGGGGGTTTCCACCCTCAATGTGTTGATCGGCTACTCATGAGTGCCGATCGGTACTCGAGGACTAAGGCAACTTGCTTTAAAAAATGTTGCGACTTTTGATTTTCTCATTACATTCTTGGGCATTCTCTTACCCTTCTTGTGACCATTTTTTGCAAAGTTGTGAAAGAGGTTAGATTGAAGTATTTGAAACTTCTTTTGACCTAAAAGAAAATGTCAAGTGAAGGCCTTGGTGACTCGAACCTAATGTTCAACATTGATCATGATTTAGGGATGTCAGAGCTGGTACATGACACAATCTTCTGATATAACCAACCTTAGGCTTTCAGAACAACACGAGCTTACTTTAAGAGGCGGTGCACCATTTGTCACAACGGTACTATAATGACCAAGTATGGATTTTCTTGAGTTTTCTTTCGATTGTTTTGAGATTTTGGAGTTGATTCTTGATGCATTTGATTTGTTCTTCACGCTTTGAAAGTGTTTTGCATTAAAATTTGATTTCATGCATGCGTGGGTATTTCACCCACGTGCCTTTTGGAAGGTGCACACCACGTGCTTGTGAACATGCCCGAATCTGTAGTTTTTGCTTTGCCTTGGCTCTTTGTATTTGATTGATGCTTGTTTGGCGTGCTTATGGCATTTGAAAGGCTTTTCTAACATATTGACTTTGATTTCTTGCAGTCGGATTTGAAAATCCGAGCTCGAGGCTCGACAGTGGACATTGTAGAGTGGTGGGATGATTTGCCCCTCCAATGCCAAGGGCAAGTGAGGGCGGTCAATGTTGGGCCCTTTTTGGACCGGATAGTCTAGGTTGACCATAACCGAAAGATTTTTTATGCTCTGGTGGAGAGATGGTGGGGCACCACCAACACTTTCCATGTCTAGTTCAGGGAGGTAACATTGACTCCTCTTGACTTCTCAATGACACAAGCCTTCGAGTTGGCAGTGCCTGAATCCCATAGGACAGTGAAATGCACAGTCGGGGTGACGAGATTTCCTAATTTTTAGAATGGCAACCTACACTGGCATCTGGTCGTGCGATGCAGGTTAGGCATATCTTAGAGAACTTTCACTTTCGGGAGTGTCATAACACTTTTAAGGAGGATCAATGGACTAGAGCCTTCATGCTCTTTGTTTTTGGCTGGACCATTTTGGCCAATGCCGGTGACACTATCCACATTTGATGCCTCCTTGCTTTAGATGATGTGGAAAAATTTGGGCGCTTGAACTGGGAAGGCAGTGTAATGGTTGTTTTGTACCACTGGATGTGCGTATCATCCCAGACGATCACCAATTGACTTGGTGGTTTCAATATTGTTTGGGACGTATGAATTTCCTTACTTTTTTTTTTTTGAGAAAATGTCATTTTGACTGACTTTCCTATCTAGCTGTTGCCCTACCTATTGTTGTACGTAGAGGAGAACACGTTTCCCCGTATGTGGTGGTGGTGGCGGCGGCGGAAGGCGAACAGGCGGACTCGCCGAAGGGTGAATGTAGTGTAGAGATTTTAGGAGGCCCTGGACATGCTCCAAGCGGACACTGTTAGTTCCTTTATTTGGCATTTTCTTTTGCTGATATGTGGCATGAGAAACTCACACTTTTCATTTATGATGATTCGGTGGAATCCTTGGAGGACGGTCTCTCCTTTAGTAGAGCAAAGTATTGGGATAGCGTGTCGACGCTTAATTTTGGAAAGTCATTTTGAGAGGATATATTACTTGAGTGAGATAGTGATTCACCAAGTAGATACGGCTGCGCGGCTCTTTCTGCCTATATAGCCCTCGGCCAATATGAGAGATTTAGACTTGATGAGTGCGCAAAAACGCACTCTAAATACTCTATTATTAGATTAAATTGCTAAAATGTGAGTAAAAATGTTGGGATATAATTGATATTATTTAATTTAACTTCTATTTACAGTGAGGGAAGCATTAAAGGTCAAAGAAGAGCTATGGAGTATATTGTGCAATTTTAGCTTTTATGTAGATTCGATCTATGGAGATTCAATTGAGATTTGGATGGCGTTAGAGTTTCAGAATGAGAAAGTAGTCTTCATGAAGTTTTTAGAGCACGTCTTAAGCTTTTCCTAAAAGGTATGGTTTGCAAAAATCTGAGTTCGTTTGGGCCTCCAAATGTTATTTCAAAGATAGGCCTGAAAAGCTGCTCCGAACCTATCCGACCAGCCAACTTCAAGAGGGTCATAACTTGAGCTTCCGAAATCCAAATCAGGTGATTTTTTAGCCTAAAATTATCTATTCATCCAGGGCTACAACTTCCATGAAGATTCAGAATCAAGATTCAGTCGTTATCTAATAGAAAAATGGGTCTAAAGGTGGCAGATGCTGGCTGTGCGCTGGAAAAGAGAAAGGAATAAAAGAAAAAAAAAAAAAAAAAGAAACCGAAGAAAAGCAGAACAGGAGATGAAGAGAAGCAGCAATAGACAAAAGAGTAGGGTTTGAAAAGTCAAAGGTTCAATAGACAAAATAAAAGAAAGAAAGAAAAAAAGCCAACAGGCTTGTACGGCTGGCTATGGGCTTGGGGCCCTGAATCAAGCCAAGGAGCAGTTCGTGCGGCATGCAGTGGGGCCCATCAGCTGGGCAGACATGAGTTCTGGTTTTTTTGAAGCCAAATGGGCTTGCGTTGGGCGCTAAGGTGCGGCGCGTAGTGGGCTTGATGTGGGGCCTAGGCGCGAGGCATTAGGGCGCAGATAATTTTGGTTTAAGAGGGGAAGACGGTTGAAACAAGGAGCAGCCGCAGGCTGCGGCAGTAAACAGAGAACAAGAGCTACGGCTGCTGCGGCACGCGGCAGAACAGGAAAAATTCGTCGCAATCACACCATGGTAGATTATGTCTTCGTGAAATTTATATTATCTATCCTGTACATGGGTAACTAAATTTTCAAGTAGAGTTAGGGATGAACTTGCACCACAGATGACTATCTTAATTTATTTTGATTCCTGAACATGGTTTTAATTTGTTAAATTCTTTGATGATCATTCATAATTAATTATTAGATTTTATTCTCCGAATAATTAAAGGGTTTAATCCGTTTATAAATTCAGTCATCCTTTTTCTATCGAATGAATTCATGTTTTGATTATTTTTGGAACAATTACTTATTTATATTGATTCAATTCTCTGCTGTAATATTGCTCATTGGGTATATTGTCGTCATTGAGTTTTCTTAATGTGAATAATAATTTGAGTGATTTAAAAGTGTTGAATGATTTTTCAAAGGGTTATTTTCAGTCTAATTTTGGTGCATAATTTTAAATCTTCCGATTGAGATTTTTGAAATTTAATATCTCAATTGAGTTATCAGTGAATTAAAAATAATTAAAATACTATTTATGTGCAAGGGATTCCCGACACTCCACTATTCGTTAAATTTGAGTATTTTCTTCCATAAATCAAATTGTTTAATTTTTAATTTGCATTCAACAATCACTGCTTATATTTTGATTCTCTCGTAAATCATTTAATATTTTTCTTTAGTTTCATTTTGTCAGTTCAGATTGCTATCTTCGGTGCTTAGCGAGCTGCCTACAATACATCAAGTGTATTCTCTCCTTTTTCGAACCCTCCATTCAATTTTGATTGCTAAACATTGAGGACAATGTTTCATTTAAGTTGGGGGGTGGTGGTTGCAAATTCAGCATTTAAATTGTTGTGGCATATTTTCATGTGTCAAAATTTTTTAAAATTTGCATCATACGTGCATCTTTTCACATGAGCATTTATTATCATTCATAGCCATTTTTGTGAATTCGCCGAATCCACCATAATCATTCTATTGAGGCATTCACAAAACTTTTAATGCACTTATCCAAACTTTGTGGTAAGATGGTGGTTTGATACATGTAGCTAGAGAACTCTTTTGCTTCAGTATTCATGTGTGTTTTGGAGAGAATCGAGAGCCTTCAAATTCAGTTTGTGATAAGCATTCATTGATCTGTTGAATTGGGCACTTCTTTTGAGAATATCATTACATGGTTGGTGGTATGACGGCGGATATACTTGAGATATGACGAAGGTCAATTTAGGATTAACGTTTGAGCCTTTCAAGCTAACCCTTCTCATCATAGACCCTTAGTAGCCAACTTTGAGCCAACGAACACATATAGTTCTTTTTTATGTGCCCACATCATCCATACCTCTCCACATTGGAGTATAGCCTATACATTGATCTTCCTACCCTTTTTGCGTCCAACTATGTACTAGGTGTGGAATTTGCAATTCGTGTCTTTTGTGTTACATTAAAAAAAATAGAAAAAGAAAAAGAAAGAGTACAAGTGAAAAAGTGAAAAAGTGTTCAGTTGAGTGAGTATCAAAGTCAATGAGCATCAAAGTTTATTAGATTCAAAAAAAAAAAAAAAAGAAGAAAAAAATGAAAAAAAAAAAGAGTAAACAAAAAGAAAAAGAAAAAGAAGAAGAAGAAGGAGACGTTTTGTTATTCAGAGATTTGAAAAGTTGAAGAGTACATCAAGTGGAAAATTTGGTTTGCTATGGTTCGTAATGAAATTCTCTTAGTACGTACTTGGAAGTTTTTGAATCATTTTTATCCTTTTCTTCATATAGCCCTAACCCGAGCCACGTTACAACCCTTTTATGTTGATCGTTCTAATCTTGAGTAAGCCTGTGGAAAGTGTGGTGGAAGTCTCATTTATTATTGCACCTATCATAAGATCAATGTCTGCTTGTTTCTTGTGCGTAATTGCCTAATTTTTCATTGAGAGTATGCACCATTTGTCAACTCCATAGAGAGAACCCCTACATGAAATACTTTTATACCCGTGAGATATGGAGTTGAACCTTTTGCTTGAGATATTCTTGATGTTATATGTGTCATGGTTTGTAGTTAGATGGATATAGTTTGGAGCACGCACACTCACTCTGTGAATTGCTATAAATGGATTGATTGTTATAGAAATAGTGAACTCCTAAAATTACTTTGATATGCGGATCTGAAAAGTGTGATTGGAAGCATTCTGTGTGTAATCTTATTTGGTCTCTTTTGTCATTTTTGCATGGAAATTACTAGGGACTAGCATTGAGCAAGTTGGGGGGTGTGATGAGTGCACAAAAACGCACTCTAAATACTCTATCATTAGATTAAATTGCTAAAATAGTGAGTAGAAATGTTGGGATATAATTGATATTATTTAATTTAACTTCTATTTACAGTGAGGGAAGCATTAAAGGTCAAAGAAGAGCTATGGAGTATATTGTGCAATTTTCAGCTTTTATGTAGATTTGATTCATGGAGATTCAATTGAGATTTGGATGGCGTTAGAGTTTCAAAATGAGAAATTAGTCTTCATGAAGTCTTTAGAGCACGTCTTAAGCTTTTCAGAAAGGTGTGGTTTGCAAAAATCTGAGTTCGTTTGAGCCTCCAAATGTTATTTCAAAGACAGGCCTGAAAAGCTGCTCCGAACTTGTCCAACCAGCCAACTTCAAGAGGTCATAACTTGAGCTTCTCAAATCCAAATCAGGTGATTTTTTAGCCTAAAATTATCTATTCATCCAGGGCTACAACTTCCATGAAGATTCTGAATCAAGATTCAGTTGTTATCTAATAGAAAAATGGGTCTAAAGGTGGCAGCTACTGGCTGTACGCGGGAAAGAGAAAGGAATAAAAGAAAAAAGAAAAAAAAAGAAACGGAAGAAAAGCAGAACAGGAGATGAAGAGAAGAAGAAATAGACAAAAGAGTAGAGTTTGAAAAGTCAAAGGTTCAAAAGACAAAACAAAAGAAAGAAAGAAAAAAAGCCAACAGGCTTGTACGGCTGGCTATGGGCTTGGGGCCCTGAATCAAGCCAAGGAGCAATTCGTGCCGCATGCAGTGGGCCCATCAGCTGGGCAGACTTGAGGTTTGGTTTTTTTTTAAGCCAAATGGGCTTGCGTTGGGCGCTAAGGTGCGGCGCGTAGTGGGCTAATGTGGGGCCTGGCGCAAGGCATTAGGGCGCACATAATTTTGGTTCAAGAGGGGAAGACGGCTGAAACAAGGAGTAGCCGCAGGCTGCGGCAGTAAACAGAGAACAAGAGCTGCGGCTGTGCGGCACGCAGCAGAACAGGAAAAATTCATCGTAGTCACGCCATAGCAGATTATTTATTCGTGAAATTTACGTTATCTATTCTGTACATGGATAACTAAATTTTCAAGTAGAGTTAGGGATGAACTTGCACCACAGATGGCTATCTTAATTTATTTTGATTCCTGTACATGGTTTTAATTTGTTAAATTCTTTGATGATCATTCATAATTAATTGTTAGATTTTATTCTCCGAATAATTAAAGGCTTTAATCCGTTTATAGATTCAGTCATCCTTTTTCTATCGAATGAATTCATGTTTTGATTATTTTTGGAACAATTACTTATTTATATTGATTCAATTCTCTGCTACAATATTGCTCGTTGGGTATATTGTCATGGTTGAGTTTTCTCAATGTGAATAATAATTTGAGTGATTTAAAAGTGTTGAATGATTTTTCAAAGCGTTATTTTCAGTCTAATTTTGGTGCATAATTTTAAATCTTCCGATTGAGATTTTTGGAATTTAATTTCTCAATTAAGTTATCAGTGAATTAAAAATAATTAAAATACCATGTATGTGCAAGGGATTCCCGACACTCCACTATTCGTTAAATTTCAGTATTTTCTTCCATAAATCAAATGGTTTAATTTTTAATTTGCATTCAACAATCACTGCTTATATTTTTATTCTCTCGTGAATCATTTAATATTTTTCTTTAGTTTCAGAAATTCTATTTATTATTCTTTTAATCTTGTCTCCCTGTGGAATCGACACCCCAAAGCTACACTACAACTACCGCGTTATTCTTTGGGCGTAATCAAGACTCATTTGACTCCGACCCTTACTTTTTGGAGCTTTATAAGTGGGTGGCCATGCAATGGTTCTTCAACCAGTTTTGCCATATGATGAGTTATTTGGAGGAGTTGATGCCTCTTTTGAGTAAGGGTCTGCCTCCTTTACCTAGGGCTCGGAGGCCAAGTACGGGTGACAAGTCATCTTAGAAGGCCACCACCACAGTGGCTGATGCAAGTTTGTCAGTAGCTTTCTCGACTTTTAATGTATCAGTGATAACCGATGACTGGAATTTTAGGCTGGAAGAGTTATCCTGGTCATCCGGGATCTATTGAAGGACTGCTGGCTTCTAACCACTTGACTGGGCTGAGAGTTTTCTTTTTACCTAAATTTTCTATGGCCTTTTTTTTTTTTTTTTTTTTATGAATTGACACAAGAATGTTTTTTTAGGAATTCAAGGGGCTCAGGACCATTTATGAGGAGGCTTGCGTCTACGTCACGGCCTTGAAGCATAAGGTTGTCCAAGTTTCCATGGAGTCATGGTGAAAAGCCACTTGTTGAACAGACTCTGACATTGTAAGGACATGATTACCTTTTTTCATCTATCCATCTATTGACTGCATTTTGACATTGCATTTGAAACTCATGACTTTTCAGGTTGCTCGGCTTTCTCATCTGGAAGAGGTGAATCGAGGACAGGGTCGCCCCAAGGGAGGGATTCCTAATGGGATGAGAGGAGGAGAGCCTAAGAAAAAAAGTGACAATCGGTCGAGTATCTCCCGTACTCGGCCAACTCAACCTAATAGAGCATCGAGGAAAATAACAGAGAGCGAGAGTAAGGATGCTAAGGAAGATAAGGCTTCTCCTCATTAGTCTCAACAACATCAAGGAGGATAGCAAGGGCGCCATTAGATGAAAAATTTTCCTTTTTAGATGAACACTTTGTTTGACGAACAATTTGTCCTTTCTAGATTTTCTTGTTTTTTTATTTCTTTTGTTTTATTTTGAACAAATGAATGATCAATGCATGCATCTTTACTTACAAATATGTGAAATACTGTACTACCCCGACCCGAGAATGTCGGGTAATGAGGCACGTTTTACGAGATAACGAGAGATTAGTGTAAAAGTTATACACTTCAGGAAATAATTAATTTTAAAGTAATTAATTATTATAATATGAGAATTTAAAAGGAGTATATAATAATAATAATAATAATAATAATAATAATAATAATAATAATAATAATAATAAGAATGGTGTAAATGAAGATGTATATATATGTATATATATATATATATGAAATTATATATATATATATAGATATGTGTATGAGGACATGCAAAAGCCCAATGTGTACAAGTGTGTGTGAGTGACCATTGTGTATTAGTGTGTGTGAATTATGAGATATATATATATACATATATATATGTATATATATACATACAAGTCAAACAACCACACACACACACAATCAGCCCATAATAGCTCTGCCTAATAGTAACAATTCAGACCCTAACCTGCCACAAGTTAAGCTAAATGAAGGGGCAATCAGGTTTTGCAATGAGTGAGTGTGTACTCATAAATGCATATATGCATAATAGTGTACACAGAACATTATACACACCAAAGAGAGAAAGAGTAAGAGAGTGAAGGAGTTCTAGACATTCAGAAATGAGAAACAAAGGGAAAGGAGAAGAGAAACCGTGAAGGAAGGTAAGAAATGCTTTAAGTTTTATTTTTCTCTCTCTAGAAATATGCATGAATAGAAACAGTTTGAAGCTTAGTTATGCATGCCTAATGTTAGATATGTGTTTTAGAGTTGATAAGCATGAAAAGTTAGACCTAAAACAACTCAGAAACACGAGCCGTACACCAAACCTCCATTGTTAAGCTTAGTGCGCAGGTCTGAATTGATGGAGATTAAACTCCATTTGACCTGTAGGGACCTCAACTAGACTCCACAAACATGCCAAAAACCTATGGCCACGACCAAAACCCAAAAGAACCGAAGCCCAAATATCGAGTTATAAGTTCGGGTTCCAAAAACAAATCTCAAAAACATGAGATTAAATCCACTTTGATGAATGGAAAGTGAAGCCCCATGAAGAGGGGACCACAACAGGACAAGTCTCATCGAATTTGGCTCAGAAATGAGCGTATACAACCGAGCTCGTTGGACCAGTTTGATGCCTAAAAAGGATGCCAAAATGATCGTTTATGGATTAGGAACATTTTAAGATAAAAACAGTAGGGATTTGATGAACCAGAACCCACGAAATTAAAGAAAAAGAAACCCAGAAAAATAGGGTTACAGCGATGGAGTTGGGGAAGACAATCTACAGTAACGGGTCGGGTCTCGGATCAGGCATCGGGTCGGGCACCGACCCAACCGAGAAACGGTTAAAATCCTTTAACCGAAACTACGACGTTTTAAGTTTGGGAATTTAAAATTTAAAATTTTAGGGCTGACGTCATCATTACGCGCTGAACCGGTCCAAACCGGTTGGTTCAATAGAAACCCAAACCGGTTCAATAAAATTCGAATTGAACCAACTGGTTCAGACCAAAACTTGTAAAAATTAGATTTTGACCCCAATTGTTTTACTGATTTATGCTGTGGCCCAATTTTTGTAAAATTTATGCAATTAAGCCCCTGGAAAAATAAGTAAATAATTAAATATTTAATTTAATTATTTAATAAATAAAGTAAAATGACTATTTTGCCCCTAGGTCATGAATGAGGCAAATGAAGTCCAAATTAAACATATGAATAGTGTATCCTTACTATTTCGGATATTCTGAAGCCAATGGTAGGGTCTGTTTTACGAGACGGGGCCCGAAAAATAAAGACACGTAAAGGGGAAATGACCAAAATACCCCTTGACCAAAATTTACAAGTTATTAGTGTATTCTTACTATCTTGGACCTTCTGAGTCCAATGGTGAGGTCCACGACACGAGATGAGGTCCCAAAAAATAAAGACACGTAAAGGGGTAAAATGACCAAAATACCCCTGACACCCCTAAAGCCAAAATGAAATCAGGGAAGATCTAAATTGACTTTCTTTGACATCCCGGACTCAATAATGGAGTCCAAATTATGAAACGAAGTACAGAAAAATATGACACGTAAAACGATGAATGACCATTTTACCCTTTTACATACAAAGTCTGAATTAAATTCTAAGAAAGCCTAAACCGACTTTCTTCGACGCTCTGGACTCAATGATAGAGTCTATTCGACCAAAAGAAGTGTCTAAAATAAAAGGGCATAAAATTTGATGAATAGCATCTGTCTGATGACTAAAGACTAAAGTATTGCCAAAGTATTAAACTAAGGCAAGTACGAAGAAATAAAGTATGAAAAGACACGATGCGTTAACATGTGAAGTAAATAACTTTAAATTAAAGTTAATAGAGCTACTAGAAGAGTATAAGTTGAAATAAATTAAGTTTCTAACACATTAAATTGTGTCATAGGTTAAAAGTATAAGTTGAATTAAGTACATAAGAAAGTCATGAAGTCGGTTAGGAATTAATGCGATCTAAGCATAAGATAAGAAGCATCAGTAGGTGATATTGTGATAAATGTGATGTTGATGAGATTGTTTATGAATTGTTCTTAGGAACTGCAAGGGAAGTGGGAAAGCGCATTTTTAGCACTAACCTTAAAGCGCCGAGGTGAGTAACCATGTGTTTGAAATGGAGATTTAACTCTAATTATTTGAAGAAGTTTTAAGTTCAAGTCATGTGAAGCATTTGAATATCAAATTCAGTTTTGATTCCTATTTTTAAATTGTTCTGATAAGACATGCTGATTAAATGGTTTTATATTCAATTCTTGTCTTGGAAATATTTAGCATGTCCGGTTGAAATTGCAAATTTCTTTTAAATGTTCTGAATTTGATTATTTCAAGTATTGAAGCTCTATCGTAGAAATTGTATATTTCATGTTTTCAATATTCATGAAAAGCCTCTATTGAAGTAGCCATGTGATAAGTGTTTTATAAGATAAACGGTATTAAGTACCACCCCCTATGATGGTTGAAATCGTTCGGGATTCAGCAGTACATGCCCGGTAGTAGGATCTAATCCCCCAGGCAATTATCATTGATAGTATTGGCAGTAAAATAGGAGTCTGGTCCGAAACAAATTCCACCTAATTAAAGAGAAAAGATGACAAAGTGATTTGAAAATGAAAGCAGGTGTTATCCTCATTTTTAAAATACATATTTATGTGCTTTAAAGTTTATATACTTTATCGACGAAGTACGATTTAGCTTGAACACTTCAATTGTTTCAAACTATCTGCTTTATGAAATGCATATGTTCGAGTTTTATATACTCTATTTAAGGATTATATGTGATGTTATATGTTTTGAAGCTCATAAGTATAAGTACAGCTTGAATACCTTAAATGTTTCAAGCTATCTGTTTTAAGAATGCATATATTCTGTGTTCTAAAATGTACGAGCAATTGGTAGTGAATATTTTATAAACTCACATGCGCTAAACCACTACCAGTTGAAAACCCCATGACGAATGCAGAAATTACTCACAAGCTTAGATTAGCTTACCCGGACTTTGTTCGGATCCCCCTTTCAGGTATTTGACAAAAGGCAGTTTTTGATTTGAGGACGGAGACGGTGGATCTACCATTTTGGGAAGTTGTACTTAAGTAGTCCCTTATGAAGCCATGTGAATTTTTAGTACGAACTCCTGTAGTAGTAAACAATAACAATTATGTATTAAGCCCTCAGGGCAGTGATATATAATATTATAAAGTCGTTAAGTTTTTAGATATGCTCTGAATGTATGATTATACAGGTATACCGAAATGTGAAGAGTGGCAGTACCGGACGGATGTGCAAATTTTCAAATGAGAAAAGAAAAGAAAAAATTTTTAACGCTTCCGCAACCACATGAAGCACGTCCATCCGATACCGCTGCCCATGAGAGCCTTGCCCCGAGGCCCTCGGGCCGAAGGGTGGCAGTCACGATGTGAAATCCGCAGAGGGTGGGTTTCGGGTCGTGACAGAATGGTATCAGAGCACTAGGTTTACTTGAACAAACTTAGTGACCATAGAAGAATTAGAACAAAACCGTAAGTTAGGTAGGTCTTAGGCTACCTAAGATATGTAAAGTACGTGATACGAAATGAAGGCGGGGTATGGGACCCGCAGTAACATGAAGTAGATATGATAAGTAAGTGATACGATAAGAAGACGGGGTATGGGACTCGCAATTCATGAAATTGATATGTAAGGTACGTAACATGTAATGTAATGTGAAGGTAGGGTATTGGACCTGCGTTAGAGTAAGTTAAGTTATTAGAAGTATGTATACAATATGAAGGCGGGGTATGGGACCCGCAGTATATGAAGTAGATATGTAAAGTACGTAATATGATATGAAGGCGGGCTATGAGACCCGCAGTATATGAAGTAAATATGTGAAGTACGTGATATGATAGAAAGGCGAGGTATGGAACTCGCGTTATATGAAGTAGATGTAAGAAGTACGTGATAGGAAGGCAGGGTATGGGACCTGCGTTAGAGTAAGTTAAGTAATTAGAAGTAAGTGGTACGAAATGAAGGTAGGGTATGGGACCCGCAGCAGCATGAAGTAGAAATGAGAAGTAAATGTAGGCTAAGAAAAGAGATAAGGGTAATGTAATAAAATAAAAGAGAAGGGGAGGATTACGATAGTCATTGGTGTACTATTAGGACCTTTGTTACCGGTAAGGAATGGCCACCTTATCATGAAACTGAGGTAACTGAGAAACACACAGGACTGCCCTATCCAACCTGATCGAAGAAATCCTTAAACCATTGAAAGACATGAATCTAATAGATGACATAAGAAATTAGAAATTGTACGTTACTAAATTAGAAGCAAGTAGTAATACGAGTCAACATGTTATCTATATTGAAAATGATGAATCAAAGTCCATCTCCTGAATCATTAAGTAAATGAATATAACCTTATGTATTACGATATACGAAGATAATAGATATAAGGAGACTAGAACTCTTCAAATAAATAATATTCGAGTTTTGAGGACAAAACACTTTTAAGGAGGGAAGAATGTAATACCCCGACCCGAGAATGTCGGGTAATGAGGCACGTTTTACGAGATAACGAGAGATTAGTGTAAAAGTTATACACTTAAGGAAATAATTAATTTTAAAGTAATTAATTATTGTAATATGAGAATTTAAAGGGAGTGTATAATAATAATAATAATAATAATAATAATAATAAGAATGGTGTAAATGAAGATGTATATATATGTATATATATATATAGATATGTGTATGAGGACATGCAAAAGCCCAATGTGTACAAGTGTGTGTGAGTGACCATTGTGTATTAGTGTGTGTGAATTATGAGATATATATATGTATATGTATATATATACATACAAGTCAAACAACCACACACACACACAATCAGCCCATGATAGCTCTGCCCAACAATAACAATTCAGACCCTAACCTGCCACAAGTTAAGCTAAATGAAAGGGCAATCAGGTTTTGCAATGAGTGAGTGTGTACTCATATATGCATAATAGTGTACACAGAACATTATACACACCAAAGAGAGAAAGAGTAAGAGAGTGAAGGAGTTCTAGACATTCAGAAATGAGAAACAAAGGGAAAGGAGAAGAGAAACCGTGAAGGAAGGTAAGAAATGCTTTAAGTTTTATTTTTCTCTCTCTAGAAATATGCATGAATAGAAACAGTTTGAAGCTTAGTTATGCATGCCTAATGTTAGATATGTGTTTTAGAGTTGATAAGCATGAAAATTTAGACCTAAAACAACTCAGAAACACGAGCCGTACACCAAACCTCCATTGTTAAGCTTAGTGAAAGCAGGTCTGAATTGATGGAGATTAAACTCCATTTGACCTATAGGGACCTCAACTAGACTCCACAAACATGCCAAAAACCTATGGTCACGACCAAAACCCAAAAGAACCGAAGCCCAAATATCGAGTTATAAGTTCGGGTTCCAAAAACAAATCTCAAAAACATGAGATTAAATCCACTTTGATGAATGGAAAGTGAAGCCCCATGAAGAGGGGACCACAACAGGACAAGTCTCATCGAATTTGGCTCAGAAATGAGCGTATACAACCGACTTGCAGGTCGGATTATCAAGGCTTGAACCGAGCTCGTTGGACCAGTTTGATGCCTAAAAAGGATGCCAAAATGATCGTTTATGGTTTAGGAACATTTTAAGATAAAAACTGTAGGGATTTGATGAACCAGAACCCACGAAATTAAAGAAAAAGAAACCCAAAAAAATAGGGTTACAGCGATGGAGTTGGGGAAGACGATCTACAGTAACGGGTCGGGTCTCGGACCGAGCATCGGGTCGGGCACCGACCCAACCGAGAAACGGTTAAAATCCTTTAACCGAAACTACGACGTTTTAAGTTTGGGAATTTAAAATTTAAAATTTTAGGGTTGACATCATCATGACGTCAGCATTACGCGCTGAACCGGCCCAAACCGGTTGGTTCAATAGAAACGCAAACCGGTTCAATAAAATTCGAACTGAACCAACTAGTTCAGACCGAAACTTGTAAAAATTAGATTTTGACCCCAATTGTTTTACTGATTTATGCTGTGGCCCAATTTTTGGAAAATTTATGCAATTAAGCCCCTGGAAAAATAAGTAAATAATTAAATAATTAATTTATGCAATAAAGCAAAATGACTATTTTGCCCCTGGGTCATAAATGAGGCAAATGAAGTCCAAATTAAACATATGAATAGTGTATCCTTACTATTTCGGATATTCTAAAGCCAATGGTAGGATCTGTTTTACGAGACGGGGCCCGAAAAATAAAGACACGTAAAGGAGAAATGACCAAAATACCCCTTGACCAAAATTTACAAGTTATTAGTGTATTCTTACTATCTTGGACCTTCTGAGTCCAATGGTGAGGTCCACGACACGAGATGAGGTCCCAAAAAATAAAGACACGTAAAGGGGTAAAATGACCAAAATACCCCTGACACCCCTAAAGCCAAAATGAAATCAGGGAAGATCTAAATTGACTTTCTTTGACATCCCAGACTCAATAATGGAGTCCAAATTAAGAAACGAAGTACAGAAAAATATGACACGTAAAACGATGAATGACCATTTTACCCTTTTACATACAAAGTCTGAATTAAATTCTAAGAAAGCCTAAACCGACTTTCTTCGACGCTCTGGACTCAATGATAGAGTCTATTCGACCAAAAGAAGTGTCTAAAATAAAAGGGCATAAAATTTGATGAATAGCATCTGTCTGATGACTAAAGACTAAAGTATTGCCAAAGTATTAAACTAAGGCAAGTACGAAGAAATAAAGTATGAAAAGACACGACGCGTTAACATGTGAAGTAAATAACTTTAAATTAAAGTTAATGGAGCTACCAGAAGAGTATAAGTTGAAATAAATTAAGTTTCTAACACATTAAATTGTGTCATAGGTTAAAAGTATAAGTTGAATTAAGTACATAAGAAAGTCATGAAGTCGGTTAGGAATTAATGCGATCTAAGTATAAGATAAGAAGCATCAGTAGGTGATATTGTGATGAATGTGATGTTGATGAGATTGTTTATGAATTGTTCTTAGGAACTACAAGGGAAGTGGGAAAGCGCATTTTTAGCACTAACCTTAAAGGGCCGAGGTGAGTAACCCTGTGTTTGAAATGGAGATTTAACTCCAATTATTTGAAGAAGTTTTAAGTTCAAGTCATGTGAAGCATTTGAATATCAAATTCAGTTTTGATTCCTGTTTTTAAATTGTTCTGTTAAGACATGCTGATTAAATGGTTTTATATTCAATTCTTGTCTTGGAAATATTTAGCATGTCCGGTTGACATTGCAAATTTCTTTTAAATGTTCTGAATTTGATTATTTCAAGTATTGAAGCTCTATCGCAGAAATTGTATATTTCATGTTTTCAATATTCATGAAAAGCCTCTATTGAAGTAGCCATGTGATAATGTTTTATAAGATAAACGGTACTAAGTACCACCCCCTATGATGGTTGAAATCCTTCAAGATTCAACAGTATATGCCCGGTAGTAGGATCTAATCCCCCAGGCAATTATCATTGACAGTATTGGCAGTAAAATGAGAGTCTGGTTCGAAACAGATTCCACCTAATTAAAGAGAAAAGATGACAAAGTGATTTGAAAATGAAAGCAGGTGCTATCCTCATTTTCAAAATACATATTTATGTGCTTTAAAGTTTATATACTTTATCGACGAAGCACGAGTTTAGCTTGAACACTTCAATTGTTTCAAACTATCTGCTTCATGAAATGCATATGTTGGAGTTTTATATACTCTATTTAAGGATTATATGTGATGTTATATGTTTTGAAGCTCATAAGTATAAGTACAGCTTGAATAGCTTAAATGTTCCAAGCTATCTGTTTTAAGAATGCATATATTCTGTGTTCTAAAATGTACGAGCAATTGGTAGTGAGTATTTTATAAACTCACATGCGCTAAACCACTACCAGTTGAAAACCCCATGACGAATGCAGGAATTACTCACAAGCTTAGATTAGCTTACCCGGACTTTGTTCGGATCCCCCTTTCAGGTATTTGACAAAAGGCAGTTTTTGATTTGAGGACGGAGACGATGGATCTGCCATTTTAGGAAGTTGTACTTAAGTAGTCCCTTATGAAGCCATGTGAATTTTTAGTAGGAACTCCTGTAGTAGTAAACAATAACAATTATGTATTAAGCCCTCAGGGCAGTGATATGTAATATTATAAAGTTGTTAAGTTTTTAGATATGCTCTGAATGTATGATTATACAGGTATACCGAAATGTGAAGAGCGGCAGTACCGGACGGATGTGCAAATTTTCAAAAGAGAAAAGAAAAGAAAAAAATTTTAATGCTTCCGCAACCACATGAAACACGTCCATCCGATACCGCTGCCCATGAGAGCCTTGCCCCGAGGCCCTCGGGCCGAAGGGTGGCGGTCGCGATGCAAAATCCGCAGAGGGTGGGTTTCGGGTCGTGACAAATACCATCAAAGGTGGAACAAAAATTGATATTCGACATGTTTCAAATTGACAAAACAAGAGAAAAATTGCAAAAACAAGCAAAATCGGACAAAGTGACTTGAATCCCCTCTGTATACCTATCGGCACACAGAAAGGGGGGTTTCCTAGGCTTGTGCGCTGATTGACATTCTGGGTGCATGTGCTTATCGATAGAGTGTTTTGCCCCGGGCAGTATCACAACCTGTTGCGTATTTTTGGATGTTTTTTCAAAAATTATTCTCTTAAACCAACTTGGAAACAAACTTGCAAGATTTTTTAGGATATATTGCAAACCCTAAACCTCCCAACTCATCATATTCAGCCTATTGATAGTTCTATTGCTGTATTTTCTGACTTTTTACTCTGATGGCTTCCAGAATTACGGATGTAGCTATTTTTTATGAACAAATCTGCACATGGCTGTATTATCTCGCAGGCTCGGAGAAAATTAACTTGGGGACATTAAAGCTGAAATCTATTTTCTCTCTTGCCCAAGCTATTATAGACTGGCATTTGTTATGGGCTTATGCTCACTTTTGGGATCTTGCTGATCATTATTTTCGCTTTCATCTAACAGAAATATTCTCGACCTTTGAAGAGTTCTGTGTTCTTTTTTATGCCATGGTTTAAGGTAAACTGATCGTTCCTTCTGTACTGCATGGTTTTTCTCCTTCCTCTTTACTTGACTTAGATGCTAAGAAGGCAAAGGAATTGGTTCAAGGTGAATCATTCTCCCTGTCATGACCGAAACCCACCCTCTGCGGATTACCGGATCGCGATCGCCGCCTCGAGACCCGAAGGCCCCTAGACAAGGCTCGCATCTGCAACGATACCGAATAGATGTGCTACACATGATTGCGGAAGCGTGAAAAACTTTTTCTTTTCTTTCCTCATTTTTAAATTAAGCACATCCGTCCGATACTGCTGTTTCCATACATAGCATACATGGTTACACATTCAGAGTATAACAAAACTTAAAGACTTCATACACTAATACAGTACATATTCGATTGCCCTGAGGGCTTATTACACATCCTTACATTGTCTACTAATACAAATGTGTTTATAAGTTCTTCAAAAGAAACTACTTAACAGATCCTTCCAAAAATAGCTAGACTCATCGTAATAGTCCTTAAGATTCTGTCTGCTGCATCACCTGAAAGGGGGGTCCGAACAAAGTCCGGGTAAGCTAATCTAAGCTTGTGAGCAATTCCAGTGTTCGTCATGGGGTTTTCAATTAGCAGTGGTTTTTAGTACATAAGAGTTGTAAAACATTCACTGCCAATTGCTTATACAATTTAGAATACAAGGTACATGCATTCTTAAAACAGATAGCTTTGAAATATTTAAAGTATTCAAGCTAAACTCGTACTTCGATAAATAGAGTATATAACTCAAAACATATGCATTTCAAATACCTTAGAAACATTTAAGATATCCAAGCAGAACTCGTACTTTATCAGATAATTATATAACTTAAATCACATCAATATGTATTTGAAAATGAGGGTAAAACCTGCTTTCATTTCCAAAATCACTTGTCATCTTTTCTCTTTAATTAGGTGGAATCTGTTTCGAAGCAGACTCTCATTTTACTGCCAATACTGTCGATCTCATTTGCCTGGGGGATTAGATCCTGCTACCGGGCATTTACTGTTGAATCCCGAAGGATTTCAACGTCACATGGGGTGGTACTTAGTACCATTTATCTTGTAAAACATTTATCACATAACTTCTTCAATAAATACTTTCATGAATATTTAAAAACATGAAATGTATAATTTCTACAATAGGACTTCAAATACTTGTAACTATCAAATTCAGGATATTTAACATAATTTGGCATTTAAAACTTTAGACATGCTGAAATACGTTTTAAGAAACTATGATAAATACCAATCACTGAGCATGTCATAATAGAGTTATAAAACAATACTATTAAAAGCTGAATCATGTAAATACTGAATTTGAAACTTCAAATACTTCACATCTTTGAACTTAAAGCTTTTCAAATCCATGGAGTTAAATTTCCAATTCAAACACAGGGTTACTCACCTTGATTCTTTAGGGTTAGTGCTAAAACGCGCTTTCCCACTTTCCTTGTAGTTCCTAAGAACAATTCATAAACACCTCATCAACTTCATATTCATTGTAATATCATCTCGATATTCCATAACTTATGCTTAAACCGTATTAGATCCTAAAACGATTTCACAATTTCATAGGTACTTAATTTAACTCGTACTTGTAACCTATGACATAATTTAACGTGTTAGAAATTGAATTTATTTCAATTTATACTCTTCTGGGAGTTCCATTAACTTTAATTTAAAGTTATTTATTTGACATGTTTACGTGTCGTGTCTTTTCGTATTTCGTTTCTCGTACTTGCCTTAGTATTAGTACTTTGGCATTATTCAGTTCATAGTCATCTAACAGATGCTATTTATCAAATTTTATGTCTTTTTATTTTAGACATTTCTTTAGGTCGAATAGACTCTACCATTGAGTCCGGAGTGTCGAAGAAAGTCAGTTTAGGCTTTCCAATCATTTAATTCAAACTTTTATATGTAAAAGGACAAAATGGTCATTTATCGTTTTGCATGTCACATTTTCTCGTACTTCGTTTCGTAATTTGGACTCCATTTTTGAGTCCGGAATGTCAAAGAAAGTCAATTTAGACCTCCTCTGATCTCATTTCGGCTTTAGGGGTACCAAGGGTATTTTGGTCTATTTACCCCTTTACGTGTCTTTATTTTTCGGGACTCCATTTCGTGTTGTGGACCTCACCATTGGACTCAGAAGGTCCAAAATAGTAAGAATACATCAATAACTTGTCAAATTTGGGTCAGGGGTATTTTGGTCATTTACCCCTTACGTGTATTTATTTTTTTGGGCCTCGTCTCGTAAAACGGACCCTACCATTGATCTCAGAATGTCCAAAATAGTAAAATTACACTATTCATATGCTAAATTTGGACTTCGTTTGCTCTATTTATGCCACGAGGGCAAAATAGTAATTTAACCTTATTTATTAAATAATTAAATTAATTATTTAATTATTTTTCCAGGGGTCAAAATGCATAAATTTTCCCTCAGTTGGGCCTCAGTATAATTTTTCTAAAGCCCAGGGGTCCAACCGTAATAACCAAAAGTCTTGGTTTATTTTATTTTAATTAATTTAGAAAAACCAAAGGGTTCAGTTAAAATATAAGTGAACCGGTCTGGTTCAGTGGTAACCCAACCGGTCTATCCGGTTTATTACATGTGGCTGACGTCATCATGACGTTAGCCCTAGATCTCAATTAATTTAAACCGACACTCAAAACGGCGTCGTTGCATTTAATCGGTGGCAAGCCCAGAGGCTGCCACCTGTCCGAGTCGACCCAGCCCTATTTTAGAACCCGAGTTGACTCGTCTTCGTCTTCCCCACGAGAACCCACTGAAAACCCTAATTCCCGACTTCCTTTTTCTTCTATTTCGTGACGTTTTACTCTTCTATTTTTTCTGTTTTCCTTCTCAAACACTTCCTAACATCTAAATACATGTTTTAGCATTGATTTGAAGCGTCGAATATGGCTCAAAGTTTCGGTTTTGGTCGCGATAGCTAAACCTGTATTAGCCTCGGTTCATACTCGTTTCTTGACCATTTTTTATGAGGATTGGCTTGTTGTGATCCCCTCTTAATGGGGATTCAGTTTTCATTTAAGGAAATGGCTTAAATCATGAGTTTAGAGGGTTAGGGTGTAAACCCGTAACCTGTAACTAGACAATTGAGGGTCGGTTCTTTTGAGTCTTGGTCGCGTAGTGGTATTTTTGAAACCCTCTTGACCTCAGCTTGAGGCCTTGATAGGTCAGAACCCGTTTAGTTTCACCCATTTCAGACCTGCTTTCTTGAAGGTCATCCATGGCAGGCGATCTTGGGCTTGTCATTTTTCAGTGTTTTTAAAGCTTAAAATCATGCTTGGTATGATTAGATTGTGTTCTAAACATCATATATATAAAATGAAAGCTTTAAATCAGTTTATACTTAGAGAAAATCTAGAGAGAGAAAATACTGGTTTGTGTTCTCTCACCTTTTTTCCTTCAGTTTTCTCCCTTTCTTCTTGCTTTAAATCCTTCCTTATCTTCTCAGTTCTTCTTCTTTTGGTTTCTTTTGCAAGAAGAAAGCATGGTTTGCATGCTTGGGATTTTATAGAGAAGTGACCGACCTCTCTCTCTCTCTACTGTTCTCTCTCTCTCCTCATGACCTCATGGCCGAAACCCTTCACCTCTCAATTAATTCTCTTACACCAATTAATTTTACTTTTTCTCTATTCAGCTTTCTCTTCAATTTTTGCAAGATATTTCATATATATATTATATATAATATATCACACACACCATCACATGGAGACACACACACTAGCCGACACACACACACACACACGGCACTGTTCACACACTGTTCACATGTATATACATTTATATATATATATATATCCTCCCTTGTATACATGTAATTATATATATATATATATACATATTTATACACATTTCATAATATACATACAATACACCATATTGTGTGCATATGTATGTTTATTTATATTTAATTTTAACAATTAAATATATTCTAATATTTTACATTGATTAATTATTTAATTAATCAATTTTCCTCTTTAGTGTAAATACCTTTACACAATTTATTTCATTGTCTCGTAATGCGTGCCATATGACCCGGTATCCCGGGTCGGGATATTATATTCTTCCCTACTTATAAGAGTTTTGTCCCCAAAACTCGATTGTTCCTAATCCCTAAAGGTTAGAAAGCTTCCCAATTAACATTACATCATTCTTCACATTAATATGTCTAGAGTTTAAATTTAAACAATAAGTATAGATTAACAGAAATTAAATATTGATCGTGTACCTAATCATCCTTAGAGGTTTGAGCTGCATCTCCATGTATGTTGTAGACTCGGCCGTACCTCATAGGCTCCTTGCCTCCTCTTGTTTTTCCAGCTGTCGCGGCAGGTGCTTGTGGTGTAACTGATGAAGCCACAGCAGTAGGTTCCTTTGCAGTGGAACTCCACTTTGGGCAATCCTTAATGACATGCCCAGTCTGACCACATTTGTAACAGCCTCCAGTGTCGCGCCAACAGGGTGCTTGATGCCTCTTTTTACAGGTAGGGCATACTGGAACCTCTTCTGACTTTTTGCTAACATCTCCCTTCTTGTTAATAGAATTCTCACTTTTATCCCTGGCTTTCGTTTTCTTCATTGCTTGGGGACTTAGGCTGATCTTGTTCTTGTCTTTCTTTTGAGACAAGGCAATTCCAGCCCTTTCAAAGATTTTGGCACGCTCCACCACTCCGTTGTATGTAGGGAGTTCAAATGGTTCAAGTCGATACTTGATGCCATCCCTCAGGCCACATTCAAATTTTCGGGCTTTTAGATCTTCAGTTTGAACCATATGGGGCGCGAATCTAGCCAATTGCATGAACTTGGTCTCATATTCGGCCACAGTCATGGTTCCTTGGGTTAAAAGCGCGAATTCTGCTATCTTTTGATTTTTTTGTGACCTGGGCAAATACTTATCGAAAAACACTTCTAAAAATCTTACCCATGTCATAGGCGGCTCTCGTTCTTTTTCCAACCACCACCATGCATACGCTGAATCCTTAAAGGTAAAAGCAGCGTAAGAGACTTTCTGTTCATCAGTACAGGGAAAGACTGCGAATATTCGTTCTATCTCCTGGATCCACGCTTCAGCGTCGATCGTCGTGTCTAGTCCATCAAACCTAGGAGGTTTGAATCCTTGAAATACTTTAAAACTCGACGTATTCATTATGTCGGCAGGTTGTCCCTGATTCTGGGGTGGTCCGGGGTTTTGCACCTGTGTTGGTGCTCCGCCCTGGGCTTGGGCCCCTATCATATGCTGAGCCATTGCTTCTAAAATATGCTCTACTCGATCCAGTCTATCTTCTAGGTCTCTAGCATTCCTTCTTGTGTTCACCATTCTTGCTGAAAACATACAATAGTTAGTTTTCTAACACATATCTATCACATAAGGTTCATATTCACTTACTTCATAATTTCAAGGTTTAATATTTTTATCATCCTCGATGTTCATGGTGGAATTATAGTCCACATTTACTTCTCGTTTTCATTTTACCATTTCTTTTAACTACGGGTCCCATACCCCGCCTTCCTATCGTATACTTCATATATCTATTTCATGTACTACGGGTCCCATACCCCGCCTTTATATCATATCACATACTTCACAAATCTATTTCATGTACTACGGGTCCCATACCCTGCCTTTATATCATATCACATACTTCACATATCTATTCATGTACTACGGGTCCCATACCCCGCCTTTATATCATATCATATACTTCACATATTTTAGGTAGCCTAGGACTTACCTAACTCAAAATTTTGTTTCGAAATCTCCTATTGTCACTAAGTTGATCTTAGTCAACCTAGAACTAATTTTAGAAATTTCTAACTTAAATTACGACTCGGTCTTTTCCCAAAAGACCTAATACCTAGTGCTCTGATACCATGTTGTCACGACCCGAAACCCACCCTCTGCGGATTACCGGATCGCGATCGCCGCCCCGAGACCCGAAGGCCCCAAGACAAGGCTCGCATCTGCAGCGGTACCGAATAGATGTGCTACACATGATTGCGGAAGCGTGAAAAACTTTTTCTTTTCTTTTCTCATTTTTAAATTAGGCACATCCGTCCGATACTGCTGTTTCCATACATAGCATACATGGTTACACATTCAGAGTATAACAAAACTTAAAGACTTCATACACTAATACAGTACATATTCGATTGCCCTGAGGGCTTATTACACATCCTTACATTGTCTACTAATACAAATGTGTTTATAAGTTCTTCAAAAGAAACTACTTAACAGATCCTTCCAAAAACAGCTAGACTCATCGTAATAGTCCTTAAGATTCTGTCTGCTGCATCACCTGAAAGGGGGGTCCGAACAAAGTCCGGGTAAGCTAATCTAAGCTTGTGAGCAATTCCAGTGTTCGTCATGGGGTTTTCAATTAGCAGTGGTTTTTAGTACATAAGAGTTGTAAAACATTCACTGCCAATTGCTTATACAATTTAGAATACAAGGTACATGCATTCTTAAAACAGATAGCTTTGAAATATTTAAAGTATTCAAGCTAAACTCGTACTTCGATAAATAGAGTATATAACTCAAAACATATGCATTTCAAATACCTTGGAAACATTTAAGATATCCAAGCAGAACTCGTACTTTATCAGATAATTATATAACTTAAATCACATCAATATGTATTTGAAAATGAGGGTAAAACTTGCTTTCATATCCAAAATCACTTGTCATCTTTTCTCTTTAATTAGGTGGAATCTGTTTCGAAGCAGACTCCCATTTTACTGCCAATACTGTCGATCTCATTTGCCTGGGGGATTAGATCCTGCTACCGGGCATTTACTGTTGAATCTCGAAGGATTTCAACGTCACATGGGTGGTACTTAGTACCATTTATCTTGTAAAACATTTATCACATAACTTCTTCAATAAATACTTTCATGAATATTTAAAAACATGAAATGTATAATTTCTACAATAGGACTTCAAATACTTGTAACTATCAAATTCAGGATATTTAACATAATTTGGCATTTAAAACTTTAGACATGCTGAAATACGTTTTAAGAAAACTATGATAAATACCAATCACTGAGTATGTCATAATAGAGTTATAAAACAGTACTATTAAAAGCTGAATCATGTAAATACTGAATTTGAAACTTCAAATACTTCACATCTTTGAACTTAAAGCTTTTCAAATCCATGGAGTTAAAATTCCAATTCAAACACAGGGTTACTCACCTTGATTCTTTAGGTTTAGTGCTAAAACGCGCTTTCCCACTTTCCTTGTAGTTCCTAAGAACAATTCATAAACACCTCATCAACTTCATATTCATTGTAATATCATCTCGATATTCCATAACTTATGCTTAAACCGTATTAGATCCTAAAACGATTTCACAATTTCATAGGTACTTAATTTAACTCGTACTTGTAACCTATGACATAATTTAACGTGTTAGAAATTGAATTTATTTCAATTTATACTCTTCTGGGAGTTCCATTAACTTTAATTTAAAGTTATTTATTTGACATGTTTACGTGTCGTGTCTTTTCGTATTTCGTTTCTCGTACTTGCCTTAGTATTAGTACTTTGGCATTATTCAGTTCATAGTTATCTAACAGATGCTATTTATCAAATTTTATGTCTTTTTATTTTAGACATTTCTTTAGGTCGAATAGACTCTACCATTGAGTCCGGAGTGTCGAAGAAAGTCAGTTTAGGCTTTCCAATCATTTAATTCGGACTTTTATATGTAAAAGGACAAAATGGTCATTTATCATTTTGCGTGTCACATTTTTTCGTACTTCGTTTCGTAATTTGGACTCCATTTTTGAGTCCGGAATGTCAAAAAAAGTCAATTTAGACCTCTTCTGATCTCATTTCGGCTTTAGGGGTACCAGGGGTATTTTGGTCTATTTACCCCTTTACGTGTCTTTATTTTTCGGGACTCCATTTCGTGTTGTGGACCTCACCATTGGACTCAGAAGGTCCAAAATAGTAAGAATACATCAATAACCTGTCAAATTTGGGTCAGGGGTATTTTGGTCATTTACCCCTTATGTGTATTTATTTTTTTGGGCACCGTCTTGTAAAACGAACCCTACCATTGATCTCAGAATGTCCAAAATAGTAAAATTACACTATTCATATGCTAAATTTGGACTTCGTTTGCTCTATTTATGCCACGAGGGCAAAATAGTAATTTAACCTTATTTATTAAATAATTAAATTAATTATTTAATTATTTAATTATTTTTCCAGGGGTCAAAATGCATAAATTTTCCCTCAGTTGGGCCTCAGTATAATTTTTCTGAAGCCCAGGGGTCAATCCGTAATAACGAAAAGTCTTGGTTTATTTTATTTTAATTAATTTAGAAAAACCAAAGGGTTCAGTTAAAATATAAGTGAACCGGTCTGGTTCAGTGGTAACCCAACCGGTCTATCCGGTTTATTACATGTGGCTGACGTCATGATGATGACGTCAGCCCTAGATCTCAATTAATTTAAACCGACACTCAAAACGGCGTCGTTGCATTTAATCGGTGGCAAGCCCAGAGGCTGCCACCTGTCCGAGTCGACCCAGCCCTATTTTAGAACCCGAGTTGACTCGTCTTCGTCTTCCCCACGAGAACCCACTAAAAACCCTAATTCCCGACTTCCTTTTTCTTCTATTTCGTGACGTTTTACTCTTCTATTTTTTCTGCTTTCCTTCTCAAACACTTCCTAACATCTAAATACATGTTTTAGCATTGATTTGAAGCTTCGAATATGGCTCAAAGTTTCGGTTTTGGTCGCGATAGCTAAACCTGTATTAGCCTCGGTTCATACTCGTTTCTTGACCATTTTTTATGAGGATTGGCTTGTTGTGATCCCCTCTTCGTGGGGATTCAGTTTTCATTTAAGGAAATGGCTTAAATCATGAGTTTAGAGGGTTAGGGTGTAAACCCGTAACCTGTAAATAGACAATTGAGGGTCGGTTCTTTTGAGTCTTGGTCGCGTAGTGGTATTTTTGAAACCCTCTTGACCTCAGCTTGAGGCCTTGATAGGTCAGAACCCGTTTAGTTTCACTCATTTCAGACCTGCTTTCTTGAAGGTCATCCATGGCAGCTGATCTTGGGCTTGTCATTTTTCAGTGGTTTTAAAGCTTAAAATCATGCTTGGTATGATTAGAATGTGTTCTAAACATCATATATATGAAATGAAAGCTTTAAATCAGTTTATACTTAGAGAAAATCTAGAGAGAGAAAATACTGGTTTGTGTTCTCTCACCTTTTTTCCTTCGGTTTTCTCCCTTTTTTCTTGCTTTGAATCCTTCCTTAGCTTCTCAGTTCTTCTTCTTTTGGTTTCTTTTGCAAGAAGAAAGCATGGTTTGCATGCTTGGGATTTTATAGAGAAGTGACCGACCTCTCTCTTTCTACTGTTCTCTCTCTCTCCTCATGACCTCATGGCCGAAACCCTTCACCTCTCAATTAATTCTCTTACACCAATTAATTTTACTTTTTCTCTATTCAGCTTTCTCTTCAATTTTTGCAAGATATTTCATATATATATTATATATAATATATCACACACACCATCACATGGAGACACACACACTAGCCGACACACACACACGGCACTGTTCACACACTGTTCACATGTATATACATTTATATATATATATATATCCTCCCTTGTATACATGTAATTATATATATATATACATATTTATACACATTTCATAATATACACAATACACCATATTGTGTGCATATGTATGTTTATTTATATTTAATTTTAACAATTAAATATATTCTAATATTTTACATTGATTAATTATTTAATTAATCAATTTTCCTCTTTAGTGTAAATACCTTTACACAATTTATTTCATTGTCTCGTAATGCATGCCATATGACCCGGTATCCCGGGTCGGGATATTATACTCCCTATTTCCCATATTGGAAAATTTCATGAATCAAGAGGCTAGTCGCACCAAGCTGTGTGCTTTTGCTTTGTGCATTATCCTAAGGTTCTTGATTGTCCAAGAGCCTGATTAGGCTGATGTTTGCCTAATTGATGTTATGACTGAACTGAACAAAGGCAACAATATGATGGGTATTGTTCTTGCTGGAACTTTGAATGGATTGGACTTGGTCCATTACGGCTCAAATGTCTTTAGAGGTAGCCCCTTGCTGTTGACGATGTGGTTGCATGATAAGCTAAAGCTCTTGGCACCTTCAGTTACCATCCCTTATATGTCAAAGCACTATTGTTCAAAGGCGTTGTTGGTGACCAAAGATAATGAAAGAGATTGGTGTGAGTTCCTTGCTCAATTTTCCCTTTATGATATTGATTGGTCCACTCTTCATTGGCAAAGCAGAGCCCCTAGTTATTCTTGTGTTATCTTATTAGGCTTGAGGAAGACCTCTTTCTATTATCCCATTCGCATACTCCGTCAATTTCGATGCATGCAGGTTACCCCAAGGACTTAAGGTCCTCACTTCGTTATGGAAAGATTGACTCCATCTGTAACCACAAAGATATCCAACGGTTGGAAATGTGCTCATGTTCTAGATTTGGATAATACAGATTATTCCAAAAAAGTGTTTATGACTGAAGAACATTTATGGTGGCTCTAGGACCTAGTCAATAAAAGGGAAGAACTTAAGGATTCTATCATTTTTGAAGAGACTGGAGTGGACACTAGTGTGGATATAACTTCAAAGTTAGAAGCGATCAAAGAAGCCTACAAGGATTTTGAAGGAGGAGGACTGGGAAAGTTAGATTGGGAAGTAGTAGGCGAGCCATGAAGTGCGATAGAAACAGAGGCAACAACCCCTTTAAGCTTGAAAAGGAAACGAGGAAGACCTAAGAAGACACTAGAATTGAAATGTAACAATGGTGAGCTGGACTTTAGGCATTTTTCTCTACACGTAGACTCAGCAAATAACTACTTGGATTTCATTGAGAAAGAGACTGGCCATCGCTTTGAGTTGGAAGGCAGGTTGGTGGAGAAGAAAGAATGAAGAGAAGAAAGGATTTTAGTATCCTTTAGCAATGAAGATTTAGGAAATTTATTTTTTTTTTTTTTATTTTAGAGGAAGTTAGTTCCATATTAGACTTAGACCAAATTGATAGGGCTTTTACCTGTTATTGAATAAAAGATGATCTTTAACTTTTGGATTTGAAAGAATGAAACTTTTATTGCAATATTTTAGACCGCACTCACACTAACTTCGGGAGCTACCTACGTACCCCTGTATTGCATGTGTAGCAACAGTGTGTAATGAGGGGTCAAGTCAATATAGTTTAGTACAATAGGCAACAGGCCGTTAAACATAATACTTCTTGAGCTAGTTGAGGTTAGTAGGTAATGGTAAGCCACACTACTCCTCTAGTGGCTATAGATTTTATGATGAATGGGTCATTTCAGTTAGGCCTAAATTTACCTCTCGGGTCAAGTACCAGTGCTCAATTTTCCTTTAAAACCAAATCTCCCACTTTTAAACCTCTCTTTTTCACTTTCTTGTTAAAGGCTTAAGCTACCCTTCTGTGACACCTTTGTGTATGATATAAAGCTTTAAGTCACCTTTCATCTAGGAAGGCTAACTCATCGTATCTGCTTTGTAACCAATCAGTTTCATTACCTTGGTTCTCGAGAAATACCCTGAGTGAGGGTATTTCTAGCTCGATAGGTAACACTGCCTCCATCCATTATGTTAGGGAGTATGAGGTTTGTTTGGTAGGCGTTCTGATAGATATACGATATCCCTATAAAGCAAAAGGAAGTTTTTCATGCTAGTTTCTATTGTTTTTCTCAAGATATTCTTCAGAGTTTTTTTATGCAGCCTCCCTCACCCCGTTTGTTTGAGGTCGGTAAAGTGAGGAATAATGATGGGTGATTTTGAACTCTTCAACCAAATTAATGACCTCTCATTTGAAGTGCAAGTCATTATTTGAAATTAGTTCGTGGGGTACTCCATATCAGTAGATGATGTTGGTTCTAATGAATTGAGCTACCTTATTTGCATTGAGGACAACATAGAAAGCAGCTTCCGCCCATTTGGTGAAGTAATCAATGGCTACCAAAATGAATTCATGGCTGTTAGAGGCTTTTGGTGTGATTTTTTCAATGATATCTATTCTCTAAGTTGCGAAGGGCCAAGGAGCTATCAAGTTGTACAACTCCCTAGGGGGGAGATGCTGAAGATTAGTATATATCTGACATTTGTGGCACTTCTTGACGAAAGAAATACAATCTTCATCCATGGTGTTCCAATAGCAACCTTGTCGGTCTATCTTCTTGGCTAACATGTGTCCATTTATGTGAGGTTCACAAAATCCTTTATGAATTTCTATCATGACATGTTTAGCTTCATGCTTATGTAAGAATAATAAGTGTATTCCATTAAAAGATCTTTTGTAAATTTTTCCCCCATAAATGAAGAACTGGGCAGCCTATCGTCTCAAGGCTACTTTGTCTTCCTTGGTATATCCTTCAGGGTATTCTGAGTGTTTGATGAATGACCAAACCTCGGTGTACCAAGGTGGGGATGTCAAGTTTTCTGTGACTTCATTAATGTTGCAGCAGTATATCAGAGTTTCCCGAGTTTGAACCAAGAGTGGTTTGACCGTGGCTTCTTCCGGAATCTCTACCATTGAGGCAAAGGTAGCTAGGGCATCGAAAAAACTCTTTTTAGCTATAGGTATATAGTAGAATTGTACATCTTTGAATTTGGTTATCATTGTCTCTAGGTATTGCTGGTAAGGTAGGAGCTTCCCCTCTTTGATTTTCCATATCTTTTAGACTTGGTTCATAACACGGGCTGAATCCCAGTATACATCTAAGAATTCGACTTTTAATTCTAGAGCTGCTTGTAGGCCCACTATACAAACTTCATACTCTGTGGTATTGTTGGTAGAGGGGTACTACAGCTTCATGGCTAGAGGCGTATTTGACCCATCTAGGGCTACTAAAAGTATGCCAATACCATATCCCTTCTTATTAGCGGCACCATCAAAGAAAAGACACCACCTATCCTCATGAATTCACATGATTTCTTCATCTAGGAGCTCAGCTTCCTTAATAATCTCACCCTCAACTGGGTAATCTGCTAGCTAGTCGGCCATGGCCTTCCCTTTGATGGATTTCTGGGTTATATGCACCATGTCAAATTCGAAAAGTAATAGTAGCCACCGAGCAGTGCGGCTTGGTAGGGTCGATTTTTCAAAAAGATACTTCACAGGGTCCACCCGGGAAACCAAGTATATTGTATAGGTCATCATATAATGGCGGAGTTTTTGGGTAACTTAGAGAAGAGCAGTGCACGTCTTTCCGAGGGCATTATAGTTTTGCTTGTAGGAGATCAATTTTTGGCTCACATAGTAAATAGCTTTCTCCATTCTTTCTTGTGTTTGGTTTTGGGCTAACATGTCTCCAATGACTATGTCAGTTACTGTGAGGTACAGTAATAAAAGTAACCCGGGTTGTGGGAGAACCAGGACTGGCTGATTGGTCAGGTATTCTTTGATCTTTTCGAAAGCCTCTTCACATGAGAGGTTCCACTTTTTTGGAGAATATTTCTTCAGAAGTTTAAAAATGGGCTCATAGATAGCAGTCAATTGTGATATAAATATGTTGATGTACTGAAGTCTCCCTAGGAAGCCCCTAACTTGCTCATTCTGTTTTAGGCGGAGTCATTTCCATAATGGCTTTGATTTTTGTGGGATCTACCTCTATCCCTCTTTGACTTGTCATAAAGCCAATGAGTTTTCCTAATGTGACCTCGAATACACACTTTTGGGAGTTTAGTCTCATTCTGTATTTCTTAATTCTCTTGAAGAATTTTCTTAGGGAGTCGGAATGCCTTTGCCTGCCTTTAGATTTTATGATCATGTCATCGACATAGCCTTCAACCTATTTATGGATAAGGTCATGTAGGATAGTAATGGCTGCCCTCTGATATGTAGCCCCTAGATTTTTCAGACCAAAAGGCATGACTGTGTAGCAATATGTGCCCCATTGTGTTGTGAAGGCAATTTTTTCCATGTGATCGGGGTGCGTCTTGATTTGATTATACCCTGCAAAGCAATCTACAAAGGACATCATGGTATGTTGAGCTGTGTTGTCTACCAAAAGGTCTATATTTGGTAAGGGAAAGTCGTCTTTTGGACAGGCTTTGTTAAGTTCCCTAGAGACAACGCACATGCGGACTCGCCCATCCTTCTTGGGGACAGGGACGATATTGGCTAACAATTGCAAGTACTCGACCACGGCTAAGAACCCGACAACTAACTGTTTCTCGACTTTCACTTTGATTTTGAGGGACCATTCTTTCTTGAGTTTCCTTAACTTCTGTTGAATTAGTTTGGCATCAAGGTAAGTCAGGATTTTTTGTTGGACTATGTTTATATCCAAACTGGGCATCTCTTCATAAGACCATACAAAGACATCTTAGAATTCTTTAACAGTTCAAACATGGTTTTTTGTTCACCTTGGCTAAGGGTTGCGCCGATCTTGACCTCTCTAGTCTTACCTTCTAATCCTTGGTTAATGGTCATTGTTTGTTCTATGACAAGTTGAGCCGTATCTTGAGATTTGGTGATTGTTTTGGCCAAGTCTATTAGAAACTTTCTATCATATATGTTAAGATTGTTGTATTCTTCAAATTCATCATCATGTTCATTATTTGCAATTAAAGGATACTTAGAAGAAGAATTTATTTCAACGGAAAAAGGAAAAATAAAATCAGCGAATTCGTCAATATTAATGAAATCTAAAGAAAGAGAGTCCTCGGACTCCGAGTCAAAAGCATTGTCGAAATCTGTATCAGTAAAGTCTGAGTAACTGAATTTTTGCTCAAGTTATTCATCTGTGGCTGGCACCCCTTTGACTAGGAGCCAATTGTTTATTGAACATTGGATGGGTGTAATGTCTTTAACTTGATCTCCTCCCATATTGCTTATGAAGATCATATCAACCGTATCATTAGTGAGCTCCATCTTGGCAAAGCAATCTGTCAGTCCTTCTATTGAGGATCATGTTGTCCAATCGATACCACCACCTCCTTACCAAAACCACAGGTGTAGTCACCAAATATTTCCCAACCGGGACCTTTAGTCTTGGCCTTAGCATTGTACCATGGCTTAGGGAACCCATAGTATGGATAGTCTTTTCTTTGCTTGACAAAGTTCCAATTAAGGTGGGGAAGTAAGACTTTATTTTTATGAGCTTGGGGGTTGTCCTTGTTCTCTATCAATTTTCTTGGCTCATGCGGCCAAGGACGTCTCACGAAAATCTTCCTCAGTAGGTGTATATCCGAGCCCGAACGTGTATTCTCTTTTCGGTTGGTGGGATGGTGTAGGTAGACCTTGTAAATTGAATCCAAGGCCTTTACCTGACACATATCCCATGCAGACCATCACGTTTATTATGACTTGTTTGTATAAGCCTTTGTTAGGTACTTATTCTATCTCAAGGCTCCCTATATAGTCGAAGCCTAACAAAGGTAGATCATTGGCATTGTTTTGGATCCCTTGTATAGGGAGAACATCGTCAGTAGGATCAATGTCCCCATGTACAGTGACTACTTTTATTTAACAGACGAATTTGAGCTTTTGATGCAAAGAGGATGCTATGTCTTTCATTTCATGTAACCAAGGCCTTCCAAGCATCAAAGTGAAGGATGCTAGGATGTCCAGTATTCGAAAATATGTTGTGCTTTCAACTGGGCCAAGGTTTATGGTAAGTGTCATGACCCCTACAACTTCCCTCAGAGTATTGTTATATGGCCTTACTACTTAGGCTGATGGAGTGGAGTGAGATCGGTTACTTCTAAACCAACACATTTTATAGTCCTCAAGGGACAAACATTAAGAGCAGAGTCATTGTCAATGAGTACCATAGGTTTCCAAGAGCATCTATAGTAATATGCAGAGCCTTAATGTGGTCAGCCCCTTCTTTCGGCAAGTCATAATCAAAGGTATTTTCTTTATTAAACTGACAGTAACATCTCTCTCTCTCTCTCTCTCTCCAGAAAAAATAAAAATCCCACTTTGTCCCTCTTCTATCTCCTTGTCCCCACCACGTGCACACACAATCTTGCTTGATCATTGTATCATAATTGTGTGTCTTACAATTCATTTCTTATGAAGGAAGAATTTTATATTTGCTCACAAAATGGGCAAGACTTTGGGCTCAAATCCCACAACAATTTAAATCTCTAATTATGTCTAGAGAGATAAATAAAGAGAGGCTAAACTTTCTGGATTTTTTATGAGAGACTTTTAGAGATTTTCAATGCGCACACACACATGATATGTATGTATATGAATGTGTGCGTGTACATTCCATAGCCACATATACAAGCATACTCTATATCCTTTTCCCGTGTTTCAATTTTGGTTAATTGCTGTATTTGACACCCTATAACCATCATAAAGCATGATTCTTCCATGCCATCTATAATAGTGTTCAAGTTTTTCATTGAAACATTTTTGTTTTGGACTTACAACAATTGCGTTGATATATCTTCTTTTTATCGAATAGGGAGAGCTTTTTGATAGTGAGCATAGAAGAGTCACCACATTTTCTAAGATTTCCTCTCCTGAACAATTAGAGCAGCTCCAACTAGAGGATGAGCATGCAAAGAATGTTGTTGTTAATCTACTAGATTGGCGGGTATGTCTATCAATAACTATTAACTAGTTTGTCTGACTAGAGCACTGATGAATGGAATTAACCTTTTCTCTCAAATTGCTAGTAAGGAGAGCATGGTTACCACAATTCGCTCCTCCCCTAACAAATTGCGAATTGGGATCGCACGATCCAAAACATAGATCATTAGCAATTTGGAATGCAAGATATATTGTTCCAATCTAAATTTCAGAAGTCCCAAAAAAATCATATAAAATACACACAGAGAAATGGAATTTTATTTTATAATGACTTAGATTCGTTGAAATCTTTTTGATGTGTATATATATATATATATATACATACCAATACTATTACAAATACAATCAAGAAGCATATCACGTTCCAAATAAACGTATTTCGTTCCAACAAAGTGATCTAAAAAAGCCTACTCTTAATGTACCATGTTCTATAACAAGTGACGATCTACGTTTCTGTTCCTGTTCTCCGTACTGTAACGATCCACGTTCCAAGTAACATAGAATGAGAGTATCAAGCAGTTGACATGGCTGATAATTCTTGTCCACTTGGTCAATGATTTAGATGTACTCTAGTTATGATTTTCAGTTATACAACACTTCTGAATCCTTGTTGGAATTGACCTTTTTATCAATCACTGGGATACTTGTTGGACCAAGAAAAAAAAAGGAAACATTTTGGATATTGTCTATTCATGTTATCATGTTGATTCGTGCTTCAACCTAAGCTTGCTTTATGCCAATCCAGTTGAATCCATTTGCATGTGCCCTTAATATCCTTGGATATGGTAAAAAATGCTGAGATCTTTCTTACGTGCTGCCAACTTCTGTTGCTCTCTCTGGTGTTTGTGTCTCTCAAGGCTTCTAACTATGGAATGTCAGTGTACGGATAATTGCGTAGTTAAAGTTGCATGATGTTATGACATTTCCCATAGTAGTGTTCTCACATTGTAATTGCATTACATTAAGTTATGGTTAGTATCAAAATCAGTTTTTGACTATTTGTTGCTAGGGTACCCTCATCAACTGCACTTTCTTCTCACTTTTATTGATTAACTTACATGGTTCTAGATGAAATTGTAGTCGATTTACTGGAAATATACTTTATTCGTTTCTTGATAATTGATAAAAGCCTGCTTCTCAGTTGGTCCCTGTTCATCTGTTTCTTAGGTAATATCTACAGGGAATATTGTCGCAGCATTTCAAAGCAGTCAGAAAATAGTATTTGCCATCTCGCGAACTCCTTCTAAAGCTCAAATTTTCCTCGAGGTAATTCTTAAATACTCTGAAAGCTCAACAAACAGCTCATGCATGTTATGAGCACCGGTTACATTATTTCATATTGTTCATTTTACTCTTTAATTGCACACTATACACTTAATATTTCTCCTTTTCTAGGTGCTGGAGCTAGGTTTGGGTGGAGTTGTTTTAAAAGTTGAGGATGTCAAAGCCGTCCTTGAGCTGAAGGTACTGCTTTCTGGGATAGGACTTCTTAACTAGTGAAACATTACTCCTTATCATGGTCAATATTATGAGGACTATTTTGACAGAAGAAATGAATCTAGCAATCTATTGGGCTTTACCAGAGCCACTGTAACTCAAGTTCAAATGGTTGGGATGGGTGATCGAGTCTGTGTGGATCTTTATTGCCTCATGAGACCTGGTGAAGGACTTCTGGTGTGCTTCCAGTGTCCTGTCTATATTTCTGTGGTTTTCTTGATTATTATTGAACTTCGAACATTAATATATGGCGCCGAGTACTTACTGCACAAGTATTTTTACTAGGTTGGATCCTTTGCCAGAGGGCTATTCCTTGTTCACTCAGAATGCTTGGAATCAAATTACATTTCCAGTAGACCTTTTCGAGTCAATGTGGTGAGGTTTTGCTTGGAGTAGCTAGAGATGATTCTTTGATGACTATTGTCTTTGTTAAAAGCTTGTTGAGAATTGTACCATTATATTTTATACATCAATTGCCATAGCAAGCTTAATGGCGTATCCTTAATTTTACTTGCATACAAAAACTGACTTAGAAGTACTTCTACTCTCCCCCCCTCTTCCCCAACGTGGTTAGAAGAAAGAGTGGAGTGTTTAAATTTGAGTATTTCTTTTCATCTAATCTCTTCTCTTAGACAAGAAATGAAATCTGTGTGAGTTTTTTTTTTTGATGCATTATCTATCTCCATGATTGTGTGTGTGGTCCTTATGGCATGCTTTTATTTTCCTGAAAAATGACATAAAATTTCAGTCAGTTTCCTTCCATTTGAAAAAAATCATAGATCCCTTTTTTGAGAAAATGAATCACGCTCCAAAAATTTCTCTAATAGGAGTTGCATTGAGCCACATTCTGGTGGTGATGTTTTTTTGGAAATCTGCAGGGACCTGTACATGCCTATGTTGCTGTTCCAGGTGGAAAGACTTGCTACCTTTCGGAATTAAAGGATGGCAAAGAGGTTATTGTTGTTGATCAAAGTGGTATGCAACGAACAACAATTGTTGGGTGCGTAAAGATTAAGACCAGACCACTAATCCTTGTGGAGGCAAAGGTTTGTATACATTAATATTCTCTTACAAAACATGGTAAAAGCGTCTTCTGAGATATTATCAATATATTCATTGTTAATTTGATTGAATATAGTTCATATGGTGTGGTATTGTGGGTATAAGACTGAATGATCTCAACTGCGTAGTTAACATTATATGTTGTGATATCATCAATGAGTGCATTCAATCCCAAATGGGACACATTTGACTTAGTTGACCCAAAGAAAGTTCAAGAGAAGACGGTAACATTTAAAGTGGCTAAGCTAACCTATACCCTTATAAACAAGGTCCTGATATAACTAGGATCTTGTCAACGAATTCCTTGGCAGGATCTATGACATCAAGGTTTCATCTGCAATAAGTTTTACAGAGTAGGTAAAAGCTCTGTTGAGGGTCTTAAATTAACATCAGAATAAATGTTTGAATAAAAAAAATTGGATACAATTCCTCAAAATAATATTGGTACGAGAGTAATGTAACAGATTGGGAAAATGCTTTATTGAGTTTAAGAATAATGTGACAGACTTGAAAATAGAGGGCTTGTTTAAGAAAAGAATTGTTTCTAAGGTAGAGTGAGTTAGTTGACTAAAACAAAGTAATGAGAATATCTAACATTGAAGTTATGGCTCAAGTCAGAGTACCTGAGATGATTTTGCTTGGATGAATTCTATTGCTCTTATTTTTAGCTAAGTGGCATCCGGGCTTCTTGAACCTGACAAATCCTCTTGATACATCCAATCCCAACATCCCACGTGCATTGGGTAATTACCAGGATAAATCCATTGGGCATGGTTCCAAGGGAGGGGAAAAAGATACACATTCAAGCATCTTACTCCTCTCACTTGACCACATGTGAGATTTAGGTTCAAAACTTCAAATATGCTTTATTTGGTTGCCCAGGAAAGGAAGGAAAAGAACAAAATTGGGTTAATACTTAATATATTTGCCATTATTTGTTTTTTTTTTTTTACCGATGGAAAGAACCAATTGGTAAGCTACACACCCCGAAAATAACATAGCTGAATCAATTTTCTTTGTTTTTCTTCTGTTTTCTTGGCATCTTAATAGTGCCACTTTCTTAAATCTGTAACAATTAAAAGTGTTATTTCTATTTCAAATTAAGTTGCTAAATGCATTTATTTATTTATTTTTGAATAAGAATTGCAAATGAAAATTAGCAAACTGAATTCTAATATCATTTAGAATATTTGAAATTGCAGAGAGATTCAGATGATCACACTCCTTACAGCATCCTTCTACAGAATGCAAAAACAGTTGCCTTAGTCCGTCCCCATCAAGGTCTGTATTCCAATTGCATACATACAACATTCTCTGAAAGCCTTCTGGTTCTAACTACATTCTGCATCATCTTGAATTAATCCATGTCATATACTCTTTCCAGGAAATGAACATCAAAATACAACAATTCCGGTGACCTCTCGCTCAAAATTGGGGATGAGGTTCGGCATACAGGAATTAAAATTAAAGAATTCATTGTTGAGAAATAAACAGGGCAGCTGACATTCTGTAACCCATGGAGTTGGTTTGTCATAATGAAACGTGTGATGTTTTGTTTCTTACAATATGATGCCTAGTTCAGTAGATGGCCCTTGTCTAATATCAATTTATCAGATTGGTTAAAGAAGTTTTCTCCTCCATTTCATAAAATACTCAAGAGTATTCTTAATGTTACTATACGACCCCCCCTTCTTGTTTTTCTCCCCGAGAACACGACATGTTTGCTTATAAAATGATTTTCATTGAAACCCATGGTAATTTGCAGGCTACAATTTTCAATTGACCCCTCTAGGAAGGGGTAAGTGGTCAAAAGAGGAACTTGTTGTTTAAGGTTTGGATTCTATCTGTTACTAACAGAGTGCGGATTCCATCTCTATACTTAAATTAGAGCACAACGAGCTTGACTTGGACAAGAACACCAGTTGACAACTAGCCTTGAAAAAACATTACTGTGTGGAAAGGGGGAAGCCATCTTCACTCGTAAAGCAACAAATGAACTATAACTTGATTTCCATTGTCGAAAAAAATGGAATGATTAGCCTTGGAAAAATATTACCGTGTGGAAAGCAATAAGTCATTTTCATGCGTAAAGCAACAAATGAACTATAAATTGATTTTCATTGTGGAAAAATGGAATGATTTGCTTTGGAAAAACATTACCGTGTGAAAAGCGGGAAGTTATTTCACGCGTAAAGCAACAAATGAACTATAAATTGATTTCCATTGTGGAAAAAAAATGGAATGATTAGCCTTGGAAAAGTATTACCGTGTGGAAAGTGGGAAGTTATCTTCACGCGTAAAGCAACAAATACAAATGAACTATAAATTGATTTCCATTGTGGAAAAAAATGGAATGATTAGCCTTCGAAAAATATTATCGTGTGGAAAGTGGGAAGTTATCTTCACGCGTAAAGCAACAAATGAACTATAAATTGATTTCCATTGTGGAAAAAAATGGAATGATTAGCCTTCGAAAAATATTACCGTGTGGAAAGTGGGAAGTTATCTTCACACGTAAAGCAACAAATGAACTATAAATTGATTTTCATTGTGGAAAAAAATAGAATGATTAGCTGTGGAAAAACATTACCGTGTGACAGGCAGGAAGTTGAGAGAATCATTTAACAAATTCTCTTAAGAAATAAAAGGTTGAGAGAAGACAGCCAAGAAAACAAGAAAGAAAAAGAACACAGCAGAGGATTGTATATATTGAGATTTTTGGATTTTAGTTTGGACTACTCCAGTAAGTGACCTTCTGCTGTGCTAGTTGTTTTATTAAAAAAAAAAAGACTTATAAATCTTGAAATTATTATTTTGAAATATTTGATAATCAATTTTAAATGTTGTTATTTATGATTGAAAAATTATTCTCGCTCATATACTAGTTTTAAATTTGGATTGGCATGCAACTTAACTGAAAGTGAATTTTGAAAGTTATTTAAACAAACACTTTGTTATAAAATATTTCTTTGGAACTTGGGATTATTTGTATGCTCTCAGTTTGACTATGAATTGGATCACGCAAATGAGGAATAATAAACATTGGTATTTCGATCCCGCCAATAAGAAATGATAATCATTGGCCTTGTTCTATAACAAATTATTGAATAGCTTTGGCCTTATCACCTGGTGAATTGTGACCGTAGACTTATTAATTGTTAAGTTATTATTTAATTGCATTTTACATTAAATTGCAAGGTTATTTAGAATCATATAAGAATTGTTTGTAAGTTGAAATCTTGAAATATATTATTTCTTGAGAATTGTTTTGTAAAATGCTTGATCCAGCTACTTAGGTTTGTGGTCATTTGTTGGGCTGTAAAGCTTATCATATATATTTTTTTTCTCATTTCAGATTTTGAAGGTTATTAACAGGATAAACATCTTGGCTAAATGGAGTATAATAGGAAGAGAGAGAGAGAGAGAGAGAGAGAGAGAGAGAGAGAACTATTGATTGAATGGAATTTGAGTTTTATTTAGATTGGATTAAGAAATTTTCTTGGTGAGACTATTTATCTATTTTTGTATTGAATATGAATATTATTTCAGATATTTTGGTGGTTAAATATATTTATTCAGATTTTATAATGATAAGGTTTAATTGTACTTTTATTTAGTATGAGAGAAGTGATGTGAGATAATTATAGGGTTAAGTCTCGTATGTTTATACTATTGTGTCATGTAAACATGTGGTGATTGTCATGTCAATAACTTAAATATGTATTAATGATTTTAATAAGAAAAAAAATATAAACGGACGTTAAACATGAGCAGTTAAGTTTGGAAGTTCAAAACAAACTATATGCCACATAAGAGTGGTTCTTACTCCATTGATGTGAAAAAAAAGTTTAGTGAGACAATTACATGGTACTAGTTTTACTGTGATTTGAATATTATTATAAGACTCATGTAAAACTCATAAAATAAATAAATCACAATGAAAATAACATCATAGTATCTCTCATTATACTATTTTTTCACCAATCGCGTCTGCACTAGGAGAGCCCACCAAGCCCTCTCGTCTCTCAAAAAGAAAAAACTAGCATTAACTTCAAAGACCCACCTGACATTTTTCAGCTTTATAAAGTAATTTCATTCCCTTGATCTAGTAAACATGGGAAAAGGAAAAGAAAATGGAGAAGATGAGGATGGAAATGAACTCAATGTTTTGGTTGTCTGACATTAGGCTTCAGCGATCGATTTGGATAGCTATGGTGATTTGGAGTGACATGTGGTCTGATCGTTTGGTATGGAGAGACTCCTGGTTGGTTTCCCACTCCTTGGTAGCAATCCTGCCTGCCCTCTATTGTCATGTCTATGTTGACGAATCGGACCTTGCAAATGGTTGATTGGTCGTTTAAAAAACACTGCAAGTTTGAAATGCTTCAAGACGTGAATTGATCATTTTCTTAAAATTAGTATTTGTCCTCACCAATTATGGATTGGTATGCAATTGGAATCTCTACAAATCTTAAGCCAAGATACATTAAAGTCAAGTAAACTGATTTTCAAATTGCATACTATTAGAATTATCACTAATTTTATTTGTAGAGGTCTAGAATGTATTTTGATGTAGAATAAGTTGCAGAAGTCTTTGAAAAATAATGGAAATGTTCCAAGTTTTAAAAAAGTCATAATAGACGCAAAGTTGATAAGTCACATTTTTAGAAACTGAGACCCTATCTGGTTTCAGGATGATGAAACGATCAATACTCATCGCTCCACTATGACCAAAGCTGCCACGAGACTAAACGAATTTGTTTAGTCCTCCAATTATATAAATATAAAAAACAAAATATAGTAATTTTGAAAGCAACAAAGAGTGAAATTTTTGTATATCTTTCCAGCCAACATATGCATGAACATATGTATTTTTATGTGACTTTTGATCCACTAATGTGTATATATGAATACGCACCTCTTTATTCGAATTGGTGCTTATTCATTCAAAATTATAACTATTCATTTGAATATGGTGTATCTTCATTTGAATGAAACCCATTTATTTTTATAAATGATTGTTCGTCATTTTTTGTGTATTAATATTTGTCCAAGTTTTGACAAATGAAGTCAAATGAATTTCTTTTGAAAGTTTCGTTGGAACGAACTTATGAGAAAGTATTTCACCCTAAAATGGTATAATCATGTCACAACTACCATTGCAAAGAAAGGTATACGATTAGGAGACCATCCACTTTGGTAGATGACATAAGAAAAGCTTACGAGTGTGATATGATACCAAGCAAAATTGATGAATAACAATGGCTCAACAGTATGAGCAGACAGTGCAAAGGTTCAAAATCTGTCAATGCCTCTGATATAAAACTAATTAAAGTGACATCTGTCACAATATAAGAGAAGTTAAATAAGAGCTAGCCTTCACCATCACATCTAATCAGACAACGCTTGAAGAAGGATCAAAGCAAATGAAGCAAGATGAGCATCGAATCCAAGACAAGTTTAATAACAAAGAAGGGGCGTGAATATAAGAAATCTTTAATTTGTTTTAAAGTTCTTTTACGAATATTTATTTTATGTGGGTTCAATTCATAATTAAAGGAAAAGTTGTTCCATTATTGATCCAGCCAAAAACTGTTATATATGCATTTATGCAAGTCACTCCCCCCTTGGATATATGTTCAGTTCACGTATCAAACAGCTTGACTTCAATGACTTAGACAGGAAGACCAGTAGGCCTTGGTAAAGCTTTACCATTTGGAAAAACCGTCGAATGCATTTATGCAAGTCACTCCCCCCTTGGATACGTTAGGATATTGATCGGTGCAAAACTGCAAGTGCACAGTATCGTAGTTTTATAGTAAAATGAGAAGAAAAGTATCGTCCTCAGGGATTGGTATCTTACTTTTGACAAGTACCAAAATTAAATCAATCTCGACTTTATTTAGAAAATTCACTAAATCTTTGGAATTGCAATTTAAAATAAAATCAACGCAAAGAAAATACTAAAAATGAAAAGAGAGATATTGTTCGAAATTCAAATTAATGGGGAGAAGAATTCTAGGAAATCGATTTCACCTAATCCCTCACTATGCTTTACTCATCTAACTAATTGAATTTAATTCTCCATGTTTGTTAGCACATCACTAATTCATCCAAAAGCCTCTTTCGACAGTCAATTGGACACTTTTCTTGCTCATTATTTCGCACAAGAGTATGCAAATTAATAAATCAAGAAAGCAATAAAACCAATGATTTTAATACTACACAGGTTCATATAAGTCTTTCGATCTCTATATTTACTTATGCTAAAATATTCAAGATCTATCCCATAATTCCCTCTTTCGACAGCAAATCACAGGATTAAAATCATCTAATTAGTGGCCAGTTAATTAAAAGCATTAAATTCAGAATAAATTAGACAAACATAAAAAGAATTACTTCAAATTAAATTAGAAAAACAAGCATAGTTCGAGACTAGATTACATCGTTTTTCTAGAATAAATAAATTCAGTTCATGTTAAAAATTAAATTCAAAATAAACGAATTTACCATGATTTTTCTTGAGAGAAACGGAAGAAAATAAATGCTGAAAATAATACTGTCGCAGTAGTGCGAAACGAGCCAGCCGCTTGGTCTTCTTTATTTCTTTTTCTGTTCTGCTGCGCTGTTTCGTCTTCTTCCTATTTGCTCTTTTTTTTTTTTCTTTGATTTCCGTTCAGCCACAAAATCACCTTCTCTTTGCTTCAGCCGCAGTCCCTTTTTTCTCTCTTTGGCTTCTGTTCCCAGCCGCACAACCACCTCGCAAAACCAGCGCCTCTCCCTCTAAATCATTGAGACCTCAGCCGCTTGTTTTTCCCTAATGCTGGCAGCAGCTTCTGGGCTTTAAAGCCCATGCCGCAAGGATGACGGCCAGCCCAGCTTGTTTATTATATATATTTTTTCTTTTCTTCCTTTTAGACTTCCAACCATAAGCTCTTGATTTTTTTATTCTTTTCTTTTGATTTTCCGTACAGCCACAAGCCAAGTCATCAGCCCACCTTTGATTTATATTTTTTTCTTTCTTTGGTTTTCTTGACCAGGCCCACTTGCTTCTTTTGTCTTCTTTTCATTTTTTCTTTTCTTTGTTTCTGTTTCTTCTTAACTGCACCTCCCAGCCGCACAACTGCTTCTTTCTATTATTTTGGATGGCTGGTATACATTTGAGACGATCATTGAGTTTAGGAACTCATGGGCTGCTTCAATCTCTTTAAATCTGAAATAAAATTTGAATGATAAACAATAAGGCCTAAAATTAATCAAAAGATAAATAAAATTAATTTAAAATTTAAATTTAAGAGGTGATAAAATTATAAATTATTCAAGTCATCAGATATCAAACAGCTTTACTTCATAGACTTGGGGAGAAGAAGACCAGTAAGCCTTGGAAAAGCTTTACCATATGGAAAAGTGTAATGCTATCTATATATAACTGATTTTTATTCTCTATTTTCTTATTCCGAGATGCAATATGATGGAATTCTTTCACAATGATAAATATATGTTAGTTTCAGAACCTCACCTTTAAGAATGAGAAAAATCAATTATGTTTAGCATTCTAACGGAACACAACAAATGAACCGAATTTACATTGTGAGAAAGTCCATCATAACTAAAGACTGAAGACTTAGACTGAGCTGAAATGCAATTAATGTAAACAGGTACAGTAGACAAAAATAATTTGGGACTGAGTCTTGCAAATGTTTAGTCTGGTCTCCAGTGCAGTTAACGTAGAAGTTTCCTCGTTGTAGATGATAAGAAGTAGCAGTGTAGACAAGAAGACCAGAAGAGATTGACTGACTTCCTGTTCCCAACTCCCCCTTATTTAACGTAATAGGGATGGATCATCAATACATCTTGCAATTCAAATTATCGAAAGAGTTGAAGCATAATAATAATGGCATCCCCAATTTTAATTTCTTTATTGGTAGTACAATGGACTACCTTTGTCTTCTACTTCTCTACTATTAGCAGTAGTACTCCTGCTCATTTAGCAGTGGCAGCATCCAAATCATCAATTGAATTAGAAAAAGAGGCACTGCTTAATAGTGGCTGGTGGGATACCCATACAATGAACGCCTCAAATCACTACAAATGGCCAGGTGTATTTTGCGATAAAGCTAGAAGTGTCTCAAAGATAAGCATGCTTCGTTACCGCTTTAGCTTGGGAGGTAAGTTGGACAAATTTAACTTCTCTTCATTCCCAAACCTTATCCATCTTGATCTTGCTGGCATTGGATTCCATGGGATCATACCATATCAAATAGGCGTTGTTTCCAAACTCAAATTTCTCAATTTTTCCGGTAATGATCTCTCTGGTGAGATACCTCTTTCGCTTACTAATTGTACTAGATTGGCGGTTCTAGACCTAAGTTCAAATTCGCTTGTCGGTCCACTCTATCCAGCTCTTGGTCACTTGTCTAACTTAATCCATTTGGATTTCAAGCACAACAGACTTAGTGGACCAATCTCGTCAGGTCTTGGTCTCTTGTCCAATTTGATATTTCTGTATTTCACTGACAACCAACTCAGTGGATCAATTCCATTTACTCTTGGCCAATTGTCCAACTTAGCCATTATAGATTTCAGTCAAAACCAATTCAATGAATCAATCCCGACAAATCTTGGTCAATTGTCCAACTTGACCTGTATGGATTTCAGTCACAACCAACTCAGTGGATCAATGCCGTCAATTCTTTGTTACTTATCCAACTTGATCTATATGGATTTCAGTCACAACCAACTCAGTGGATCAATTCCATCTACTCTTGGTCAATTGTCCAACTTGGCCAGAATAGATTTCAGTCAAAACCAATTCAATGAATCAATCTCGACAAGTCTTGGTCACTTGTCCAACTTGACCTATATGGATTTCAGTCACAACCAACTCAGTGGACCAATCTTTTCAATTCTTGGTTACTTGTCCTAACTCGACCTATATGGATTTCAGTTACAACCAACTCAGTGGAAAGATACCTTGCATACTCGGAAGTGTCCATATATCATACTTGAATCTCTCTCACAATAAACTATCTGGCATCATTTCCCATTCTCTTGTCAATATAAGTTCCATTGACTTGTCATACAATGGTTTTAAGGGTCCAATTGCAGACGATTTTTTGTTTAAATTTTATTATCCTTGGGCATTTATTGGCAACCAAGATTTATGTGATGGTAAAGATTTTCCTTCATGTCCAAAACGAAATGAATTTCTTCTTTATATCCCAATTTTTCCTCCTATTATAGTTTTTTTTGGTTATTGTATCCCTAGACTTTTCTCACGACATAAGGTTAAAAATATTCAATTAGAGGCAAGAGTGACAAAGTGTGGAAATGCATTTTCAATATGGAATTACAATGGAACAATTGCATATGAAGACATTATTGAAGCAACAGAGGACTTTGACATCAAATACTGCATTGGAACCGGGGGCTATGGTAGTGTCTATAAAGCACAACTGGCTTGTGGAAAAGTAGTAGCGTTGAAGAAACTTCATCGTTTAGAAGGAGAAGTGCCAGCTTATGATCAAAGTTTTAGGAATGAGACATGCATTTTGTCAGAAATAAAACATCGAAACATTGTGAAGCTTTACGGGTATTGCCTGCACAAGGGATGCATGTTTCTGATTTATGAGTTCATGGAGAGGGGAAGCCTATTTTGTATCTTGAGGGACGAAACTGAAGCTGTGGAAGTAGATTGGATGAAGATGGTGAATATAGTGAAAGGCATTGCTCATGCCTTGGCTTACATGCATCACGATTGCACCCCACCAATTCTTCACCGTGATTTATCAAGCAACAACATTCTACTGAATTCAAATTTGGAATCTGGTGTCTCTGACTTTGGCACTGCTAGATTGCTAGATCCTGATTCATCCAATCAAACCATAATGATCGGCATGTATGGATATATTGCTCCAGGTATATTACAAGTACTATTTATTTTCCCTTCTTTTCATATAAACAGTAGTTTGACTCTATTAGTGATATATATATATATATAATCTCACTAATGACATCTTGTCATGTAGACAGACTATTATTTTTGTATCTCTTAAAAGCCAAATATTCTATTCAATAACAGAATATTATTTGCATGTTCCATCACAAAACATATATTTCCTGGTTGAATGATAGCATGTCTATCTTAGAACAATTTTTATTCACCATATGTATTCAAAATGGTAAGACTAAAGTAGAATTAATTTGTTTATCTATGAACTACTCCACTATCAACTGTTACACATGAAGTTACTATTATTTATGAAAACTACAAGTCAGGCTAAATTGATGAATAATTTTTGTGAGTGCATGCACATGTGTACCTGTTGGAAGGCTTATTACTAAAGGATGATGGGAAGAGATTGAGCTATTTTAAAGGAGCTTGAGAGGATCAAAGTCAAGCCAAGTAGAAAGGCAGCCACTGCCAAGAAGGTAAAAACACCAACCTTTAGACTTTCCTTTCTTAAAATTCTTGGCACGATTTGAATGATTTAGGAGTCTAAATTTGCATGCATGCGATATTATAACATTTAGGGACTGTTCTGAATAAATAGAGAGGGTCAAAAAGGCTTGAATAGCCCTAAACCATGAGCGGCCGCCATTGTTGGGCCTCCAACAGTGCAGGTCTGAGACGACCATCAATGAACCCATATTTATGGTTTAAAGTTCAAAATAGACTTCAAGAGGGTTTCAAAAACCTTAGGCTGCGACCCAAACACTCAAGGGAAAGCCATGAAAAATGAAGTTGCAGGTCGCGGGTTCATAACCCAGTTTCTTCAACAAAGCTTCCAACCTTATTTTTAGAGCTTGGTTTGAATCTCCATAACCTAAGGAACACAACAGATTAAAACACGCATGAAACGGTAAAGAACTGAGCATGCAATAAGAGATTTACAGTCGCCATTATCAGAGGTTGAACCTAGCTTCTAGACTATTTTAGGGCATGAAATAAACACCAAAGACAAGAAGGGGCTTAGGGAGTTAATTGGGATGGAAAACAGATTGATTAGATGCGAAAAATGTCACGAAATAAAGAAGAAAATTGTAGGGTTTAGACTGTTTGTGTCTCCCTCCATGAGGAAGATGATGAACAGTACCAGACACGATCAGATTGGATTTGGGTCGGGTCAGAACCCGACCGGATATAATAGGTAAGTCGAACTACGTCGTTTTAGGCAAAACATTTTAAATTTTAAATTCAATTGGGGCTGTTTGGTTGCGGTTATAAGAAATTAAAATTGGGAACAAGGGATTAGCCCAACCTTGGATAAGAAGAATAATAGAGCTATGCTACTCCGGTTCTTTAAAGGATCCTAAACTGGCTGGTTCACTAAATCTGTTGGCCGGTCTAGGGTTTAGGTTGGTGAACCCACTAGTTCACTCATTTAAATAAAAATAAAGAAAACCCTAACTCTCTTAAATTCGAATTTTGCCCCAATAGTTTCGAGTAATTATGTTCTGGCCCAGATTTCAAAGAATTAATTCAAATAAGCCCTGAAAAAAATAAAAAATAATTTATTTTATTATTTTATTAATTCAGTAAAATGACTATTTTAGCCTTGAACACTAAACGAGTCAAACGAAGTCCAAAATAAATAAATGAATAGTGTATTTTTACTATTTCAGGCATTCCGGACTCAACGGTGGGGTCCAATTTGTGAAATCAAGTCCTGAAAAATATAGACACGAAAATGGTAAATGACTGTATTACCTCTAATGAAATCCAGGGCTAATTAAAAATAAAAGATAGTCCAATTTAACTATATCGGACATTCTTGACCTAACAGTGAGGTCCATTTTATGAACCAAGGTCCCGAAAAATTAAGCTATATAACATGTGAAATTACCAAAATGCCCCTGATGCTATACGAAGTCCGAATGAAGTCCAAATGAGACGAAATTGATACCAATAGAAGCCCAAATAATTGTGAGCTCGTATATGAGTCTAAATAATAATTTGGGGTCAGAATATCATCAAATATGAAATGACCCAAAATACCCCTAAGAATAGAAATTACAAATTGAAGGCCGAATAAGGGCCAATCTGATATGATTAATTGTCAAAAGTATAATGATGTAAATTAAGGGGCTGAATAAGACTCTGAAATAATCAAAGTATAAAATGAGAAATGACCATTGTGTCCCGATGATCAAAAACATATACCAAATGAAGTCCAAAAGACTTAAAACTTTATATATAAGATATCTGGGATATTCTGAGGACCACGAAAGGGTCCAGAGCGAGAATGAAAAAATTACCATTTTACTCCTAGGGTCAAATAAGTGCTTAATTGATAACGACTGGAGTCAAAATGACTTAAAATATTATTCTGGCAACTGTTAAGCCTATTTAAAGAATTTAATAACATAAGTTGAAACCTAATGAGTGGGTAATAGGCCAATGAACTTAATTAGGCCATCTGATACACTCCTAAGATGATGAATAAGATGTGAATGAATGAATTCTGATCTGTCTATAATTAATGATGATTATTCAGGCTATGAAAGGATATGCCTGAAGTATCTAGAGATTATCAGAGTATTTGTAAATGGAGAATGCAATACTAAGAAACTGAGGTAAGTAAACCCGAACTTTGTTATGTGGTCCTTCCCAACCAGTCACATTTAATTCCATATGCTACCAAATTTGTACTCTATATCCTACCTAATGAACTTGATTTCTCTGATTTGAGGCCAATCAACTTGTGATGATTTGTTCATGCATGTACTTCGGATTTGACTTGCTTACCTATATCATTTTGTGATCTTAACTTGTTGATGCTTGAGTATATTTGTACCATCATATATACCATGTCATGATCTTGTAATATATCTTATTAACGAAAATCTTATTGATCCATACACTTATGTCTCGTTGATTGAGATTTTGGCTATTTCGCATGATTGTACATCCCGTGTGGAAATTTATTGATCATGATATTCGGTATATGCCCGGGGTTGTGCTCAGTCACAACGGCCCATCTATTCTCAGATGCAGGGTGGACCCTTTAGGGTCTGTTGTGTCCTTCGGGACCTGTAGTAAAGAGCTCTTACGCTTTTTAGTAAGCCCGAGGAACTGTGGCATAACTGAATATGCGTGTTTGGGGGGTATGCCGGGCCCCGTTTTGTTGACGCATCTGCTTTGTTAGAATTCGATAATGATGTTTTTGTATTGTTAGATGATTATATTTTATACTCTGTGAATGATCATATTATTTGCACGCATGAAATACTTTTGATTGGCTAACATATTATTGGTGGCAACAATTTATTGTGTTGAGCTGGATCTCTTTTGACTACTCCTCTCTTGTATTATTGTGGGAATCAGCCTTTTGGACCCTCGGGTCATTGTTGTGTATCTTGGTGACTGGCTATCTGTTATCCCTTTCTTCTATTATTCTTGTGAACTAACCCTGACCCATGGCAAAGCTAGGAATTTACTTACTGAGCTTTGTTAGCTCACCCCTTATTTATAACCATTTTTCTAGGTAGCTTATGACGGATGATATGCAGTGAGATAACTAGCAGAACTAGTGAAGCACAAATGATTTACACTAACGAGATGAACTCCAAGTCAAGTTGACTACGTACTATGTAAGGTTAAGTTCACAATTTGTATTATAATATTACATCATTAGTGATGAGGTTAGCCTAGTATGTTGGATCACTATGATTAAATTGTACTAGGAGACATTCTGATCGTTGTTCATTGGAGATGAGTTTTGATCAGCTGAACTGTATTGGTGTAACTTCCGTTTTAAGTAATTCATTGATATAGAATGGATGCATTAGGGCATGTATATTGATACTTTAGAGATATTTGGTGACTAATTCTAGACGTGCTCTGATGTGTTTGGACGAGTTGCATTTTCAATTTTAAAAAAAAAAAGGTTTTATTTTTCGCTGTTTTGACCTTACATTTAGAATGCAATTCATTGTAAAGTTTAAAAGTTGCCTTTGGTTTATCGCATTGCCGGTGGAGAAAACTGACAAGGTGGCCAACTGGCATCACGCCCTCAGGATCCGTATAGGGTGGGTTTCGGGTCGTGATAGCGGCGCCGAGAGCCTTTCCTTGCCAAAGGATCTCAAACACCAATTAATTAATTATTAATGTCTGTCATGACATTAGTTAATTTAGTATCATCATCAGAGTTTAGTTATACATGTCATAATAAAAGGGAGTGTTTTAGTTTATAGGTATTCAAATACAAAAACATAGCTAGAACGTGGACAAATAGGAGAACTATAACTATACTACACTTAGTCTATTACAATTATAGCAAAAGCATCCATCATTACTTGCAAAAGGTTGATTTATGGCTAAATGAGGGGCTTATTCAAAGTGCATGGCCTATGGTCCCTTTGTAGTATCCTGCCCTAAAAATAAAATGACATGTCTGGAGTGAGCTAATTTAGTTCACTAAGTAAATCCCCTTACTCTGCTATGGGTCAGGGTTAGTCAAAATAGAAAGATATGAATAGTAGCAAGCAAATGATATTATCACAATAGTCAGTCACCAAAAGGGTGAATCAATAAAAATGACCCGTAGATCCAAAAGGCACATCCCAAGGTAGTATTAAACAAGTGATGAAAATGGTACAACAAACCAATAATAGGGATTACCCTATACAATAATCAGCCGCCATAAATCACGATATAGCAATTCAAGTTCAAAGATAGGCATGCAAAGCATATCAACAACCAAATGATGCATAATCAAATAATCCAAAAATAGGCTTGCAAGGCGTATTGTAACACCCTGACCCGAAATATCGAGTAATATAGCATGCATTACAAGATTTTAAATGGTAGCTTAAAAACTAACTACAAAAGGGCCAAGGGTCGGGAAATATACAAATAAGTATATTCTAATAAATGTTTATGATATGTGTTAAAAGTATATAGTAATATACATATAATTATATGTGTATATTGACACATGCAGAATACACACATTAAGTGTGTATTATGTGTGTGCAACCGAATATATATATATATATATATATATATATATATATAGATGAACAAGTATACATACATATGTATAAATACAATTATAAATACAAAAGTGTGTCTGTGCAGAATTGTGAAAGAGTGTGTGTGAGTGTCGACAGCACACACTAGAGTGTGAGAGTGTGTGTTGGTGTGCTATAATGTATATACATTATTTATATAATACAAAATATCAAGAATCATTTAATGTAAGCTGTAAAATGAAAAGAAGAATTTAATGGAACAAGAAGGAAGTCAAGGAAGGGAGGAAAAGGAGAAGAGAGGGAAGGAAGAAAGAAAGAGAGGGCAGCTATATGGGTTGTCTATATGTAATATACATGCACTAGTGTGCTTTTAGGGAGAAATTTGAAGCTAAGGAGGTTCTAGGTTTTAAAAGGAAGAATTCAGAAGAAGAAACAAGAGGAAAAACACTGTTAAAAAGGTGAACACAAAACCCACCATGTTTTTTCTCTCTAAACATTTATGTATCTATGAAAACTGTTTAGGTTAATTTCATGCATATATGATATTTAGGGAATATGCCCTTCAGCAAAGCATGAAAAGTTGGCCTTAAAATAGTACAAAAACACTAAATCTGTATATGGCTGCCATGGATAGACCTTGGTTAGAACAGGTTTGAAATCATGTGAGCCAAAACCCATTTGGGTTAATGGAACCTCAACAAGACCCCCAAAGTATGTTGAACGGCACCAAGCTTCGATCAAAAAACTTAAAGGAATCCTAAAAAATTCATGTTCCAAGTTTCGGGTTTGAAACCCAGCCTCTTAAATAGACTCCCAAACCAAGTTTTTGGAATGGGAAATTGAAACCCTCTGAATAAGGAACACAACAAGCCAAATCCTATGAAGTTTTATGGAGAAATGGCTATTTATAAGTTTAGAAACTGTGGGGTCTGTGTGAAGCCAATCAACCCTTTTGAACCTAATCTGATCCCCCAAATGAATGCCAAAATGATTTGTGATGTTCCAGAAACAATTTAAGGTTGAAAATAGAAGGATTGACTGACCCAAAATTCATGAAATTAAAGGTATTGAACTTTAGAAATTAGGGCAACAGTGCCTTGGTTGAGGAAGAAGACGATGAGTCAACTCGCCCAACTCGATTGAATCAGGTGTGTTGACTCAAACACGTGTTGGGAAGGGGGGATAGCTACGACATAAGAGGGACGACGTTGTTTGGCTTAAAAGGTTTTGAATTTTAAAACCTAAATAGGGATCGTTTGGTTATGCGGTGTTGGGCTTAATTTGATATCCCTTGTAAGTATAAGATATCCTATCTGGATTCTAAAGGCCTGTACGTTGTTTGGCCTGATAAAAAAAAAAAAAAAAAAAAGGGACCATAGCCCTTGAGACTCGAACGGCCGACCTTTTGAACCAACCCCACACTTCTTACCACTTAGATAAGCGGTGTCTGTGGTATATATTATGCCAAAATATATATATATATATATATAAAATATGAAAGAAAAATTTAAGAAAAAAATTGAAAAGGGGCGCAGCCCCTGGAACTCGAACAGGGAACCAAGGGTAAGGAATTAAGGCATACAAACCATTTGGACAAGACAATCCCGTGTCCATTTATCCCATAAATATATATATATGTATATATATATTATACATAAATTATATTAAATTAAATTAATTAAATTAAATAGTGACTAAATGGTCCGATGTCCAAATTGAACAAGTTATTAGTGTATTTTTACTATGTTGATCCTTCTGAGACCAATGGTGAGGTTCGTGTCACGAGACGAGACCCCGAAAAATAAAGGCACGTAAAAATCTAAAATGACCAAATTACCCCTAGTGCCCCTAAAGTCAAATGGAAGTCCGAGAGGGTCTAAATTGATCTCTTCGACGTTCCGGACTCAATGGTAAAGTCTATTTAACCAAAAGAGGTACTTATAATAAAGAGATATAAAATTTGATGAATAGCATAAATTCATGTAACTATAGACTGAAACATTTTATGATATTGTGGGCTCAATAGTGAGGTCCGCGTTTTGAAATAAAGTACGAAAAAACATGACACGTGAACATGTGAAATAATAAAATCAAACTTAAAATTAATGGAGCTAGCAGAAGAGTATAAATTGAAATGAATTTTAAATTCCTAACACATTAAATTATGTCATAGGTTAAGATTGTGAGTTAAATTAAGTACATATGAAATTTATGGAATATTCATAAATCATTTTAGGATTTTATACGATTTAAGCATAAGTTAAGAAGCATCAATAGGTGATATTGCAGTGAATGTGAAGTTAATGAGACTATTCATGAATTGTTCTTAGGAACTACAAGGGAATTGGGAAAGCATATTTTTGGTACTAACACTAAAGGACAGAGGTGAGTAACTCTGTATTTGAAGTGGAGATTCAACTCCATGGATTTGAAGAAGTTTTAAGTTCAAAATACCTGAAGCATTTGAATATCAAATTCAGTATTACATGGTTTCTGTTTTAAAATATTTTGTTCTTATAAACCCTATTGTGACATGCTCAGTGAATGGTTTCAACTACAACTTTCCTTAAAATATGCTCAGCATGTCTAAGTTTTAAAATGCCAAATGTTGTTAAAATATTCTGAATTTGCATACTCCAAGTATTTGAAGATTCTATCATGAAGTCATGAACATTATGTTATGAATGCTCATAAAAGCATCTATTTAAAAAAGTCATGTGTTAAAATTGAACTACAAAGAGGCCATGGTTTAATGCTTTTAAATAGCATCTACTTGTAAATGTTTTATACCTCTTGTGGTCATAAGTAATGCAAGATAAACTCTGCAAAAGCACCATGGATTTCGTTGGGTTTCTTCGAAACTCAACTACGGTACGAAAAAATGCCAGGTAGTATGATCTAATCCCCCAGGCATGAGATATCTTCACGGCAAGCAAAACGGGAATCTGGTTCGAAACGGATTCTACTAATGAAACTGATAAGATGTTATGTTGAAATAAAAGCAGGTTTTACCCTCATTTTCACTATGCATATCTACATGTTTTGAAGTTCATATACTCTATTTGAAGAAGTACATGTTAAGCTTGATTTCTTTAAATGTTTCAAGCTATCTATTTTAAAGAATACATATATTATGTGTTCAAAGTCTACGAGCAATTGGTAGTGATTGTTTTATAAAATCTCTGACATTAACCACTGCCAATTGAAAACCCATGACAAATGTTGGAATTACACACAAGCTTAGATTAGCTTACCCGGATTTTTATCCAAACCCCTTTCAGGTGACTGACAATAGTCTTGACATGATGATGATGATTAGAACTCGCCCATTTTGAAGAAGGGCGTAAGTAGCTATTACAGGACTAGCAGTCTTTTGGAAGGCACTATAAATCTTAGTAGTCATATTTTGTATTGGAAGATAGTAAAACTGTTATGTATTAAGCCCACGGGTGGCTGAACATGTATTGATTATAAAGTCTTTAAGTTTTTGTTATGCTCTGATTGTAATCATGTGTATCGTTTTGAAGAGCGGCAGTATCGGGCGGATGTGAGTAAATTTAAAATAAGAAAAGAAAAGAAAATTTTTTTCACGCTTTTGCAAACACAGGGCGCACCGTCGTTCGATACCATCGCTTATGTGAGCCTCGTCCTAAGGCCCCGGGCCGAAGGGTGGCGGTCGCGATACGAGATCTGTACAGGGTGGGTTTCGGGTCGTGACACGTATCAACAACCAAAGAGTGCATTATCAAAATATGTTCAATAAATGATATGAGATACTAACAAAATAAATTCTGTCAACAAATAGGGCCTGACTACCCCCAAAAGCACTCATTCAGGTTTAGCCCATTTCGAGCTCCTGAATAGCATTAGAGCTCTTTATCATATATCATGTCCTCTATGGACTAAGTGTTGGGTATCATTCCCAATCACTGACTCGTAGGTCCAAAAGCATCTATGGAATCAAATGGACCTTGTGACAAAGCTCAACTCCCGGCACTCATAATAATATCATGATCAACAGAATTCCACAAGAGATCTATGTATATGTGGAATAACAAATTCTCAGCAAAGAGAAACAAAGAAATTTTTCAATATCCAAAGCAAGGTATAGAAATGAATAACAAATCTCATTAGGATATTGGCAATCAAATTCTCATCGTGTCCACAAGAAAGAGCAGGCATCAAATTGTGGAAATCAATAATGTCAGGTATGTATAGAATACAAATTGGAAGCATCAAGAAAATAAAATTTTCACATGGCTAAGAATACCATATATTAGAGTTCGGGTTTTAATTACCTCAAAATAGTCCCTCCTCCTTTCGAGAAGAAATCAGACCTCCTCTTCTTTCCCTTTTGGTGTCCCTATAAACCAGGAAATATTATTTAGTTCGATATCATTCATAGACCTAATATGATTTTATTAATGAATCTACAATCTTTTAGTGTCGTGTGTCGTATTTTAAGTCTATGGTGTAACACCCCGACCCTGATTAAGTAATGATTAGTTACTAATCATTTATCTGAACCAAACATAAGGAATAATTAAGAAGCTAACCTAATTAGGAGTTGACTGAAAGAAACGGCGTCGAAAAATAAGTTACAGAATAAAAGTTAAGTAGGAAATAGTGAAACTGCATTAATGCGCAGCCAAACAGGGCCTAAGCCCGAAATATGGAAAAAGGACCAAAAATTGTGGCCAAGAGGATTTGATCCCTTGACCAAACTAGGCAGAATTTGGTTTACCAAAAATTTACCATCTAGGCTAGGAGCACTTTTGTGTATATATGTGCAAAGATATATATTTAAATACCATTCAGATTTGGCCATTCCCCAAAGTGGCCAATGGACAAGCATGCAACACCTCAGCATGCATCATCCTAAGCCCTAGCCATCATGCCCCTCACCCCATGATTACACCTCCCTCCCAACCAAATTGCATGCAATACAATCATGCATTTGGGGAAATGAAACATCAAGAGGAGACTTGATATGTATATACAATCTCCATATATATGCAGATCTGCCATTTAGAGAGTGTTGATATATTGTTTATAGAGAGAGAAAGTAGTGAGAGAGAGAGAGAGAAATCCTAGAGAGAGAGTGAGAGGTACACAAGTTGTATACCTTGGTGAGCCATTGAAGAAGCAATAGAAGGGAGCTAAGGACTGGGAGTGCACGGAGGGATCAAGACCAATTGTTGAAGGTCCTGCTTGAAGCACAAACCAGTGAGGAGACCACTGTTTGAAGGTAAGCCACCAAAACTTTGAATTTCTCTTGGGGAGATTTCGGTTTCTGTTTTGCTGTTTGGGAATTTTTATTGCATGTAACACGTCTAGACCATAAAATCTGGATCGATTTGGAACCTTTTGGACCAACAGAACTGCCCCGAACCACAAACCAGTAGCAAACCGCCATGGATGGACCTCGGATTATGCAGGTCTGAATCAACTTGCACAAAACCTAAACTGGGTCATCTAGCCTTAAACTAGACCTCATTAGGGTTCCTAAACCACTAACCCACGACCTTGAAACCTAAGAAATGAGCCCTTAATATCGAGTTGCAGGTTTCGGTCGTGAAACCTAATTCTTGTTTGACACTTCTAAGCTCGACTTTGAGAATAGGAAAGGAACCCCCATGCCCTAAGGATCACACAGAACCCAACCCCATTGAAAATGGTTGCGAGATGAGGGTTTATTGTCAAATTATCCAGTTCGGCTATCATGTCTTAGACCGAGCATTTGGATTAGCTACACAACCTCAAATGAATGCCAAGATGTAGGCCAAACCCTTAGGAACGTGTATCAACTAAGAACAGAGAGAATCAGTGTTTCAAAACACACGAAATAGAAAGGAAAGAAATTCGGAATTAGGGCAACACTGGTAAAAACGTGAAGAAGACGACCGAGTGGACTCGCCATTTAGATCGAGTCAGACGGGTTAACTCGGACGCGTGTCAAGACGAGACCGTGCCATCGTTTAATCGAAACTGCGCCGTTTTGGTTTAAACGTTTTAAATTAAAACCTAGAGATGGCCTGTTTGGTTACAGTGGTAAGAAATTAAATTTGGGAATTAGAGTAGGCTATCCGTGGATAAGGGGTTTAATGGGGCTATGGCATTCCGGTTTTCCTGAAGTGGACTGGACCGGCTGGTTCAGTGAGTTGGTCGACCGGTCTAGGGTTTCAAACCCAAAACCCACTGGTTCACAGGAAAATTTAAAATAAATAAAACCAAGGTTTCTAGTATTTACAAAATGACCCCAACAGTTTTAGGAAATTCAACACTGCCCCAGATTCTGGAATTTTATTCCATTTATACCCCTGATAAATTAATAAATAATAAATTAAATTATTTAATTAATTTATTAATTAAATAAAAATGACCAAATTACCCCTAGGTCATAAATAAGTCAAACGGAGTCCGAATAAAGTAAACGAATAATGGATTTTGACTATTTTGGACGTTCCGGACTCAATGGTGTGGTCCGTTTTACGAGACGAGGCTTCAAAAATTTCGATACGTTAAAGTACAAATTACCAAATTGCCCCTAATGTAGTCGATGCCCAAATAAGACAAGTTATTAGTGTAATCTTATTTTCTTGGGCCTTCTGAGATCAACAATGGGGTCCGATTCACGAGACGGGACTCCGAAAAATATGACGCGCGAAATGACCAAACTACCCCTAAGGTACCCGGAGCCCAAATGAAACTAAAAGATAGTCTATTTTGACTATGTCGGACATTCCAAACCCAACGGTGAAGTCCATAACACCAAAATAGGTACTGAAAATTTAGTCACGTGAAAAATAAAACTCATCAAGTCACCACAAGTTGACTAGTAAGACAAATCCTAGGGAGTTAGAATACGTCAGGCCTAAAATTAAATGAAAGAGCATGAATAGGTAACGATTTAAGGTAAATGTGAAGTTAACGAGTTCTTTATAATTTTCTTAGGAAATACAAAGGAAAGGGAAAAGCCCACCAGTAGTGCAAACCCGGGGAATCAAGGTGAGTAACCTCACATTTGAAGTGGAGATTTAATTCCACGGATTTGAATGATGTTTTAAATATCAAATTCTGTCTTTACACAATTCCGTTTTAAATATTCTGTTATGACATGCTTCCTGAATAATTTACTACTGTTCTCTGAGATATACTTCTGCATGTCTAAGTTTTCGATTTCAAATGTTATTATATATCCTGAATTTACATGTTTCACGTATTTCGATACCCTATCATGAGGTTATGAACTGTATGTTTTGAATGCTTTTAAATGCATCCACACGAAGGAATTATGGGTTAAATGCTTTTAAATGCAAGATAAATTGTGCATAAGCACCACGGATTTCTATCGGGTTTCTTAGGAACCCAACTACGATACGAATAAATGCCAGGTAGCAGGATCTAATCCCCCAGGCATATGAGATATCTCCACGAAAAGTAAAATGGGAATCTGGTTCGAAACAGATTCTGTTAATGAAAGTGATAAGGTGTGTGTTGAAAATGGAAGCAGGCTTTTTCCTCATTTTCACCATGCATATTTACATGATTTGAAATTCATATACTTTATTTCGAAAGTACAAGTTAGCTTGAATACTTTAATGTTTCAAAGCCATTGTTTAAAGAATGCATGTACTCTATGTTCTAAGTATACGAGCAATTGGTAGTGAGTATTTTACAAAATTCTCACGTGCGAAACCACTACCAATTGAAACCCATGACAGATGTTAGAATTACTCACTGGGCTTTTCGAAGCTCACCCCATTCCCTAACATTTTTCAGGTGATGACGATGGGTGGACCCTTGCCCAATTTGGGGAGGAATGATAGGCAGCTCCATTAGGATTCTGAAGATATTTTGGGAAGTATTAGGGCCTATGGTTGGTCGAATTTTGATGTCGTACTTTTGGACAATTATGTATTAAAGCCCAAGAGGCAACCACATATGTACTTAAGCCCTTGAGGCATTCGAATATGTATCATGTATAAGACTTTAATTTTTAGTATGCTCTGATGTGATTATTCATGTGTACCGCTATGAAGAGCGACAGTACCGGACGGCTGTGCGAAAGTTTTTAAAAGATTTTTTTAAAAAAAAAAAAAAGAAAAAAAAGAAAAGGGTTTTTCACGCTTCCGCAAATCAAGGCCGCACCGCTATTCGATACCGTCGCCCATGTTTTGCCTTGCCCTCAGGCTCCCGGGCCTGAAGGCGGCGGTTGCGATCCGAGATCCGCACAGGGTGGGTTTCGGGTCGTGACAAGAGTGGTATCAGAGCAAAGGTTGGAAAAAGAATTAAGATTTCTGATACCACAAGAGTGGTATCAGAGCACTAGGTTAACTAGAACAAACTTAGTGACATTAGAAGAATTAGGAACAGAACCATAAGTTAGGTAGACTTTAGGCTACCTAAGATATGTAAAGTGTGTGACGAAATGTGAAGGCGGGGTATGGGACCCGCGTTATAGGATACAGATATGTGAAGTATGTGACGTGAAGTAAAGGCGGGGTATGGGACCCGCGTTATAGGATACAGATATGTGAAGTATGTGACGTGTAGTAAAGGCGGGGTATGGGACCCGTAGTACCTGAAATAGAGATGTGAAGTATGTGATACGAAACGATGGCGGGGTATGGGACCTGTAGTACATGAAATAGAGATGTGAAGTATGTGATACAAAACGAAGACGGGGTATGGGACCCGTAGTTAGATAAGGCAGTGTAATGAAGACAAGAAATAAATGTAGGTTATAAAACACCACAGAATCATAGATAGTGATATAATAAACCTCGAAACATGAGATAAGTAAATGAAGACCTTATGCGATGATGAAAAACTAACAGAAATATGTGTTTTTCAGCAAAAATGGTAAACACCAGGAGAAACGTGCGGAATTCAAATGACAGACTCGACCGAGTTGAACATATTCTGGAGGCAATGGTTCAGAACATAGCTAACATGCAAGCACAAGTCAGAGCGCCACAACCGGTGCAAAATCCTGAGCCACAACCAAATCCAGGACAACCTACTGAAACAGTCAACACAACGAGTTATAAAACGTTCCAAGGTTTTAAACCCCCTAGATTTGACGGTCTAGATACGACAATCGATGCAGAATCATGGGTTCGGGAGATGGAACGTATATTTACGGTTATGACATGTACTGAGGAGCAAAAGGTCTCTTTTGCTGCTTTTACCTTTAAGGATGGAGCTCATGAGTGGTGGCTGCTGGAGAAAGAAAGGGAGCCGCCAATGACCTGGACAAGATTTCTAGAAGTGTTTTATGACAAATACTTTCCAAGGTCATTGAAAAACCAAAAAATAGCAGAGTTTGCAATTCTGACCCAGGGAACAATGACAGTGGCAGAATACGAGACTAAGTTTATGAGATTAGCCCAATTTGCACCCCACATGGTCCAAACTGAAGATCTAAAGGCTAGGAAGTTTGAAGCTGGCCTCAAGGATAGTATCAGATACCGACTTGAACCATTCGAACTCCCTACATATAATGTAGTAGTAGATCGTGCTAAGATTTTTGAGAGAGCGGGTAATGCCTTATCTCAAAAGAAGGACAAAAATAAAGTAGGTGCCACTTCCCAACAAATGAAAAAGACAAAGGCAGGAACCAAGAGTATGACTACTGTCAATGATAAGAGTGACGGTAGCCAGAAGTTAGGAGAGATTCCTACTTGCCCTACTTGTCAGAAGAAGCACTTTGCGCCCTGTCGACAGTATTCAGGAGTCTGCTACAGATGTGGCCTACGTGGGCATCTTATCAAAGATTGTTCCCAAGGAAGTTCAGCTGTCAAGGAGCCTACCGCGATAGCTTCAACTACTACGCCGCAAGTACAGGCTGCAACTACTGAAAAACCAGGAGGAGGCAAAGAACCTATGAGGTACGGGCGAGTGTTCAACATATATTCTAATGCTGCACAACCTTCAACATGTCAATTAGGTACATATCTTAATGCTTACATTACTGCATATAGACTTGTAACTTATTTTCGACTACTTAACACATGAATGTGATAGACCAAAATAACGTAAAGAGATTAGAACCCCAGAAATAAGAACATTCGAGTTTTGAGGACAAAACTATTTTAAGGGGGGAAGGATGTAACACCCCGACCCTGATTAAGTAATGATTAGTTACTAATCATTTATCTGAACCAAACATAAGGAATAATTAAGAAGCTAACCTAATTAGGAGTTGACTGAAAGAAACGGCGTCGAAAAATAAGTTACAGAATAAAAGTTAAGTAGGAAATAGTGAAACTGCATTAATGCGCAGCCAAACAGGGCCTAAGCCCGAAATATGGAAAAAGGACCAAAAATTGTGGCCAAGAGGATTTGATCCCTTGACCAAACTAGGCAGAATTTGGTTTACCAAAAATTTACCATCTAGGCTAGGAGCACTTTTGTGTATATATGTGCAAAGATATATATTTAAATACCATTCAGATTTGGCCATTCCCCAAAGTGGCCAATGGACAAGCATGCAACACCTCAGCATGCATCATCCTAAGCCCTAGCCATCATGCCCCTCACCCCATGATTACACCTCCCTCCCAACCAAATTGCATGCAATACAATCATGCATTTGGGGAAATGAAACATCAAGAGGAGACTTGATATGTATATTCAATCTCCATATATATGCAGATCTGCCATTTAGAGAGTGTTGATATATTGTTTATAGAGAGAGAAAGTAGTGAGAGAGAGAGAGAGAAATCCTAGAGAGAGAGTGAGAGGTACACAAGTTGTATACCTTGGTGAGCCATTGAAGAAGCAATAGAAGGGAGCTAAGGACTGGGAGTGCACGGAGGGATCAAGACCAATTGTTGAAGGTCCTGCTTGAAGCACAAACCAGTGAGGAGACCACTGTTTGAAGGTAAGCCACCAAAACTTTGAATTTCTCTTGGGGAGATTTCGGTTTCTGTTTTGCTGTTTGGGAATTTTTATTGCATGTAACACGTCTAGACCATAAAATCTGGATCGATTTGGAACCTTTTGGACCAACAGAACTGCCCCGAACCACAAACCAGTAGCAAACCGCCATGGATGGACCTCGGATTATGCAGGTCTGAATCAACTTGCACAAAACCTAAACTGGGTCATCTAGCCTTAAACTAGACCTCATTAGGGTTCCTAAACCACTAACCCACGACCTTGAAACCTAAGAAATGAGCCCTTAATATCGAGTTGCAGGTTTCGGTCGTGAAACCTAATTCTTGTTTGACACTTCTAAGCTCGACTTTGAGAATAGGAAAGGAACCCCCATGCCCTAAGGATCACACAGAACCCAACCCCATTGAAAATGGTTGCGAGATGAGGGTTTATTGTCAAATTATCCAGTTCGGCTATCATGTCTTAGACCGAGCATTTGGATTAGCTACACGACCTCAAATGAATGCCAAGATGTAGGCCAAACCCTTAGGAACGTGTATCAACTAAGAACAGAGAGAATCAGTGTTTCAAAACACACGAAATAGAAAGGAAAGAAATTCGGAATTAGGGCAACACTGGTAAAAACGTGAAGAAGACGACCGAGTGGACTCGCCATTTAGATCGAGTCAGACGGGTTAACTCGGACGCGTGTCAAGACGAGACCGTGCCATCGTTTAATCGAAACTGCGCCGTTTTGGTTTAAACGTTTTAAATTAAAACCTGGAGATGGCCTGTTTGGTTACAGTGGTAAGAAATTAAATTTGGGAATTGGAGTAGGCTATCCGTGGATAAGGGGTTTAATGGGGCTATGGCATTCCGGTTTTCCTGAAGTGGACTGGACCGGCTGGTTCAGTGAGTTGGTCGACTGCTCTAGGGTTTCAAACCCAAAACCCACTAGTTCACAAGAAAATTTAAAATAAATAAAACCAAGGTTTCTAGTATTTACAAAATGACCCCAACAGTTTTAGGAAATTCAACACTGCCCCAGATTCTGGAATTTTATTCCATTTATACCCCTGATAAATTAATAAATAATAAATTAAATTATTTAATTAATTTATTAATTAAATAAAAATGACCAAATTACCCCTAGGTCATAAATAAGTCAAACGGAGTCCGAATAAAGTAAACGAATAATGGATTTTGACTATTTTGGACGTTCCGGACTCAATGGTGTGGTCCGTTTTACAAGACGAGGCTTCAAAAATTTTGATACGTTAAAGTACAAATTACCAAATTGCCCCTAATGTAGTCGATGCCCAAATAAGACAAGTTATTAGTGTAATCTTATTTTCTTGGGCCTTCTGAGATCAACAATGGGGTCCGATTCACGAGACGGGACTCCGAAAAATATGACGCGCGAAATGACCAAACTACCCCTAAGGTACCCGGAGCCCAAATGAAACTAAAAGATAGTCTATTTTGACTATGTCGGACATTCCAAACCCAACGGTGAAGTCCATAACACCAAAATAGGTACTGAAAATTTAGTCACGTGAAAAATAAAACTCATCAAGTCACCACAAGTTGACTAGTAAGACAAATCCTAGGGAGTTAGAATACGTCAGGCCTAAAATTAAATGAAAGAGCATGAATAGGTAACGATTTAAGGTAAATGTGAAGTTAACGAGTTCTTTATAATTTTCTTAGGAAATACAAAGGAAAGGGAAAAGCCCACCAGTAGTGCAAACCCGGGGAATCAAGGTGAGTAACCTCACATTTGAAGTGGAGATTTAATTCCACGGATTTGAATGATGTTTTAAATATCAAATTCTGTCTTTACACAATTCCGTTTTAAATATTCTGTTATGACATGCTTCCTGAATAATTTACTACTGTTCTCTGAGATATACTTCTGCATGTCTAAGTTTTCGATTTCAAATGTTATTATATATCCTGAATTTACATGTTTCACGTATTTCGATACCCTATCATGAGGTTATGAACTGTATGTTTTGAATGCTTTTAAATGCATCCACACGAAGGAATTATGGGTTAAATGCTTTTAAATGCAAGATAAATTGTGCATAAGCACCACGGATTTCTATCGGGTTTCTTAGGAACCCAACTACGATACGAATAAATGCCAGGTAGCAGGATCTAATCCCCCAGGCATATGAGATATCTCCACGAAAAGTAAAATGGGAATCTGGTTCGAAACAGATTCTGTTAATGAAAGTGATAAGGTGTGTGTTGAAAATGGAAGCAGGCTTTTTCCTCATTTTCACCATGCATATTTACATGATTTGAAATTCATATACTTTATTTCGAAAGTACAAGTTAGCTTGAATACTTTAATGTTTCAAAGCCATTGTTTAAAAAATGCATGTACTCTATGTTCCAAGTATACGAGCAATTGGTAGTGAGTATTTTACAAAATTCTCACGTGCGAAACCACTACCAATTGAAACCCATGACAGATGTTAGAATTACTCACTGGGCTTTTCGAAGCTCACCCCATTCCCTAACATTTTTCAGGTGATGACGATGGGTGGACCCTTGCCTAATTTGGGGAGGAATGATAGGCAGCTCCATTAGGATTCTGGAGATATTTTGGGAAGTATTAGGGCCTATGGTTGGTCGAATTTTGATGTCGTACTTTTGGACAATTATGTATTAAAGCCCAAGAGGCAACCACATATGTACTTAAGCCCTTGAGGCATTCGAATATGTATCATGTATAAGACTTTAATTTTTAGTATGCTCTGATGTGATTATTCATGTGTACCGCTATGAAGAGCGACAGTACCGGACGGCTGTGCGAAAGTTTTTAAAAGATTTTTTTTAAAAAAAAAAAAAGAAAAAAAAGAAAAGGGTTTTTCACGCTTCCGCAAATCAAGGCCGCACCGCTATTCGATACCGTCGCCCATGTTTTGCCTTGCCCTCAGGCTCCCGGGCCTGAAGGCGGCGGTTGCGATCCGAGATCCGCACAGGGTGGGTTTCGGGTCGTGACATATGGACTTATTTACCCCTCTCCTGGTCTCATCGTTGTACCTTCACGGTGTCTTAAAAATAGCCAATATCATATATCAATATTTTAGGTATTTTATTTGGCAAAAAAACTCCACCATTGAGTCTAAACCATTGAAAAAACTTAGGGTACGTACTCTCATAATTTTCTGAGGTCATTTGGTATCTTCATTGGCCCTTTAGGACATTTTTTGGATTAACCCACTTTGTTCATTCACATTTATTGATATTTAATTTCACAATTTGGACTTTGCCATTGAGTCCGAAATGCCCAAAAATATTGGGTCACACTATCTCTTTATTTTTTTTGGACACCAAAAATAATTTACTAAATTAAATTAATTAAATTATACTATTTTATATTATATATTTATTTAGTCACTATTTTAAATAAAAGACATAGTGGTATAGTGGCTCGCATGTGGGGGTTAAAACCCTCACACGCGCGAAGTCTGCTGTTCGAATCTAGGGAGCTGCGGCTCCCTTTTTATTTTTCTGATTTTTGATCAGCCAAACAGCAGACAAGGGATCAATTCAAGGGTAGGCTAGCTCTATTCCATCCATGGCTATTAAATCAAGTCCCCTATCCATGTAACCAAACAAATTAATTCTATTTTAAAATTTAAAACTTAATAACCTAAACGACGCCGTCCCACTTAACCGTATTTGCAACTGGGCAGGTTATGACTCGAACCCGAAACCCGACCTCGTCACTATTCATCTTCTTCCCCCTTTCCCACACGATTGTTGCCCTAATTTTTGCAAATTTCAAGTTCTATTTTGTGGAGTTCTGGGTGGCTATTTCTCTTACGATTTGTTCCTATGGATTCCTAGAACTCCTAGGGAGATTTTGGCATTGGTTAGAGGGGTTGACTTAAGCTTAAAAGCTCAGTTGGAAGTTTGGTATATGTCTGGTTATGTAGCTTGTTCATGGGCCATTGCGTCATCAAAGTTAATGGGCTTGGGCTTGTTGTGATCTTGTTATTATGGGGTTTAAATCCCCATTCTAAAAATAGAGTTTTAAGATTTTTTAGTGAGGTTGGGTTTCTAGGCCACGACTTGCAACTCGAGATTCTAAGCTCATCTTTGAGCTTCATGGTCGTGGACCATTGTTTTCATGACCCTCACAAGACCTAGTTTACGTTCCAACAAGCCAAACTCAGCTTAGTGTTAGCTGGTTCATGTCTGAAATTTTGAAGGTCATCAATGGCAGTCCACTGCATTTTCCTAGCTTAGATTGTGCCAATTTGTTCCTATTTTGCTAGTAACATATACTATGATTACATGCATGCACACAAGTTTCATTCAACACCCCAAAATAGTGATGAACACACTTTTTTTTTTATTTCCTAAGAGAGAAAATTGAAATTGTGAGCTTTTATAACTTCAAACAGTAGGTGTTTTCTCCTTAGGTTTTGCTAAGCTTTTAAGCATGCTCAACATTCTTTTTCTTTTTCTTCTTCCTTCTTTAGTTTTCCTCCATCTCTTTCTCTCTCCTTCTCTCTTCACATGCACATAACACACACCTATGTCTGTTTTTTACACGTACTACATGCACAACACACACACACACTATACATATATACACATTGTCTTATATAAATAATATGTATATATATATATGCTGATGTGTTACATGTATTACAAGTGGGTGAAAACGTGGCCCAATGGGGTGCTGGCACCTCAATTTTGAGCATATAAATTTGGGACTAATTAGGGTATGTATATATATATATATATGGTGAGATATATAGCACAAAAGTGCATATAGCCCAGCTGGTATTTTGTTGGACTTTAAGTCTTTACTCCTTTTTGGTCTAGGGTTCAAACCCTTTGGTCAATATTTTGGCCTTATTTTCTCTCCATTTTTCATCTTATGCCTTGTTTTGGCATTTTTGGCTATTGTTTGTCAAATTTTAAAGTTGTTTTTCAATTGCTTTAAAACCACTTGGCATTCTCATCTTGTTTTTTATTTTTCTATGCTTCCTTTTTATGTCGTAATTTTATTTTTGACCCATCACATCGGCTTCTATTCATACCAAAAATATATCGTATTTGTCAAAAAATTTAGACTAAATTTGTTTTATTCGCGTACTGCACTAATTCGCCCAATTTCACTTCGTGTACTGATTTTAATATTTACGGGCTACTAATTTTAATTTAACATTTCTAATTAATAAACATATAATTACTTCCACAAAAATGGCATTAATGTAAATTAATTTGCCTAATTGGGTCAGGATATTACAGGTCTAGTCCATTTTACCAATGTACAAATCCCTAAAAGCCATATATCCATTACAAGTGCTGCAGGTCTGGTCCATTAAATCAAAATGTACAAACCCCTAAAAGTCTTGTATCCATTACAAATGCTACAATTCTGGTTCATTTAACAATGTACAAATTTATAGCCATTACAAGTGTTGTAGGCTTAGTCCATTAAATCAATGTACAAATCCCTAAAAGCCTTGTATCCATTACAAGTGCCACAGGCCTGGTCCATTACATCAATATACACACCCCTAAAAGCCTTGTATCCCTTACAAGTGCTACAAGTTTAGTCTATTTTATCAATGCACAGATCCCTAAAAGCCTTTTATCTATTACAAGTACTATAGGTCTTGTCCATTATTAATGTACAGATCCCTAAGGGTCTTGAGTTCAATACAAGTACTATAAGTCTGGTCCATTTTATTAATGTACAAACCCTTTAAGACCTTGTATTCATTACGAGTGCTATAGGTTTGGTCCATTTTTCTCATTCTACAGACTTCTAGAAAACCCTTGTTTTATTTACAATTGTTATAGATCTGTATATCATGAATTATCAGTTTGCAGACACTTGAGAAACCTTGTTTTAATTATAAGTGTTAGGGTTTTGTATATCCTACTTTTTAGACCTCTAAAATACCTTACGAGTTCTTTAGAGTTTCTAAAGAGCTTATGTTTTCTACTGGTTTTGGATATTGAAGAAATTATCTTAAAGTCAGACATACAACAAAGATATCAAACAAGACACAAGTTCTAGAATGAATAAAATTTCATATATTACCCTAAAAATGGGAAAATTACAAGATAAAAAAAATACAAAACATCCCTAGTATACTTTGTTGTTGGTTTGGTAGTCTCTGAAGTAGCAACTTGAGAGAGTTCTGAATCCAACTCCTCTTCTTCATTGTCAGCATCCAGCGCATCAATCTCAACTTGAAAAATTTCAATGTCATCTACCCCAGTCAAATCCAAGTCAGGATACTTCTTACAGAGCTTTGCTCTGAAGGTTCGGTATTCATACTCGATCACCTCACCACCTAGATCTTGGATTTCAACCTTCAGATCCACTTCAGTTTGGGCTCTGACGTCTTCAACGATATCTTGAACTTTTTGGACAGAAGCAACTTAGAAGTTTACCAACCTCAAAGTCTACGAACCTCTTTTTGAGGTCTTCCAATTCGATAGTAAGGGCGTCCCTCTTGGACTCTAGAATTGAGTGAAAATTAGCAACTTCCTTCAGTTTTCCTCGGTTGCCGCCACCAAAGACTACGCAGTTCCCAACTAAAATCTAGTCTCATTGAGCTCAGATTGGAGGGCATCAATCTTCTCGAGATTCTCAGGGTAGTCTATAATGGCTTCCAAACTATGCATAACTTGAAAAACATCAAACAACACAATTAGGTCAGAACGGATTATGCACAAAATATAGAACCAGGAAAATCAAAATAAGGACGAGTAATGCAGAACTCGCCCTCATGTGAAAGGCCATCAGGCCCTTGGAAATCCTTTGAGGCTTCAACCTTGTGAACTTGCCTGGGCCCATTGCCCAAATGTCCTCATAAGCATTATTCACAGCTGATGCACCAGACTCATCTGACCTTGAAGAGGTAGCAACTGATTTGCCCTTCCCCCTTCTCTTCTTCAGAATAGAAGGCACTAGGGGTAAATGGGCCTCTTGAATAGGGGAAAACCCCAAATCCTCTGAAACAGTTCTCTTGGGGGAGTTAGAGATTAACCTTCTTCCCTTCACTTAAAGGGGAGGCTCAGCAGGGGAAAATTTTTCCCCAACCTTCTTCTTCTTCTTCCCTGGCACCTATCAGGTCACTAGGGATTTCTTCAAAGTTTCGGTCCGGTCCAGTACCAAACTCGCCTCCATCATATTTTTAGGGCAAAGAATGGCAACGTGAGAGCAGTTGTTAATCTAAAAGAGCCTCTTGTACTTCTATTGAAGATCAACTGTGAAGATCGATCTCTTTCAAGCTCTTTTATCTGCATGAAAGCACATGATTAGGCTCTAAAAAAAAACAACAAACAGAATGAGAAAGCCCAAGAGCATAGAACGAAAGGGGACCTCACCTTTAATCCTAGTCTTCTGTGGGAAGGTTGAAAAATGGCTCTCGAAATCCTCGAACTCCTAACCTTCTTTTACAAAAAAGTACCACTTCTTCCAAGTCTTATTGGAAGTGGGTACAAAGGAAAGAGGTCTGAACCCTTTGTTCAAAGACATAAAATATGCACTCCAACTTCAGGTATTTCATATCCATATTACTCATAATCAATGGGAGTTCTACCTCAGCATTGTTCAAGTGTCCTAAAACTATGAACCAAAGTAAATGCCTCCAGCTATTTATATTCAAATTAGTGGGGCAGATGTTAAACCAATTAAAGAATTCCCTAATGAAAGAGTGGAAGGGAAACCTAACCCCTATCACGAACCACTCAATGTATGCACACATCTCACCTTGCTGAGTACTGGAGGGGTTATCTATAGGTCTTGGTACCTTATAGGACATATTTGCAGGGAGATCAAAAGCAACCCTTCAGAGCATATATCATGCTCTGAGTCATGGAGCTTTCTCCTTCCTCTCTTTTGTGGGGTTTACCCAAGATTTCCCTACCAATGTTCCTAGGTTCAATGAAGGCCTCTACTATCCTAACTTTAAAACCAGGGTTGGTTACTAACAATCCTATTTTCTACACTCTTTGATGGGCTACTAGCTATAAAGTTAACTTCTATTTGGTCGTATATCTCTAAGGACTCTTCTATTTCATAGTCGGTGCTTGACTGAGCATCGGAGGCCGACATAGTCAAAATAAAAAACTGAAAGCAACGGAAGAAAATACAAAAAGCTTGGAAAAAGATTTAAAACCGAACCTGACCGCAGAATTGATCGAAGTTGATCTTCTTAGACACTAGAGTTTGTCTCACTCGAAGTTTTCTCTAGCGACTGTGATAAGTTCTTAAGAGGCAAAAAAAAAAATGAAAGGAAAGGCATCAGTGTGCTCCCCCCCCCCCCCCCCGCGCCTTTTATAAAGATCTAACAGTTATCACGTGGGAGGCTTTCAATTCTGAATTATTGTGGCGGTTAGAGCAATGATGGCCTCATAATTCCAACTGGCGACTGACGCAATGAATGTTGAATCAATGACTGTCTTCTCAGAATATGGAGTAACGCATTTATAACTATTATGTGTGTAACGCCTCAGGAACCCTATCCTTAGCTCTGCACAGGTCCCACATAACTGAGGCTCGGAAGGGTGTAATGCCCTGACCCAGTTGTAACTAAACGAGCCATGTAAACCCGAGCCGTTAGGGCTTTCTGTTTAATATTGAATAAAATGGACGGTTTAAAGACTCAAAAGTTTAAAAGTACAGATAATGCCCAGGCGGTGCCCGAGCAAGGCATGAATGAATGCCTGAAAAAAAAAATATAATAATAATAATAAATAAAATAAAATTATTTATTTATATATGTATATATAGCCACATTTATGCATGTGTAATATACATGTAAATGTGTATAAAGTGGGTCGTATATGTATGTATGTATATATGTATATATATATATATTTAGTGATAAGTATATAGTTATATAAGGGAGGGGCTTGATTTGAGGATCAGGAGGTTGATTTCAAAAAGGGATTAAGCTGATAAGGAGCTCGGAACTGAAGAGATTGGGAAGGGAGAGATTGTAGGTGCACAACTGGTGGGGATTTTACCTATATACACTTGAGGTGGGTTAAAACCAATTCAAAAGAAACAAGGAGGAGTAAAAGAGAATGAGATTAAAGCTTGGAGATTCAGAAGGGAAAACTAGGAGAGAAGAAAGAAAAAAAGGGGGACACTGTGTCAGGGAAAAACTCAAAAAAGGTATGGAAGTCTGATTTTTGTTCTAAAATTTTCACACATGGAAATTTAACTTTTGATGTAGGGACTTTGTGAGCATGAAATGAGAAACATTTTACAAAAAAAATGAAGGAAAAATAGTTAGAAACGATGTAAAAATATGCATTTACAGGTTTTATAGTTGAATCAGTTTTGGGTGAATTTGTGCATTAAACTTGGATTAAACCATGGGGAACTTATCCTCTTAGGTGCAAAAAATTAATAGGAACATAATTGGATCAAAACAATAGAGAAAACAACATGAAATAAGAGAGAAATCAGTCGGCCGGAGCTACGGTTTCTCCTTTTTCGTAAGGATCAAGTGATCCAAACTCAAAACTAATGTTGGATATGGAGTCCCCATGAGATTTGGAAGAGAACTGTATCGGGTTAGGATGGAAAATTGATCAAAAAAGTGTCACCGGCGCCGGAGAAGACGCCGGAACCCTACTGGAGCTTTGCCAGAAAGTCGTGGGCCAAAATGATGAACAGTGCCCTAAACGGCACCGTATGGTGATGGGTTAGGTCAAAACTACGTCGTTTAGGTGTATGAACTATTTTAAATTAAATCAGGATTTGGGACTGTTTGACTGCGGGCTTAAGAAATCGAATTGAATTAACCATAGCCTGTTCTTGTTCAATGTCACTGTCCATTGTTTGGCTTGCAATAGTAAGGAAAAAAATACGTAGGGGCTGCTACTCCTGCGACTTGAACCCATGACTGAGGGGGAGCTGTTTGAAGAACAAACCACTGTGCCACTAAGGCACATTTGACCTATTTTACCCCACATAATATATAATATAAATTTACTTAATTAATTTAATTTATTAGTACACTAATTCCCGAAATGCAAATTACTCGAATAAATAGTATAAATTTACTGTGTTGGACCTTCTGGATCTAATGGTGAGGTCCGTTTCATGAGACAGAGTCCTAAAAAAATAAAATACCCCTAGAAATGATAAAATGACCAAAATGCCCCTAAGTCAAAGGCAAGTCAAACGGACTCCGATTGAATTAAATAAATAGTGAATTTTTATTATTTTGAACCTTCTGGACTCAACGGTGAAGTCCAAATTATGAAAACAGAACCCAAAAAATAGAGACACGTAAATAACCATTTTGCCCTTTTAGGTATAGAAGTCTAAATGGAAAATCGCGAAAGGCCTAAATTAGTAAAAGTGATACTTAGAGTAGCGAGATGTACAAATTGATAAATGAGATTAAAACTGAGACGTGTTTGTTGATGTATAGGCCAGGCAAAGGGAAAAGAGAAAGATATAGAATACTAAAGTAGAACGTAGGGAATTAAGGTAAGTGAACTCCTATCTCTTATACGTGATTTCCAAGCCACATTCCTTTTATTACTACCAAAACTTTGTACTCATGTATGTATCCACTGTTATCTCTCACTAGGGGTGCAAACGAGCTGAGTTGAGTCGAGTATTTGATGTTTGAACTCGACTCATGAAGAAATACAGTGTAGCTTCAACTCGGCTCGAAACTTGACTCGAGCTTAAATGTATGATCGAACTCGACTCATCAATAGATTTTCAATCTCGAGCTCGAACTCGACTCGGCTTGAAAAAATAAACGAGCCTCATTGGAGCTCAAGCTCGAGCTTGAGTTACTCAAGTTTTTTCTTTGTGTTCAGCTGAATAGAAATTATGTCATTTTCACATAATAAAAAAAAATACAACTCACTGAATAAATCAACACAACTTTAAAATTTTAATATGATTTTTTTCAAGAAAAAAAAAATCCATTATATACTAATACCATATAGCTATAGAGTCTAGAAATTAAACAAATAAAAAACCTTGTATCAACAAGGCAGCAATAAACTAAAATAACTCATCATAGAGAAAATATAATATTACAAATTGAATCATTATTCTGTAAACAGATTGACCCATCTTCCTCTTCTTATAAGCACTGGAACTGGACTGTTCTCTATAGTTTACATGCCAATAGTTCTCCATATGGTTAGGACTTAAGCCTGACAAATGAAGATTGTCTAAAATAGATAATGGCCCACTTGAATTTAATCTCTTCCCAAGTGACTTGTTCTCTCTATTGGCTTCCTCCAACTTTTCTCTAAGAAAGGTAACTTCAGAATCCTTGAGCTTAAGATGAGAGTCCAGCTTCTTTCCCATAATTTCATAGGTTTTCAGAAGACTCTTCTGCTCTTGGATTTCAGCTAACAATTGTGTAGTTTTAGGAGAAGACTCATCATACTGTTTCTTCAAGTAACACTGTTTCAGTTCAGATAAACTCTTCATCTCTGAGACCACCACCTGATCAGCAGACTGAATACCATCAGCATCATAAGGAGACTAAGCAAACTCTAATTGAGCATATGCTACTTTGACGGATGAAATGGTGGCAAACAATTTGGCGATAAAGGCCTCTGTGGCTGCTCTGTGTCGAACTACTGCATATGAAATTACCACGCATTCCATAGAAAAATATTTATTTGACATATTGCAGATGATGTAATTCCAAGTTAAAGAGAGTATAGAGTGGGAAGCTACATTTATAAGTGCAAGTACAAAACTTAACATGAATAGACTTCATGATAATAGACCAAGACAACAAAAGCAAATTTTGTAGCAACTTGATAATGGAACAAAAGTATTCAACATAATTTTACAAATTTTCAACATTTTTAGCATGATAACAACCTTCATGAATGATAAAAATAGTTCAAAAGAGAACATAACCAGATATATAGAATTTAAAGGTTGAAATAAACAATGAAATTTTGATAATGAATTGACCATGGGCATGCAAAGTTTCATGCAATATTATAGACAAAACTATGACTAAACATTAATTGCTTCAGTGACTGTTGATATCAATTTAATCATAAGTAATCAAAATCAAAGAATATAAAATGGGGTCCAAGCAATCAAGATTTACTGTGTCATAAAAGAGTTACAAATTCCTAGTACAAAGAAATGCGGCTCCTAAACTATAAATACATAGTATTAGGACAACATGAAAATAATGTGGAATATTAAAAATACCCTTAGAAAAATTTGCCAACATGGACATGTCCAACATAATAGGAGTGTTGGGTCAATGCTTTGTCAAACACAAATAAATTGTAAAGTGTTGATGCTACATAGCATATACTCATTCCTAATCCAAGAAAAACAAGAAGTTCTGCCTTATCCTATCTCATATAGGTTTTTCACTCACATACACACACACAAAAAAAAAAAAAATAGCTGCCAACAAATAAATAAATACATAACATTAAATCTCTCAGGCAGCCATGAGATGCAAGACAAAAAATTAAGACAAAAACAAAGCATGATAGGTACTTACATACAAATAATTTATATTGAAAATATTTTAATGTTAGATAAATATAACTAATCCCGGTTGAATTTTTTTCAAAAGAAAAAATCTTTATTGTGGTGGTTGTATTTTGAAGAGGTGTAGAACCATAATCCAAAGCATTATTTGAATAGGTTATAAACATGCTTATGAAATCTTAAGCACATTAATTTTTTTTTTATATAGAATTTAAGCTCTCTACCTGCCAGCCTTTGTTAAAAGACAAAAATTCTATCACTAAGTTTCTCTAGTTGGTAGAATAAGCCTATCAATTAACCACCACTTTATAACATTTTGTAGGATTCACATTTACAAACCCCCTGTTTGATTAGATACCTTTATTGTGCTTGACATGCAAGCAAAATATCAACTTCATCTTATATTGGTAGATGTGCTATCCATGAACTGACTTTTTTCTTAATACACTTTCTTAATAAAACTAATATCATGTCAATATGACAAGTTTCTACCAATCAACTCAGTTTTAGACCTTTTAGCAGACATGACAAGCAAGCAGGGAATGCTCAGTCCAACAGTTGACAAATAAAAAAGCCCTATCCAAAATTATTAAGAGGTACAAAAATAATAATTTTAACAGCAGGCGTAATTTAATCATGTGTTATACTATAGATTGTATTATATAAATCATCATTTTCTAGCATTCAAAATGTTTTTTTCATGCTATTAAAGTTCCAAATCTAGTTCTGTGAACCAATGCAAGAATTTTGAGCTCACTTGCATCCTAAACTGTTGCTGAAAACCATTGAAAATTCAAGGTGGTATAACAATCTTCAGCAATTATTAATGATCATCATCTACATAATTTGAAATAAATGTTGGCATTTGTCAACATTATTATTCAGTTATAATTTTTACCTTAACTCCAAGTTTGTCGCAAATATTTTCAGCAAGAAAAAGAGAATATGCAGAATGCTTGTCTGCCTTGGATGGATCTGAAGAAAGAATGGTTAATACTATGTTACCTTCAGCCAATTGAAATATCATGTTCTGTTACCTCCAAGTAGCCACTCTCTATCAGATATAACAATGATTGAAAAGGGAATATCTTTGCCTTTCTTGAAAGATTTTTGAATATTTGTTATGGTTCCCTTTAAAATATCATAGTTCATAGGGTTTCCAATCTATAACATATGAAAAAAAACAATAAGGCATTGAAGGATCATGAAGAAAGTAATTCAAAATAACAGAAAACAAAATCAAACATAAATTCTCCCAACTTCTTGCCATATTGAGTAAAACAGTACCCTATGGGAAACCTGGACATTTTTTAGTTTTCCTTGGTCAGCAAGGTTGCTTGCCTTGTTTCTGTCATCCATTGGCACATCTGAAAATATTTCCTACATATACATGGGTAAAGAATATATAGCATAAGTTTTCAATTAACATATTAACAACCTAAAATTTTGATGTTTGGGCAATCCAAAACATAATTTAAGCTATTAGCAAAGGAAAGAGATAAAGAATAGTAATGTCAGTTCATTGGTGGCCTTGGAAGTAACATCTCCATAGATAATGCAAACAGCTTCCAAATGGGGACGAATGCATTGCATATTAAATGCCAAAACAATGCAGCAGCAAAGCTGTCACGACCCGAAACCCACCCTGTGTGGATCTCGTACAGCGACCGCCACCCTTCGGTCCGGAGGCCTTAGGGCAAGGCTCACATAAGTAGTAGTATCGAATGGCGATGCGGCCTTGGTTTGCGGAAGCGTGAAAAACTTTTTCTTTTCTTTTCTTATTTAAAACTTTCGCACATCTGTCCGGTACTGCCGCTCTTCATAGTGGTACACATGATAATACATTCAGAGCATAAATAAAATTCTAAAGTTTTATATACAATACATATCTGGCTGCCCCTTAGGGCTTAATACATAATTTCCAAAATCTATTACATTAAAACTTGGCCATCTGCGGTCCTAGTATTTCCAAAAGTCCGTGATCATAATAGAGCCACTAGTCGTCACCCCCAAATGGAGCAAGGCTCCCATTCATCATCGATACCTGAAAAATGTTAGGGAATGGGGTGAGCTTTAAGAAGCTCAGTGAGTAATTCCTGCATTTGTCATGGGTTTTCAATTGGCAGTGGTTTCGTACATGAGAGTTTATAAAATACTCACTTCCAATTGCTTGTGTACTTTGAACATAGAGCATATGCATTCTTCATAACAGATAGCTTTGAAACATTTAAAGTATTCAAGCTAAACATATATTTCTTCAAATAGAGTATATGCATTTCAAAACATATAAACATGTATAGTGAAAAATAGGGGTAAAAACTGCTTCCATTTTCATTTGTCATCTTTTCACTTTCATTAATGGAGTCTGTTTCGAACCAGACTCCCATTTTACGTATACGTGGAGATATCTCATTGCCTGGGGGATTAGATCCCGCTACCTAGCATTTCACATGACAGGTCAATTGAGTTCCGAAGAAACCCAAAATCTTGTTTGTGTGCTTATGCACTATTATCTAGTAAAACATTTATCACATGGCTTCTTCATATAGATACTTTTCATAAGTATTTAAAACATGTAGCAAATAATTTTTGCAATAGAACTTTAATACTTGGAATAATCAAATTCAGAAATGTAAGGAAATTGTCATAGCAGAATATTTTGAAACAGAAATCGTATAAAGACTGAATTTGATATTTAAAACATTATTCAAATCCGTGGAATTAAAATCTCCACTTCAAATGCAAGGTTACTCACCTTGTTTCCCCCGGGTTAGCGTTACTAGTGGGCTTTCCCTTTTGCCTTTGTAGCTCCTAGAAATAAAATTCATCAAGACTTCAATTAATTCCTCATTTACTTCAAATCATCTCTAAATCGATGCTTTTCATTTAATCTTAGACCCGACATATCCTAATTTCCTAGGATTGATCTTACCGGTCTACTTGTGCTGACTTGATAAATTTTTATTTTTCACGTGACTTATTTTTCAGTACCTATTTTGGTATTATGGACCCCACCGTTGGGTTCGAAAAGTCGAAGAAAGTCAAATTAGACCCTCTCATCTTTTTATTTGGCTTCGGCCATATGCAAGGGCAAAATGGTAATTTGTTTTTCTTGCCCGGACCTATCGTGGTCCTCAGAATATTTTACATATCTTATACGTAAATTTTTAAGTCTTTTGGACTTCATTTGGCATCTGCTTTTGATCATAGGGACACATCGATCATTTTGTATCTTGTACGTTGACTATTCCGGGGTCTTATTTAGCTCCTAAATTTTCATAATTATGCTTATGACCGTTAATTTTTGGCCTTTACTGGTATTTCTCATACTCAGGGGTATTTTGGTCATTTATATTTTATGACATTCTGATCCTGAATCATTATTTAGTCATATATACAAGTTCCCAATTATTTAGACTTCTACTGGTATCAATTTCGTCCAATTTGGACTTCATTTGGGCTCTATTATATTAGGGGCATTTTGGTAATTTTATATCTTATGTTGGGACCACCCTAGAGTCCCCAGATGTCTAATCTGATATTTTCATTGTGTCCAGAATGCTCAAAAATGTTAAGATAGCCTTTTTCGGATCTCAATTTGGACTTTATTTGCTTCATTTATGGCCAAGGGTAATTTTGTCATTTTATACTATTTATAAAATAATTTAAATTAATTTAAATTATTTTTCCAGGGGTTTATTTGAAATAAATCTTCAAAAGTTGGGCTAAAACAAAATATTTCAAAACTGTTGGGGTCAAACTGCAATTATCCAAAGTTTTGGTTTTCATTTCCTTTCAATGAAGCCCTTGGACTAGTGGGTTTAATAACCTAAACCCTAGACCGGACCGATAGCATTGAGAACCGACTGGTTCGCTGGACCATACAGAACCGGAATAGGATATCCTTGCTTTTCCTTTCATCCGTGTTTAGGTTAGTTCAGTTTTTAAATTTTAATTTCTTATCCACGCACCCAAACAACCTTAATTCAATTTAAAATCAAAACCCATTCCTCCCAAAACAGTGCCGTCCCATTACAGCGGTGGCACGCCCATCAATGGACACGTGTCCGAGTCGACACGGTAGGTTTGAGTGAGTTGGGCGAGTCGACTCGGTCGACTCGTCGTCTTCTTCATCGCATAAGGCACTCTTGCCCTAGTTGTAGAGATTCCTAACCTTCAATTTCATGAGTTTTGGAGAGGTGTTTCTCTTTGTTTTTCATTCCAAGGTATTTCTGGAAGCCTAAGGATCGTTTTGGCATTCATTTAGAGTACTAGATCAAGCTCAAGCGTTCGGTTTAAGATAGGATAACCGAACTTGCAACTCGGCCATACACGCTTGTTTTTGGCCCAAATTTTGTGGAATTTCTTTTGTTATGACCCATTGAGCATGGGGTTTAAGCCCCCATCTTCAAAATTCATTTTGGTGGTCGATTTATAAGATTGGTTTTCAAGACCCGAACCTGCACCTTAACTTTCAGTGACCTTCCCTTATGACTTTTGGGCCGCGTCTTAAGGTTTTTGGAATGCTAGAAGGGTCTAGATTAGGTCTGAGTTATCAAAATTTGGTTTAGTGCCAATGTTTTCAGACCTATCCAACCAAGGTGTATCAATGGCAGTCTCTAATGGGTCATGCATTTCAAGCTTCCTAAACTCTCCCAAACTGCTTAAAAACATCTCTTAAGGAAATTTTTAATACATGCATGCAATCTTGGTACTGATTTGAAGCTAAAACAGAACCAAAAATAAAAAAGGACAACTTCAAGGTTTGGTGCTTATACCTTAAATCAGGTCTTTCCTTCTATTCCACTATTCTGCCTCTGCTTTTAGTTTCTCCTTTTGCCTTCTTCTTCCTTTGCACACCTCCAAGTAGTGGCACACACATGCATGCAGACAAGCATGCACACACACACACACACTCCCACAAGGTGTTTCTCTCTCACTCTCTCTCTAACTCACTCTCTCTCTCTAGAGTTCAGAACTGCACTTTTCACTTTCTGGCTTCTCACTTCAAATGCCCACACGACACACTAATATATCGTATATATATATATATATATATATATGATATATTTTATCTATTTGGATTTAATATGATTATTTGGTTGCATGCAAAATGATTGGTGGAGGTGGGATCAAGCGTGCTAAAGTAGGGGTGATGATGGGCTAGAGTGCATAGGCTAAGGTAGTGGTGAGGTGTTGCATGCATGGCCATTGGTCAGTTTGGGAGGTGGCCTTGACTGAATTGGGCTTATATACAATTCTTTGTATATTTAGGCATAAAGTTGTTGGCAGCCTACTTGGTAACTTTTTGGGTCCTTATAGTCTTGCCCATCTTGGTCAAGGGTTCAAATCGCCTTGGCCTTACTTTTGGGCATTTTTCCACATTTTGGGCTTAGGCCCTGTTTGGCTGGCACAGAATTCCGTTTTGGCTATTTCTGTTATATTTTCTTTTCTAGTGCTCTTTTTTACGAAACGATTTCTTCTGAGGGTTTCGTATTTTGGTTAGCCTCATTATCAAAGGCCTCGTATCCGTTATTATTTATTTATGGCCGTCATAGTTCGCTAATTCAAGTTTTCACAGTGTTAGAATAACATCATTTCACCTAATTAATTGGTAATTAGGTTAAGACGTTACGCCCTTATTTCTGATGTGCTTAATTATTTTATCGGTCTATCATGACCATCATGAGGTTCCCGATTAACTTCTTAATTATTCTTTATGTCGGTTCTAATTAATAATTAGCAAAGTAATTATTAATTAATCAGGGTCGGGGTGTTACAAAAGCGCTCAATTGTCACATGAAACTTCCAATATTGCTCACATCAAACAAGTAGTTTACTTGTCCATAAGAAGGGAAGTTTAAATGAGGAAGAATAAATGAAGACACACAAGACATATTTTCATACAAAACGGCTAAACAAGAAAGACATATGCAAGAAGGGACAGATATTTAAAGAAACCTGCAGTATCAAATCTCAGTTGATAGAAAATCATCAAAACGTAGTGAAATCATAACAGATTTGGAAGACACTGACTAAGAAACGAACAAGTTATTTCTCTGTTAACTTTCTTATGCTTAAACCAGGGTAATGAAAGTTATGCAGAATTTATTACTTCGTTTTTTGGAACTCTGGTTTGTCCTCGAGGATCCAAAATTTTTTTCTTCACCCTCTCATAGTCCTCAGAGAATACCCTAGATAGTACTTTAGCAACAATAAAAGATTGAAATAATGAACATTTACAACAACAATAGCTAAAGAATTCAAAGGGGACAGACTTTACGGATCTTGAATTACCATAAGCCATGGCGCTTAATCAAATATCCTGTCGTGGCTTCAAATACAGGATTTGATCTACAGTAAAACAGAGAAACAAGAGGTCTGTGACTATTAGGCCGTGAATCACTAGAAAAATGACTGGTTATGAGTTAGGAGCCACAAGAGCAAAAAAGACCTTCCATGACTTGTTTCAATAGAAATCATGTAAAGGAATGAAAAAATATATCTCAACTTGAACATGAGTTTCCACATGTCACATTTCTACGCAGGAACCTATTAGATCGGCCAAACAAAAAATCCAAAAAAATAAAAATTGAAGATGAAAGGAAAAAAAAAGAAACCCAAATGTGAGTTGCCACAGAGTTGCCACAGTTAAAGAATCTGTCACCTAGAGTTGCCGCAGTTGAAGAATCTGTATATACCAGAGTTGTCGTAGCTGAAGAATTTGTGACTAGAATTGTGCTTGAAGAAACCTTCGACCAGAATCATGCTTGAAGAAACCTGCAACCTGAATCGAGAGTTTGAGAGAGAGAGAAAGAGAGAGAGAAGGGGTAGAGGAGTAGAGCTGCCGTGTGTGAACTTGAAGAAACTGCAATTGCTTTAAACCCTAGCAGAAAAAATAAAGTATTTATACTAAAAACAAAAATGAGTCACACGATCCGAGCTTAAACGAGTTTGTTCACAAGCCTGATGAGTCGAGCCTTCTTTTGGCTCGGCTCAACTCGTTTAATAAAACGAGCCCTATTTTGAGCTCGAGCTCGGCTCGTTTATTAATTCAACAGAGTTTGAACGAGCCATAATTGAGCCGAGCTCGAACTGTTCATGAACTACTCTGCTCGTTTGCACCCCTACATCCCACCATTGATATTGTCCTATCTGGTGGATGCCTATTCATTGATATCTCATGATTTGATTCATTGTATTGATGCCTATCATTGTATTGTTATGTCATGATGTTCCATACCTTATACACTTCTTAAGGAATTACAATAGAATCCTGATTTATGTTAAATGTCGGGTTTTGTGCTCAGTCATATTACGCATCCGATGTTATCTGATTGACATGACCTACGGGTCAATTTATAGGACCTATGGGTCAAGTCCATGAATGGACACATGACAATGATGGTGTTTTTACGCAGTGAGTAAAAAGGGCATTTAATATGCATTCATGTTAAGGGGGTATGCCGAGCCCCCAAAAGACCGAGGGTCTGCCAAACCTTGAACAAAGTAAATGCATCATTCATGTTTGATTGCATATTAATGTTCATTGGATTCATAGGGTTTTTCATTTCTCTATAAATAACTCCATGTTGATAGTTCCTTATTTATTGGATTTGACTGTGACCATTTTATTGTGGCAGTATTTATGTTGATTGTGATTATTATGCCTTATCCAGATTCATGCTACACCATTACTCAGAAATGTTATTGTGCCTTATCATTCATTGGTCATTGTGGCATTTTATTGTTAATTGCAACCGTTGTCATGACTGGCTATCATGTACCTTTGAGATTATATTTTTCTTCTATGTAATTCCTAACCCGTATTGGAGATAGGCTTTTACTTACTGAGCATTGTTAGCTCACCCCACTTATTATATTTTTTCAGGTGAGAATGCTACAGAGCCACAATAGGAGGTCAGGATCGTAGGGAGACAGTTGAGGAGCACAATAGAATGATATAGTCTCTTCCATGTACTCACCACCTAAAAGTGATTTATGTTAGTTTATTGTCAGTTTTATTTTCAGTCTTTGAACAATATTTGTAATAAGACTTCCGCACTTTAATGTTATGTTACATTATTTATTGTTATCATTGATGCTAAGAATAAAAAAAGTAGGGACGGCCATTGGTTCGGCCCCGTGACATGAGATCCGCATAGGGTGGGTTTTGGGTCGTGACAACTTGGTATTAGAGCTAAGTTTTAAGTACTAGAGAGTCATGGGAGATAGGATTAGAACACTAGAACTATTACGTCTAGGAATGAAGCGACAGTAATAGCGATACCTTTATGACAAACCTTACATGGCTACTGACCGTTATCTTATGTAAATGTACTAAATTTCATTTTTAGCAATGGTCAACATAAGGACTACCGCGGCCGCTATGGAGCTTATCGAGTGTTTGAAATAGTTGATGGAGAGGGTTATCGAGGCCTTACCCCAAAGTCAGGCCAGTACAAATCAGACAGGGCAATAGTCAGCCAGTACAACAAGAGTAGTCTGTCAACGTGGGTACTAGTCAGCTGGTATGACAGGAACAACCGGTCAACCAGGATACTAGCCAGCCAGCGCGACGGGGGTGGCCTGTCAACGTGGGTAGTCATCAGGGGAATGAGTATGATCCGATATTCCTATATGAGCAGTTCCAAAAGATGAAGCTTCCATCCTTCAACTGTAATACCCCGACCCGAATTAGGGACTATTAAGCTGTTGTGTTGAAATTGGAAATCAACGCCTTTAGTAACGAGGTCGGTGTCGACCCCGACGCACGAACTTTTAAGTAAATGTCCTGAAAAGTCAGGATGACTGTACATCACTTTCGTTGCAATCACCAACATGTCGATTTGATGATAATTATATTTTCACGTCAACTACCGATTGTTGATCGAGTACGAGAATTTGGGCACGTATTACGAGGATACGAAGATTAGTACAAGATAATACATTTAAGAAAATAATTAATTTTTTAAAGTAATTAATTATTTTAAGTATAAGAAATAAATTGTAACAATTAATATACATAATTAAATACAAAAATATATATATACTGTATAAATAATTATAACCTTAAATATACATATAATTATACATGAATATATATTATGTGTATGTGTATGCATACATGCATGTATGCCAAAATATGTATGTATGAAGTGTATGTATAATAGGGCATGCTATTGTCCAAAGTGTACAAAAGTGAGAGAGGTGTGTGTATTATCCAAGGGTATTAGGGTTGAGCCATGTATATATACATATATATATATATGTGTGAGTCAAACACCACACACACACACAACCGGCCACTCATGGCCTGCCCAACAGTGGAATTCAGACCCACTCATGAAGAAGCCTAAAATTGGCTAACCCAAATGGAGGGGCAATCAGAATTTGCCATGATTTCTTCTCCTTATACAAAATACATGGTGCTTATACACACAAAACACAACCATCCGAGAGTAAGGGAGAGATTGAAGGAGTTTCTAGGACATTCAGAAGTGGGAAGCAAGGAGCAAAGGAGAGAGAAACAGTTTGGAACAAGGTAAACCCACAAAACACTTGAATTTCTCTCTCTAGAATTCCTATACGTATGAGTTGTTTTAGCCTTTGATTTTTGTATATATGATGTTTAAAGTATATAGACATGAACAAAGCATGAAAATCTCAACTAGAAACACCCCAGAAACATCAGCCGTACACACGGCAGCCATGGATAACCTTGCTTGAAGCAGGTCTGAACCAACTTTCCCTAAACCAAATTTGGTCTATCAAGACCTCAAGAAAACCCTAAGAGCATCCCAAAAACATATGCACGCGATCAAAAATCCCAAAGAAAGACCTCCAAACATGAACTTGCAAGTTACGGGTTTACAACCCAAACCTTTGAACTCGCATGTAAACCAACATCCATGAATGGGATTTGAATCCTCATGAGAGAGGATCAAAATAAGCCCAACCTCACTAAAAATGATGGAGAAATGACCATGAACGACCCATGAACAGGTTCGGATTATCGTGGCTTAAACCGAGCTTTTAAGCTACCTTCGAATCTCTAAATGAATGCCAAGATGATCCTTAAGATGTTAGAAACATTTTAGGTTGAAAACAGCAACAAATAACTTGGCCAAAATCCACGAAATAGAAGAAACATGAAAACTGTAACTAGGGTTACAGTGGGGAAGAAATGAGGAAAAAGACAGTGAGTTGGCTCGGTCTGTTGAATCTCCGTGTCGACTTGGACGCGTGGCAGCCCCTGGGCTTGCCACCGAATTAATAGAGCGACGTTGTTTAGGGCCTAAGTATGTATATATATGTATACGGTTAAATTTTAAAAGAAAAAGGGAAGGATTTGTGGTCAGTGGGGTTCGAACCCCTGACTCCCACACGCCCACGCACGCCCTTTCCACTCGGCCACACACTCACGTGTGCTCTATATGCAAACAGAATATATATATATATATTATATATATAAATTAAAACCGAAAATAAAAAGGTGCATTTGCACCTTACAGGACTCGAACTCGGAACGTATGGGGAGGGAGGTGACACGCTGGCCAGCATGCCACCCTATTCAACCTGTTCCATAATCCCCCTTAAATATATATATACTATACTTATTAGATTAATTTAATTAAATGAAATTAATTAAATTAAATACTCCAAAATGGCCCGTTGTCCAAAAATTACAAGTCATAGATGTAACATTACTATCTCGGACCTACTGAGTCCATTGGTGAGTTCCACGACATGAGATGAGGCCCCGAAAAATTTAAGACCCCTAAAAATGTCAAAATGACCAAAATACCCCTGCCTCATAAGTAAGTCAGATGAAGTCCAAACAAAATAATTGAACGGTGGATTCTAACAATTTCAAATATTCTGAATCTAATGGTAGGGTCCGTTTCACGAGACGAGACTCTGAAAAATTTAGACACGTTAAGGTATAAATTACCAAAATACCCCTTGACCAAAATTAACAAGTTATTAGTGTAATCTTACTATCTCGGACCTTCTGAGCCCAATGGTGAGGTCCACGACACGAGATGAAGTCCCGAAAAATGAAGACACGTAAGGGGGGTAAAATGACCAAATTACCCCTAGTACACCGAAAGCCAAATTAAAACCAAGGGAGGTCTCAATTGAATTTCTTTGGCATCCCGGACTCAATAATGGAGTCCAAATTACGAAACAAAGTATGAAAAAATATGACACGTAAAATGATAAATGACCTTTCTACCCTTTTACATACAAAAGCCCGAATCAAATTCTACGAAAACCTAAACCGACTTCCTTAGACACTCCGGACTCAATGATAGAGTCTATTCGACCAAAAGAAATGTCTAAAATAAAGATACATAAAATTTGATGAATAGCATCTGTCAGATGTGTCACATCCCGAACCCCACCCTACGCGGATGTCGAGGACGTGACTGCCAGTCGGTCGCGACGCGACCAACCAAAGGAAAATTCTGAACTTTCCGACGAATTGCACTCCAACTGTAGGGTCAGATGCAGCGGAATTTAAAACTTTTTCTTTGTGTCACGGGAATGCAACTCACTTATCCATCATAAGAATATGTATCACAGAGCAAGACAAAATCCAGTCAGTCAACAATTCTAATCTCAGAGCATATCTAAAATCAAGCATATAACAACATAGCAGATCTAATATCTCTAGAGTACCATTTAGTTCCATGAGCCATGTTCCAATATCTAGTGCATGTCAATCAAGTCAGTCGTATCATATCACTTACCTGGATATACAAATTCGATTCACAAGAATGTAAGTCTCTACAAATCAGTGCCATCTGATCCTTATTTGCAATGCCACTTGGCCTATTCACGTCATGTCATAGTACCTTCTAATCCAATGGAGGTAATTCCTGAAAAATGTCAGAATAATGGGGTGAGCTTAAATAAGCCCAGTGAGTAACACAGATTCCCTATCATGGGTTTCAAAACCAGTCCTTGCTTCCAAGGCACGTGGATAATTTAATCATTTCAAAATAACAATTTTCTAAATCCATTTCATAAGCAGTCTAGTACAATGGAACAAGATTGCACAAACAGTACAAACGAATCGGAACATAACATAACCAATCGGACCAAAACAATAACCATTGCCAATATATCGATCAAGACACAAACACTTCATTAACGGAACGAATCACAGCTGAGACTGAGTGGGAACAATAAGTCAATCAAGACAGAGGCATATCCTCGACGGCTAAAATTATAACGGAACTAAACGGAAACAATACACTAATCAAGACACAGGCAAATCATGAACAGGACACAACATAACGGAACTGGGTAGAAACAATATAACAATCAAGTCAAGGACACATCACTGTCGGAACTAATCATAACTGGACTGAACAATGTTTCAATCAAGACAGACGTATCATCAACGGACAGTACACAACGGAACTGGACTGAACAATGTTTCAATCAAGACGAAGGCATACCTTCAATAGCTAGAACATAACGGAACTAAACAAAAACAATATACTAATCAAGACACAAGCACATCATGAACGGAACGAAACATAACGGAGCTGAGTAGAAACGATATAACAATCAAGTCGGAGACATATCACTAGCGGAATGAATCATGACCGAACTGAACAACGTTTTAATCAAGACAGGGGCATGTCATCACGGGTAGAACATAACGAAACTGAACAATACATCAATCCAAACAGACCTATTATCGACCGGCGGTACACAATGGAATCGTACGTATCAATCAGGGACATAGACATAGCATTAACGGATAGCACATAACCGAACTGAACGGAATTCCTAATTCAAAGCACATAATCACATCGTGTGAAATGTAGTGCAAAGGGCCTACATTAAGTACGTACATTTAAACAATATAGTATTTAGACAGTATACTATACAAGTAGTACGGTACGACAAAATATCGTTCTTTGCCTATATCACATGGTTTATTTAATCGTTTCGGAAATAATGGTTCAATATATCCATTTTATCTCAACAGTTCAAAACGGGCAAAACAGTACGGGATGCTAGCACAGGGATCAGGAATATAGTCAAGTATTTAAAAAGACTAAAACCATGTCATAAGTGATATAGTACGGAAAGCATGCATTTAAATAATTGCACTTAAATAATTGCATTCAAAACAGATCAGTAAATCAAGGGACAGTATCAAAACAGTGTCAGAAGTTACTCACAAACTTTACGCTTATTCCCTTGTATAAATAATCCGATAACCTCCAGGTACGTCAAGCATCTCCATGTATATCCTGAATAATAATCATCAATCACAGACAGATCAGAACTCATCCATTCAGGTCTCATTCGTCATCTTAGGTATCTATCGGATTACCTAAGATAGCCTAGTAGCCTATCGCCCTTCCATTGGGTCTCACCCGAGGCTATTTCATTCTTTAATTAGGCTTAGCAATTATTAGGATTATATCCTAAGTCATTTAGACTTCAATTGTTATCAGTCAGGCACTCATTCAACCTTAGGGGCAAAATGGTAATTTTACCATTCTTGTCCCGGACCCTGTCGTGGTCTTCGGAATAGTCTTTATATCTTAAGTACAAAGTTCTACGTCCTTTGGACTCCAATCGGTATTAGTTAGGTTCTCATTTTAACCATAGGGGCAAAATGATAATTTTGCCATTCTTATCCCGGACCCTGTTATGGTCCTCAGAATATCCCATATATCGTATATATGAAGTTTTAAGTCTTTTAGACTTTAATCGGTATCAGTTGGGTACTTATTTAGTCTTAGGGGCAAAATGGTAATTTTGTCATTTTTGCCCGGGACCCTATCATGGTCCTCAGAACGTCCCATATATCTCATGTATAAATTTGTAAGTCCCTTGGACTTCATTTGGTATCTGCTTTAGATCGTCGGGACACATCGGTCATTTCTCGTTTTACACGTTGACTGTCTCGGAGTCTTATTTAGCCTTTCAGTGTTCATAATTATCCCTATGATAATTTATCATATCAGTTTGACCTTTATTCGACCTCTACTTTGCACTTACAGTGCTCAGGGGTATTTTGGTCATTTTACGTTTTGTGTAATTCTGACCCCGATTCGTCATCTAATCAAGTATACAGTCTCACCAGTGTCTGGGCTCCTACCGGTATCAGTTTCGTCCCAATCGGACTTTGTTTAGGTCTCGTACGGTATCAGGGGTAATTTGGTAATTTCATGTGTCGTATTTTTCGGCACGTCAGTTCATAAAATGGACCTCACCATTGGGTCCAGAGTGTCCAACATAGTGAAATTGGACTATCTGTTATGTTTAATCGGCCCTGGGTATCATTAAGGGCAATTCGGTCATTTATACCTACGTGTCTGTATTTTTCGGGACCTCGGTTCATTAAACGGACCTCACCGTTGAGTTCAGAATGCCCGAGATAGTCAAAATAGGCTATCTGATATTTTTATTTGGGTCTGGGTACCATCAAGGGTAGTTCGGTCATTTATCACTTACGGGTCTGTATTTTTCGGGACTGTATTTCCAAAATCGGACTGTACCATTGAGTCCAGAATGCCTGAAATAGTGAAAATACACTATTTGTTTAATTTATTTGGACTCCGTTTGACATATTTAATGTCCAGGGGTAAAATTGTAATTTTACCTATTTAATAAAATAATTAAATAATTATTTTATTATTTAATTAATTACCAGGGGCTTAAATGAAGAAACTTCCAAAGTCTGGGCCACTGTGTAATTCTTTAAAACAGTGGGGACAAATCCGTAATTTCAGAAAGTATTTGGGGTTCAAAATATAATTTCATAATTTAGGGGTTCAAACCCAAGGGTTCAATGGTTCACCAAGTGAACCGGTCCAAAATCATCAAGAACCAACCGGTTCAGTTCCTTCAGGAAAACCGGAATTAAATATTCTAGTTAACCTCAATTTGCCCCCCCTATCCGTGTTCAGGATTAGCCCAATCCCAATTTTAATTTGTTATCGCTGTAACCAAACAGCCGGAATTCGATTTTAAATTTAAAACAGTTAACCCAAACGGCGCAGTTTCAATAATTCGGTGGCACGCTCGTGGACCAACACGTGTCCGAGTCAACTCGCTAACTCGGTTTTAAAACACTGGGTCGACTCAGCGTCGTCTTCCCCGTTGAACCCTCACTGTTTGCCTTAATTCTCGCAGATTTTCTTCTTCTATTTCGTGATGTTTAAAGCACGGATTATTCCTGCCTTCAGTCCTAATTTATTTCTGGGTATCATGCCAACAAGTTGGCATCGATTTGGTGTTTTGAATCAAGCTCAATAGCTCGGTTCAACAGAGGATAACCGAACCTGCAATTCGATACCAAACCCTCATTTCTCAACCTTTTTCAACGCGGTTTGTTGCTAAATGATCCTCATGGTATATAGTTTCATTCCCCAATCAATAAAATCGGTTTAAAACATCCAAATCACAAATGGTATTTTGTGACCGAACCTACAACTAAGTTGTTGGAGGGGTTGCATGGGGTTTTGGGGTCGCGGGTTGGTGGTTTTGGGACCCTCTCAGTGTCTAGATTAGTTCTAGACCATCAGAACTCGGTTTTAGGGAGGTCGAATCAGACCTGCTACAGGGAAGCTCTATCCATGGCGGTTTCACTCACGGGTTGGGGTTCTAGGCTATTCCGACCCTTCCAGTTAATTATATAACCATCCCAAGCTCACAGTAACTCAAATATGTGGTTTATATTGACTGAAAATAGCAAGAGAATTTCTTAACAGAAATTACAAATTTTGGATTTTTACCTTCAAAAATCAGACCCTCTTAGGTTCGGTTGTGGTTTCATGCATGATGTTCCAGTGCAGTCACACAATGTTGTTCAGTTCCTCAGTCCCCTTTCCTTCTTGTGCATCTCATGAAGACACATCATCCTTCACATGCACACACCATGCTTGATCCTACACATGCAAGACCTCATAAGGATTTTCTCTCTCTCTCCCTTGGTCTCTCACCCCCAACAGATCTGTTTTCTCCTCTTTTACTAGCTGATATCAGTCTTTTGTATGTAATCTCTATATATATATATCCATATATATAATATCACACATACCTATACATATACATCTCTAGATGTATACATCAGAGAATCAGTGGGACCCTAGGGCTGAGGTGGGCTGATGCAAACCAATCATATGGGGTTTGCATGTGATCTCATTGGTCCAATTTGAGGTGGGGCTTGGTTAATTCAGGGATATATACAATTAAGTTGTATATAAATGCACAAAGGTGCTGGATGGCCACTTGGTTAAGTTTTTGGGTGAGATTCATTCCTTCCATAGGTCAAGGGTTCAATTCCCCTTGACCACCAATTTGGCCATTTTTCACCATTTTGGGCTAAGGCCCTGTTTGGCTGCGCATTAATTCAGTTTCTGATGTTTGCCTCATAACTTTCATTCTGTAACTCCTTTTTCGGTGCGGTTTCTTCCGGTCAGTTTCTATTTCAGTTATCTACAGTGTCAGAGGTTCCGTGTCATTTATTAGTCATTCGGGATTTCCGTGGCTAATTAATTCGAATTCCGTCAGTGTTAAATTAACATTATCTTACCTAATTAATGAAAAATTAGGTTCGGGCATTGTACCCTATTCTCGGACATGTTTTGTCATTCTATTGTCTAGTGTGACCACCGGGAGATTAAGGTTAATTTCCTTAATTATTCCCTAAGCCAGTACTAATTAATAATTAATTATTTAATCATTAATTATACAGAGTCAGAGTGTTACAAGATGACTATAAAGTAAAGTAATGCCAAAGTACTAATCTACGGCATATACGAGGACATGACAACACATCAACCTTAGAATAAAAATTTCTAACTCATAAATTGATCTTAGGTGAATTATGGAAGAACAACGACCCAAGTACACGATCATGACCAAGGCCCAAAGGGCCAAGGACACAAAGCAACAGGCCTTCATGCAAGAGCTGTTGCGTCGACAGAGAGTGATCGACAGATTTGTCAAGATAGCCAAGGCGACAGAGGTCGTCTCGGTAAGCCCCTTCATGTTCAAATCACCCACCAAGGCCATGGTGGCAGAGGCTAAAAAGAAGAAAGAGGAAAACAGGAAATTGGAGGAGGAAAGAGAGAACACGGAAACCTTAGCCGAATGGCGTCGCAGGTAATATTATTATCATTAAGAACATAAGTTACTAGATTTGTATTACAGTTATAAGTCAGACAGGTATGAGAATTTAGGCTTCTCACAGTCTACACTTAGTGAGTTATGAAGTTGATTAAGTACATATGAAATTTATGAAATCTTCATAAATCTTGATAGGCTAAGGAAAGAGAAAGGTAAAGGGAAGGCACCTCTGTAGAGCTAAACCTAAAGGACCAAGGTGAGTAACCCTGTATTTGAATTGGAGAATTTAACTCCATATATTTGAAGAAGTTTTAAGTTCAAGTTATTGCAGCCTTTGAATATCAAATTCAGTCTTCATATGATTCCGTTCTTTTAAAATATTCTGTTACGGCATGCTTTATGAATGTTTTAAATTCAGCTCTTTTCTTGAAAATAAATCAGCATGTCTAAATCAAATGCAAACCTCTTTAATATTCTGAATTTGATTATCACGTGTATTTGAAGCTTTATTGTAGAATTTATACATTTCATGCTTTAAATGTTCATGAAAAATATCTATTGAAGAAGTCATGTGACAATGTTTTATAAGATAAACGGTACTAAGTACCACCCCCTATGATGGTTGAAATCCTTCGGGATTCAACAGTACATGCCCGGTAGAAGGATCTAATCCCCCAGGCAAATGAGATATCTCCATCGACAGTATTGGCAGTAAAATGGAAGTCTGGTTTGAAACAGATTCCGCCTAATAAAAGAGAAAAGATGACAAGTGATTTTGAAAATAGAAGTAGGTATTATCCCTATTCTATTTCACGTGTTTATATGCTTTTAAATTGCATATGCTCTATTTGAAGAAAATGTGTATTTAGCTTGAATACTTTAATTGTTCGAAGCTATTGTTTTAAGAATGCATATATTCTGGGTTCTAAAATGTACAAGCAATTGGTAGTGAGTATTCCATAAACCCTCATGTGCTAAAACCACTACCAGTTGAAAACCCCATGACGAATGCAGGAATTACTCACAAGATTTGATTAGCTTACCCAGATTTTATCCGCCCCCCTTTCAGGTGACTAAGGCAGATCGATTTTTGAAGACTATAAGGAGGAACCTAGCTTTTGGGAAGATTTGCTTGAGGAGTTCTTTTGGGGAAAAATCACATGAACTCTGATTAATATGTTTTGTATTAGCTGATTTTTTAAGGACGTGTATTAAGCCCCACGGGGCAGTTGAATTAAGATTTTAATTATGAAGTCTTTTAAGTTTTAGTTATGCTCTGATTTTATATGAATGTGTAAACATGTGTACCATTGTGAATAGCGGCAGTATCGGACGGATGTGCAAATTTTAAATAAGAAAGAAAAGAAAAAAGTTTTTCACGCTTCCGCAACCACATGAAGCACATCTATTCGATACCGCTGCCTATGCAAGCCTTGTCTCGAGGCCTTCGGGTCTCGAGGCGGCGGTCGCGATCCGGTAATCCGCGTAGGGTGGGTTTCGGGTCGTGACATCAACAGTACCCAAGGAGCTATAGTTGTAAAGGAGTGGCTCTTGGAGATGAACGGGATTTTTCGTATCCAGCCATGCACTGAAACACAGAAGGTGGCATATGCCACATACCAGTTCAAGGGAGCTGCCCACAAATGGTGGTTGCTTGAGGAGGCTAGGGAGCCAGACATGGACTAGCAACACTTTACCACAGTTTTTAATGAGAAGTACTTTCCTCAAGAAGTGAAGAATCAAAAAATTTTTGAGTTTATAGTACTTCAGCAGGGCAATATGACAGTGGAGCAGTACGAGCCCATGTTCAATGAGTTGGCCAGATTCTTCCCGAATGTTATCAATAGTGAGGATCTTAAGGCTGAAAGTTTGAGGAGGGGCTACGGTGGGATATTAAGGACAGATTAAGGCCTCAGTAGTTACCTACCTACAATGAGGTAATGACTACCGCTAAAATCATTAAGAGGAGTGGCAAAGCATTAGCCAAAAAACGGGCAAAACAGAGGCTAGAAAAAAGTCAAAATCGGAGATCAGGGTCTTTTTTCCTTAGGCAAGGACCCCTATTCACTAGACCCGAACTGGATCTTGAACTACAGGGCCCAGTCTGAGGAGGCCAAGCAATGCTGAGGGGACTGCAACTAAATGTTCCAACTGTTAGAAAGTTTACAAGGGCCAGTGTCTGAAGGACAGTAATGCTTGCTATTATTGCGGTCAGGCAGGACATTTTGCTAAGGAGTGCCCTCAAACTAACAGAGCCACTTCCAATGCCGCTTTGGTTAAGGCACCAGCACCAGCACCAGTGTCTACAGCTACAGTGAACGGGCCATCGAATCATAGGAATGGACAGGGCAATGTTCCATAATAGGCCGGACGGGTTTTCGTCATAGTGCCAGGGGATGTTCAGGTGTCGACTTTGGTGGTCGTAGGTACACTTTTAGTTTGTTCATAGCCTGCCCATGTTTTATTCGATACTGGTTCTATGCACTCTTTTATATCCCCTGCATATGCTGCTAAGTTGAACCGATCGACAGAACCCTTAGGATATTTACTTAATGTGACTGTACCATCAGGGCAATCATTAATGAGGGAGACCATGTATGAGAATTACGAAATACAGATTATGGGGGTACCTTTACTTGCCAGTTTGATACCATTAGAAATCTGTGGGTATGATGTTATTCTTGGAATGGATCGGTTGACTACAAACCATGCCATGATCGATTATGTGACCAAAAGAGTGCTTATCCAGAGCCCCAGATTCCCGACTGTTGAGTTTGAGGGGACAGGAGTGGTTGTTCCACCCTATTTTGTTTCTGCTATACAGGCTAGACATTTACTTCGTAAGGGGTGCCATGGTTTCTTGTGTAGCATCCAAGACACCGAGACACAACAGCCAGCGTTAGAGAAGATTCCCATTGCTAGGGAATTCCCTAAGGTGTTTTTGGACGATCTTCCAAGGATGCCTGTTGACCGAGAGATTGAGTTTAACTTCGATGTATTGCCAGGCACTGCACTAATATCTAAGACACCCTACAGAATGGCCCCAGCTGAGTTGAAGGAGTGAAAGCTCTTGCTTTAGGAACTATTAGACAAGAGTTTTGTACGACCCAGTTCATCGACATGGGGTTCACCTATACTGTTTGTCAAGAAGAATGATGGGACCATGAGGCTATGTATGGACTATCGTGAACTGAATAAGGTTACCATCAAAAATACATATCCACTTCCCAAAGTAGATGATTTATTTGACCAATTGATGGGGGCTCAGGTGTTTTCAAAGATTGATCTAAGTTTCGGTTATCATCAGTTCAAGGTTAGGCCCACAGACATTCAAAAGACGGCATTCAGGACTCGGTATGGACATCACGAGTTTTTGCTCATGCCTTTTGGAGTGACTAATTGTGATATCCTGACCCGGGATACCGGGTCATATGGCACGTATTACGAGACAATGAAAAAGTTGTGTAAAGGTTTTTACAATAAAGAGAAAAGTTAATTAATTAAATAATTAATTAATGTATAATATTGGAATATATTTAATTGTTAAAATTAAATATAAATAAACACACATATACACACATTATGGTGTATTGTGTGTGTATATTATGAAATGTGTATAAATATGTATATATATAAATACATGTACACAAGGAAGAATATCTATATATGTATAATGTATATACATGTGAACAGTGTGTGAACAGTGCAGTGTGTGTGTGTGTGTCGGCTAGTGTGTGTGTCTCCATGTGTTGGTGTGTGTGATATATTATATATAATATACATATGTAAAAATATCTTGCAAAAATTAAAGAGAAAGCTGAATAGAGAAAATGAAAACTTAATTGGTGTAAGAAAATTAATTGAGAAGTGAAAGGTTTCAGCCATGAGGTCATGAGGAGAGAGAGAGAGAGAACAGTAGAGAGAGAGAGAACAGTAGAGAGAGAGAGAGGTCGGTCACTTTCTCTATAAAATCCCAAGTATGCAAACCATGCTTTCTTCTTGCAAAAGAAACCAAAAGAAGAAGAATTGAGAAGCTAAGGAAGGATTCAAAGCAAGAAGAAAGAGAGAAAACCAAAGGAAAAAAGGTGAGAGAACACAAACCAGTATTTTCTCTCTCTAGAATTTCTCTATATATAAACTAATTTAAAGCTTCCATTTTTATATATGATATATAGAACATATTTAGACTTGTTTACCTATGGATTTTGAGCTTCAAAACACCAAAAAACACGAAACCCAGTTAGGATAGCCATTGAAGACCTTGCCCATGGCAGGTCTGAATCAACTTCCTTTAAGCTTGATTTGGCTTATCAAGGCTTAAAGTAGACATTATAAGCATGTTAAAAACCATCAACCACGATCAAAAAGCTCAAGAAATCGACCCCATGTGGTGAGTTGCAGGTTACGGGTTTACACCCCAAACCTTGTAACTCATGTTTTAATCTATTCCTTTGAATGAAAACCGAAACCTCATGGATAGAGGATCATTAAGAAACAAACCGTAAGTGATTTGGTTAAGAAATAAGCATGAACGACTAAAATAACAGTTCGGATTATCCAAACCAAAATCGAACATATGAAGGGGTTTTAAAGTCTAAAATGAATGCCAATCGAATTGTATAAACCTTAGGAACATTTTGGGACAAAAACAGTGAAGAATGATTGAGTGAAACGTCACGAAATAGAAGAAAAAGGGAAACTGAAACTAGGTTTTTTCAGTCGGTCGATTGGGGAAGACGATGACGGGCTGACTCGTTTTAAAAATAGGGCTGGGTCGACTCGGACAGGTGGCAGCCTCTAGGCTTGCCACCGATTAATTGGAACGACGACGTTTTGAGTGTCGGTTGATTTAAATTGGACGCTAGGGCTGACGTCATGGTGACGTCAGCCACATGTAAATAAACCGGATAGACTGGTTGGTTTATGACTAGACCGGACCGGTTCACTTCCAATTTAACTGAACCCTTTGGTTTTTCTAAATTAATTAAAATAAAATAAACCATGACTTCCTATATTTACGGATTGACCCCTAGGCTTTAGAAAAATTATAGTGAGGCCCAACTGAGGAAAAAATTATGCATTTAGACCCCTGAAAAAATAATTAAATAATTAAATGAATAATTTAATTTTTAATAAATAAGGTTAAATTACTATTTTGCCCTTGTGGCATAAATAGAGCAAACAAAGTCCAAATTAAACATATGAATAGTGTAATTTTACTATTTTGGACATTCTGAGATCAATGGTAGGGTCCGTTTTATGAGACGGGGCCCGAAAAATAAATACACGTAAGGGGTAAATGACCAAAATACCCCTTGACCAAAATTAACAAGTTATTAGTGTATTCTTACTATCTTGGACCTTCTGAGTCCAATGGTGAGGTCCACAACACGAAATAGAGTTCTGAAAAATAAAGACACGTAAAGGGGTAAAAAGACCAAAATACCCCTGGTACCCCTAAAGCCGAAATGAGATCAGAGAAGGTCTAAATTGACTTTCTTTAACATCCCGGACTCAAAAATGGAGTCCAAATTACGAAACGAAGTACAGAAAAATGTGACACGTAAAACAATAAATGACCATTTTGTCCTTTTACATATAACAGTCCGAATTAAATGATTGGAAAGCCTAAACTGACTTTCTTCGACACTCCGGACTCAATGGTAGAGTCTATTCGACCAAAAGAAATGTCTAAGATAAAAAGACATAAAATTTGATGAATAGCATCTGTTAGATGACTATGAACTGAAATAATGCCAAAGTACTAATACTAAGGCAAGTACGAGAAACGAAATACGAAAAGACACGACACGTAAACATGTCAAATAAATAACTTTAAATTAAAGTTAATGGAACTCCCAGAAGAGTATAAATTGAAATAAATTCAATTTTTAACACGTTAAATTATGTCATAGGTTACAAGTACGAGTTAAATTAAGTACCTATGAAATTGTGAAATCGTTTTAGGATCTAATACGGTTTAAGCATAAGTTAAGGAATATCGAGATGATATTACAATGAATGTGAAGTTGATGAGGTGTTTATGAATTATTCTTAGGAATTTCAAGGAAAGTGGGAAAGCGTAATTTTAGCACTAACCCTAAAGAATCAAGGTGAGTAACCCTGTGTTTGAATTGGAGATTTAACTCCATGGATTTGAAAAAGTTTTAAGTTCAAAGATGTGAAGTATTTGAAGTTTCAAATTCAGTATTTACATGATTCAGCTTTTAATAGTACTGTCTTATAACTCTATTATGACATGCTCAGTGATTGGTATTTATCATAGTTTTCTTAAAACGTATTTCAGCATGTCTAAATTTTTAAATGCCAAATTATGTTAAATATCCTGAATTTGATAGTTACAAGTATTTGAAGTCCTATTGTAGAAATTATACATTTCATGTTTTTAAATACTCATGAAAGTATCTATTGAAGAAGTTATGTGATAAATGTTTTACAAGATAAACGGTACTAAGTACCACCCCATGTGACGTTGAAATCCTTCGGGATTCAACAGTAAATGCCCGGTAGCAGGATCTAATCCCCCAGGCAAATGAGATCGACAGTATTGGCAGTAAAATGGGAGTCTGGTTCGAAACAGATTCCACCTAATTAAAGAGAAAAGATGACAAGTGATTTTAGAAATGAAAGCAGGTTTTACCCTCATTTTTAAATACATAATTATGTGATTTAAAGTTTATATACTTTATCTGATGAAGTACGAGTTCTGCTTGAATACTTTAATGTTTCCAAGCTATTTGAAATGCATATGTTTTGAGTTATATACTCTATTTATCGAAGTACGAGTTTAGCTTGAATACTTTAAATGTTTCAAAGCTATCTGTTTTAAGAATGCATGTACTTTGTATTCTAAATTGTATAAGCAATTGGCAGTGAATGTTTTACAACTTTTATGTACTAAAAACCACTGCTAATTGAAAACCCATGACAAACACTGGAATTGCTCACAAGCTTAGATTAGCTTACCCGGACTTTATTCGGACCCCCCCTTTCAGGTGATGCAGCAGACAGGGTGTAATATCCCGACCCGGGATATAGCATGTACACCGGGCTAGACCGGGCTATAAAATGAAATCCCGAATTATAAGCCGTTATATGACATAAATAAAAGTGGATGCGTAATAGACTGTATTGTTTAATTACGATGCATAGGTACGAGAGGCAAACAGTCACGGGTGTCCGGGTGCCGTTGCACCAGAAGCCGAGTTTACTGAAAAACGTGCAAGTGAATATAGACGTATAAATAATTAAGGTAATCTAAGTGATTATGAATATTATATATACATATATATATATATGTATACGGTTGCATATATATATATATAATAGGTATGTAAAGTGTGTGTCATGTGGGCCTTGCATGATGAGGAGGTGGCAAAGCCACCGAGTGGGAAATCAGCAAGAGAGGGCCAGGTGTGCAAGTGTGCATACATGTGAATTCTTGCAACAAAAGGTGGAAATAGTGAGGTGCCGTGTGTGCATGGATATGCTGCCACCGCAGCTACAGGTGGCAAGGGCCACCGACTGGGGGGTCGGTTAAGGGAAGAAAGAAAGGGTTAGTGGAAGAGAGAAAAACTGAAATGTAGGAAAAGAAGGAAATCGAGGCGCAAGAAGTTAGAGAGAGAAAGAACCGATTTAAGCAGTTGAAGGAAATCAGCAACTAAAACAGGTAACCAAATCTTGCTGTGTTGCGTAGATTCTTCTTGCATGCTATTGTGAATTGGTAGGACTCGAAACAGGAAAGAAAAACAAGGAAAACCAGAACTGGGTTTACGGTTGGAAATGGTGATTTAAAATAGGTGAACCTAAATAGAAATTTGAACCCTAATATGAATAGGAAATTGCTCCAGGATCTCAAAACATTTTGAATCACTTTAAACGGTTGGAAAATGGCCATCTTATGGCCGATTATCCAGTCACCGGTGTAACGCCGGAAAACTGGGAATGGGTGCGTGAAACCGGTGATGTTGGAGGTTAAAACCAGTCCTAAAATGTTCCTTACAATCTTAGAATTCATTTGGGAAGAAGAACAATAAATTTTGGACGTAAAACCACGAAGATCCGTGAGGAACTGCACTGTTCCGGCCACCGTGGCTGGAAAACCCACCGGAGAAGACGACCGGATTATCGGGGGCTTCTTCGAGTTAGGATGGGACCGGGTTTGGGTCGGACCGGGTTGGGACCCGACCGAAAATGAATAGGGGCAGTGATGCTATGTCGTTTTGAATGTAAATTTAAAATAATTTGGGCTTTTTTGGTCACAGATATAAGGGATTGGAATTGGGTTGGGGTTGTCCAAACCGTGGATAGGGTGAGAGAATTGGATATCTCAATCCGGTTCTCTGAAGTTAACTGAACCGGTTGGTTCACAGTGGAATGGAACCGGTTTAGGGTTTCTGGTTCTGAACCAACTGGTTCAGACCGCAACTCTGGCTATTTACAATTTGACCCCGAAAGTCATAAATAATTCCACTAAGGCCCAACAGAGAAATGTTAATTTTACAAAAATGCCCCTGACTCAAAAATGGGTCAAACGAGGTCCAAATAGGGCAAATGAATAGTCAATTTTTATTATCTCGGATGCTCTAAGTCCAATGGTGAGGTCCATTTCATGAGACGGGGCCCCAAAAGATAAAGACATGTAAAAATGACGAAAATACCCTTGCTTCGAAAGTGAGCCAAATGGACTTCGATTGAATTAAATAACTAGTGAATTTTTATTATTCTGAAACTTCCGAATCTATTGGTAATGTCAAAATTATGAAAAGAGGTTCCGAGAACAACGGACATATAAAAGTCTAAATAAGTATTAGAAATACTGATCATAGCAAGGCATAGAATTTGGTGAATAGAAATTATTCTGAAACGTATTTACTGATATATAGGGAATTCAACGGGAAAAGGCAAACCTACAGGAGACTGATTTAGCAACGCATTAGAGGTAAGTAGATACCCTTTCTCTTCCATGTGGTGTTATCAACCCAAGTTCATTCTTTTATTGCCAAACTTGTACTCCTGAGCGTATCTGGTGTTATTGTCTCCACAATGTGATATTGTTCTATCTGGTGGACATTGATTTATTGTTGTACTATTGTTATCATGTTGAACCGTGTGATGTTTCCATTTAAATGATGATATTCCATTTCTATATACTCCTATGGAATCATTTATGATCAGGAAATGTTTATGTATACTAGATTTGTGCTCAGTCACAATATCCATCTGATGCTTTTAAATACACTGAAGACCTTCGGGTCGAGTCCGTGAACGGACATATGGCCATACACTGGAATGCACTGAAGGGGGTAAACCGGGCCCCTAAGGACCGAGGGCATATCAAGCCCTGACACAGAACAAAAGCATCTCTTATACGATTGTTCGACTGTAACTGTTGAATTACCTTATTCTTGTGATTATCTTGTATTGCGAGATATTCCTTTATTGTTCTATTTGTGATCGGTTTATTGTGGCAGCACGTTCATATTGATATATTGTTGTTAAGAGTTTCATGTTGATGTTATGTCCATTACTCCTAATTGTACATTGTGTTCTATTGTTTATTGGCCCTTATGGCAACTGTTCCCATTGGCTATCATAGCATCTTATTTCTTATGATTGGCTATCATATTCTTGTTCTTGGATTCATATTCTTTTATGATCCTCGATACCAATGTCGGAGATCTGTATTTACTTGCTGGGCTCTTGTAGCTCATTCCACCCTCCTCACCCCCATTTCAGGTACTGGCGCCGCGAGACCCCGGTAGGAGTCTGAGAGCGTAGGAGGACATTTTGAAGAACTGTACTAGTCTATGTTTAATTCTCCCATGTACTCACCACCCACGGGTGCTGGTTACGTATGGTTCTTATTTTGTTTAACTGTAGAACCATATTATGTATTGTAAAGACTTTCGCTGACATTGTGTATTGAAAGACTTCCGCTGATTATAGACATTGATAAGACTTCCGCTGTTATTGTTTTAATGTTTTAGTACTTTGCATACTAGTACTATGATACGGGAATGTAAAAAGTAGGGACGGCTTTAGGGTCGGCCCCGCGACACGAGATCCGCATAGGGTGGGTTTCGGGTCGTGACAGCTTGGTATCAAAGCTATAGGTTCGATTGTGAGTCATGGGAGATAGGACCAGAAATAGAATGAATAGATATAACTGACCTTCCTTATATAGAGTTCATACGATCCTTGATTTTTCTCTTATTGATTGACTGGACATTTTACGGGTTATCCTTACTAGTTATTTTTATAGACATGGTTATTCCAAGGAATACATCGACGATTATGAATCACATAGATCACTTAGAGTTAGAATCAATAGATAGAATTGAAGTCTCTATGATATAGATTTCATGTGAACATTGATTGTTATTTTGTGCAGTGACGGGTTATCTTATAAACAGGGTTAACAAAAAAAAAGGGATACCTCAATAAATTATATTGACTTAGTTAGACCATAGATGAGTAGACTTTTATGGAAATACTTATCTAAAACTTATGGTTTAGAGTAATGGTGTATGCTAGGAATATTGGGATAGGGAAGGATCAATTAGACCGAATTGAGCGCCTTATAGAAGAGATTCTCAAATCTCTGCCTCAAGCTCACCCTAACAGACAACTATGTACATCGAAATAGTGGCACCGTTAAGGATCACCCCATAGGGTAAACAAGGAATTGCCCTCGGAAAGCTAAAGCTACGGCCAGTGCCACACCTACCTTACCAGTCTTGTTGGTGTCAAGGAAAGATTAAACTACTACCCAGATAGCCACAGGTACCCTTCCAGTTATTTCTAACCTGTTTAGATCTTAAGAGATCCTTACACACTTGATTGTGTTTCCATGTAATTGCCGAACTGAACTTAGTAACTGAACATTTGGACGATTGATTTACTGATTTTATTACATTTGGAAGGTTATTATTGGAGAATGTTAGACAGAGAAACACGAGAACTTTGATGGTTACCTTGAGGATTATTGTTTAGAAATATTGAGCATAGAACACGAGATACGGAGCAAAATCACGAATATTATCAACAAGTGACCTATACTTGGAAGTTAGGTCTAGTGATGTAGAAGAAGTCGAGACTGAAGATTAGGAGTGAATATAAATTATGAAAATGGATAACGGTGATTGTAAACGGTTAAAAGAGAAAATGTGGAAAATTGACAGTCACTGATGTGTTATCAGGACCTCTGTTACCGGTGAGGAACGGCCGCCTTATCACGTAACTAGGGTAACTGAGAAACACACAGTGCTGCCTTACCCAATCTGGATACTACGAATCCTTTATGATACTGTTAGAACGACGTATACCCTAGAGGACTTGAGGATTAGAATGCTACAATATCACTACATCTATTCTACCAAACCTAATGATGCTAGGAAATGATTGGAGCATTAAGCCAAATTCTTAAGCTCACTGGTATCAAAAAGATTTGGTGTTAAAAAAAAAAAAGTTTTGTAATAGTAGTTCATAGGAGATGAGATTGATGCACTGGTATTACTAATGCCAAATAGAGTAAATCCTGACATGATAGATAGACTTATATGTGAATTCTGATCATTGATCTTTTACAGCGAATTGGGAGATGATTAGGCTACTGTACTAGTAGTCGCAGGTATTATTTACAGTTGTTTACAAATGCTCAATATTGTTAAATATTACTCTAAATACTGATTTATAATTTCAACATTTACTGCTAGCTGAACATAGAGACAGAACTCTTAGGTTATATGTTAACTGTTTAAGGATGATGATTGATGATAGATGTTATGCATGAAATAAGTAGACTACGTAACATAGATATACGAGTGTTAGATTGACATATTATTCACTTGTAAAATTAAAAGACATTGATGAGCCAAGTGATTTCATAATTAATAAATTTCAGGGAACAATGATAGAATAAATGTAAGATTTATAATCTTTAAAATGAATTACATACTGTTATAGATAGGAATGATTACTTGATAGATAAGATTGAATAAATGTCAACTCTTGAAAGAGTCACTATCACTGAATACTATACACTGGGGAATCATTAGAAATGAACAATATACATAGAATATAGGAGGTACAGATCATAAGTGTATAGTTTAACTGATCCAAGAAAGAACTTGGTGCATTGAAACACATTAAATGAATTGGGGCTGTCGAAAGACAAAAGCAAGTTAAGATATTAAAAGTCAACTAGTCTTGGAAAACGACTACATATTAAAATGAAAATTGATGATTATTGACTAGTGACCCTTAAGGATAGTAGTGTACTTAAGGATAAGTGATGAGAATTCTTGAGATTTGACATTGACAATACTGAAGGAGGTTTCGATAACTGATATAGACAGAGAAGTGAAACTTGAGTAGGAAATAGTAGTCATACTTAAAAGAAATTGGAGGGAATCATAGCAATAATGAAATAAATAATCCGTAATGATTATTTTGTCTTATGAAGGTACATAATTAATATCCATTGGGTTACAATTTGATGATTGTTATATATATAAGGGAACTTAAGGGGGTAAGTACAGGGGAGTTGATATTTTAAATAAATTGATGACGTACCAGGAAATATGAAGAGTCTTGAGTATATAGATAGATCAACGAGGTTTCAATGGGAGATAGTAGTTAAGCTTGGAAGGAATCATAGTAATATTGGATCTAGAAATCCTTAAGATTGTTTTATCTTATGGAAACAAGTACTGGATATTTATTGAGTTATGGTTGATGATTGTTCTGTACTGAGGGAGCCTTAAGAATTAAATTATTATATCTAGTCTACAGACTTGATGTTTATGGTTGGACGGTCAATCTATATTACGAGAGTTATTGAGAATTGAAATTCTATTTACGGATTAGGAACTTGTTGATTTTCTATACAGTGAGAATATGTGAGAATTAAATTATGTTTCATAATAAACGAGGGAAACGATTAGTGCTCATTGAGGGATAGAATGTAATATAGAATTGGAAACATGACGCTTTGAAACGTAGTGAATCTAATAGTAATAGCTAAATGACAGGAAAATGCCTTGGAAAGGTAGCAAAATTAATGGTGATATCTAGATAGAGGAATGACACCTTGAAAGGTGATACAGGTGATGAGTAACAGTTAATCAAAATACATTATTGGAAAATGATACTTTTAGGGTTACTTATGATTGGTCTATCTTCTATGTTATGTTACACATTTAATGTGTTTCCATATGTTACTAACTGAATGTAGAAACTGAATGCCTGGACCATTGACTCATTGCTTATGTGATCGTCAAGAGAACTATCATTGAAACGTGTTAGATATAGGACATGTGAAATATAGACTAGGGATACAAATACTCTTACATAGCTGACTTGAGGTCAAGGAACGATTAGTAGAATAACAGATTTATTGTAGAGGAAATGACACATAGAAGCCGATGTGAACTCTATGAGTTCCACATAATATCATTTCAAATGATATATATACCCTAGATATATTAGTAGACTGAATGGATAGAGTTTTGTCAAGCTACGTTTAGAAATTTTAAAATTTCCTTCATCAAAAGATATCTTAAATTACAGAAGCCGAAAAGAACCATAGGAAGGAATTGTGTTTCATGGGAAGGTTTCGAAGCATACGTGGAATTATAAAGAGGGTAGTACAGTTACAGATGTGACAGTAAAACTTGATTTGATGTGACTGTAAAACTTGATCTAACGTGACAGTAAAACTTGATTCTTAGCAGAAAATCTTTATCTAGTTAATGTAACAGCCTATTTAAGTTATATCGTGGTATTAGAGGAACCACGAAAACCACCGAATTAGAACCGTTAAGTTTGGGGACAAACTTATTTTTAAGGGGGTAAGAATGTAATATCCCGACCCGGGATACAGCATGTACACCGGGCTGGACCGGGCTATAAAATGAAATCCCGAATTATAAGCCGTTATATGACATAAATAAAAGTGGATGCATAATAGACTGTATTGTTTAATTACGATGCATAGGTACAAGAGGCAAACAGTCACGGGTGTCCGGGTGCCATTGCACCAGAAGCCGAGTTTACTGAAAAACGTGCAAGTGAATATAGACGTATAAATAATTAAGGTAATCTAAGTGATTATGAATATTATATATACATATATATATATGTATACGGTTGCATATATATATATAATAGGTATGTAAAGTGTGTGTCATGTGGGCCTTGCATGATGAGGAGGTGGCAAAGCCACCGAGTGGGAAATCAGCAAGAGAGGGCCAAGTGTGCAAGTGTGCATACATGTGAATTCTTGCAACAAAAGGCAGAAATAGTGAGGTGCCGTGTGTGCATGGATATGCTGCCACCGCAGCTACAGGTGGCAAGGGCCACCGACTAGGGGGTCGGTTAAGGGAAGAAAGAAAGGGTTAGTGGAAGAGAGAAAAACTGAAATGTAGGAAAAAAAGGAAATCGAGGCGCAAGAAGTTAAAGAGAGAGAGAACCGATTTAAGCAGTTGAAGGAAATCAGCAACTAAAATAGGTAACCAAATCTTGCTGTGTTGCGTAGATTCTTCTTGCATGCTATTGTGAATTGGTAGGACTCGAAACAGGAAAGAAAAACAAGGAAAACCAGAACTGGGTTTACGGTTGGAAATGGTGATTTAAAATAGGTGAACCTAAATAGAAATTTGAACCCTAATATGAATAGGAAATTGCTCCAGGATCTCAAAACATTTTGAATCACTTTAAACGGTTGGAAAATGGCCATCTTATGGCCGATTATCCAGTCACCGGTGTAACGCCGGAAAACTGGGAATGGGTGCATGAAACCGGTGATGTTGGAGGTTAAAACCAGTCCTAAAATGTTCCTTACAATCTTAGAATTCATTTGGGAAGAAAAACAGTAAATTTTGGACGTAAAACCACGAAGATCCGTGAGGAAATGCACTGTTCTGGCGACCGTGGCCGGAAAACCCACCGGAGAAGACGACCGGATTATCGGGGGCTTCTTCGGGTCAGGATGGGACCGGGTTTGGGTCGGACCGGGTCGGGACCCGACCGAAAATGAATAGGGGCAGTGATGCTATGTCATTTTGAATGTAAATTTAAAATAATTTGGGCTTGTTTGGTCACGGATATAAGGGATTGGAATTGGGTTGGGGTTGTCCAAACCGTGGATAGGGTGAGAGAATTGGATATCTCAATCCGGTTCTCTGAAGTTAACTGAACCGGTTGGTTCACAGTGGAATGGAACCGGTTTAGGGTTTCTGGTTCTGAACCAACTGGTTCAGACCACAACTCTGGCTATTTACATTTTGACCCCGAAAGTCATAAATAATTCCACTAAGGCCCAACAGAGAAATGTTAATTTTACAAAAATACCCCTGACTCAAAAGTGGGTCAAACGAGGTCCAAATAGGGCAAATGAATAGTCAATTTTTATTATCTCGGATGCTCTAAGTCCAATGGTGAGGTCCGTTTCACGAGACGGGGCCCCAAAAGATAAAGACATGTAAAAATGACCAAAATACCCTTGCTTCGAAAGTGAGCCAAATGGACTTCGATTGAATTAAATAACTAGTGAATTTTTATTATTCTGAACCTTCCGAATCTATTGGTAATGTCAAAATTATGAAAAGAGGTTCCGAGAACAACGGACATATAAAAGTCTAAATAAGTATTAGAAATACTGATCATAGCAAGGCATAGAATTTGGTGAATAGAAATTATTCTGAAACGTATTTACTGATATATAGGGAACTCAACGGGAAAAGGCAAACCTACAGGAGACTGATTTAGCAACGCATTAGAGGTAAGTAGATACCCTTTCTCTTCCATGTGGTGTTATCAACCCAAGTTCATTCTTTTACTGCCAAACTTGTACTCCTGAGCGTATCTGGTGTTATTGTCTCCACAATGTGATATTGTTCTATCTGGTGGACATTGATTTATTGTTGTACTATTGTTATCATGTTGAACCGTGTGATGTTTCCATTTAAATGATGATATTCCATTTCTATATACTCCTATGGAATCATTTATGATCAGGAAATGTTTATGTATACTGGATTTGTGCTCAGTCACAATATCCATCTGATGCTTTTAAATACACTGAAGACCTTCGGGTCGAGTCCGTGAACGGACATATGGCCATACACTGGAATGCACTGAAGGGGGTAAACCGGGCCCCCAAGGACCGAGGGCATATCAAGCCCTGACACAGAACAAAAGCATCTCTTATACGATTGTTCGACTGTAACTGTTGAATTACCTTATTCTTGTGATTATCTTGTATTGCGAGATATTCCTTTATTGTTCTATTTGTGATCGGTTTATTGTGGCAGCACGTTCATATTGATATATTGTTGTTAAGAGTTTCATGTTGATGTTATGTCCATTACTCCTAATTGTACATTGTGTTCTATTGTTTATTGGCCCTTATGGCAACTGTTCCCATTGGCTATCATAGCATCTTATTTCTTATGATTGGCTATCATATTCTTGTTCTTGGATTCATATTCTTTTATGATCCTCGATACCAATGTCGGAGATCTGTATTTACTTGCTGGGCTCTTGTAGCTCATTCCACCCTCCTCACCCCCATTTCAGGTACTGACGCCGCGAGACCCCGGTAGGAGTCTGAGAGCGTAGGAGGACATTTTGAAGAACTGTACTAGTCTATGTTTAATTCTCCCATGTACTCACCACCCACGGGTGCTGGTTACGTATGGTTCTTATTTTGTTTAACTGTAGAACCATATTATGTATTGTAAAGACTTTCGCTGACATTGTGTATTGAAAGACTTCCGCTGATTATAGACATTGATAAGACTTCTGCTGTTATTGTTTTAATGTTTTAGTACTTTGCATACTAGTACTATGATACGGGAATGTAAAAAGTAGGGACGGCTTTAGGGTCGGCCCCGCAACACGAGATCCGTATAGGGTGGGTTTCGAGTCGTGACACAGGGTCTTAAGGACAACGATGATGAGTCTAGCTGTTTTTTTGGAAGGATATGTTTAAGTAGTTCTTTTGAAGAACCTATGAACACTAATAGTACGTTTTTTATTAGTAGACAATGTTAGAATATGTAATAAGCCCTCAGGGCAATCGAATATGTATTGTATTAATGTAAGAAGTCTTTACGTTTTCGTTATACTCTGAATGTGTAACCATGTATGCTATGTATAGAACAGTAGTATCGGACGGATGTGCATATTTTAAAAATGAGAAAAGAAAAGAAAAAGTTTTTCACGCTTCCGCAACCATGTGTAGCACATCTATTCGATACCGCTGCATATGCGAGCTGTCACGACCCGAAACCCACCCTATGCGGATTTCGTGTCGCGGGGCCGACCCTAAGGCCGTCCCTACTTTTTCCATTCCTGTATCATAGAACTAATATGCAAAGTACCAAATTCTTAAAACAATAACAACGGAAGTTTAACACTATAATAGTCAGCGGAAGTCTTAACCTACATCATATGGTTTTACAGTACCAAGTCAAAACTAAACATAACCAGCACCTGTGGGTGGTGAATACATGGGAGAATTAAAACATAGTCTGATACAATTCTTCAAAATATCCCCCTATGCTTCCAGACTCCTATTGGGGTCTTGCGGTGTCATTACCTGAAAAGGGGTAAGTAGGGTGGAATGAGCTACAAGAGCCCAGCAAGTAAATACAGATCTCCGACACTGGTATCGAGGATCATAAAAGAATATGAATCCAAGAATAAGAATATGATAGCCAATCATAAAAAAAATAAGATGCTATGATAGCCAATGGGAACAATTGTCATGATGGCAAATGAATAGTGAAATCACAATGTGTAATCAGTAGGAATGGCATAACAATGTTCTGAAATTCTCGACGATAATACAATAACAAGAAAGTACTGCCATTATAATTGATCACAATAAAACAATAAAGAAATATCTCGCAATACAAGATAATCACAAGAACAATGTAACTCAACAATTTTAGTTGAGCAATCATATAAGAGATGCTTTTGTTCTGTGTCAGGGCTTGATTTGCCCTCGGTCTTTGGGGGCCCGGTTTACCCCCTTCAGTGCATTCCAGTGTATGGCCATATGTCCGTTCACGGACTCGACCCGAAGGTCTTCAGTGTATTTAAAAGCATCGGATGGATATTGTGACTGAGCACAACTCCAGTATACATAAACATTTCATGATCATAAATGATTCCATAAGAGTATATAAAATGGAATATCATCAGTCCATAGAAACATAACAATAGGCATTTGAAAGTACGGTTCAACATGATAACAATGGTACAACAATAAGTCAATGTCCACCAGATAGAACAATATCACATTGTGGAGACAATAACATCAGATACGCTCAGGAGTACAATTTTGGCAGTAAAATAATGAACTTGGCTTGATAACACCACATGGAAGAGGAAGGGTATCTACTTACCTCTAATGAAATCTTAGCTTAGAAATTCGTGAGTGGGCCCTTCCCCTTCAAGTTCCCTATATATCAATAAACGTGTTTCAGAATAAATGTTGATTCATCAATCTTACGTCTCGTCATCTTAAGTATCTCTAATGCCAATTTAGACTTCACCATTGAGTCCATAGGGTTCGGAATAATAAAAATTCACTAGTTCTTTAATTTAATCGGAGTCCATTTGACTTACTTATGAAGCAGGGGTATTTTGGTCATTTTTTACAAGTTGTAACCTTTCGGGACTCCGTCTCGTGAAACGGACCTCACCATTGGACTCAGAGCATCCGAGATAATAAAAATTGACTAATCATTTACCTTATTTGGACCTCGTTTGACCCATTTTTGAGTCAGGGATAATATTGTAAAATGTACATTTTTCTATTGGGCCTTAGTGTAATTATTCAAAACTTTTGGGGTCATAATATAATTAGCCAGAGTTGCGGTCTGAACCATTGGGTTTACTGACTAGAAACCCTAACCGGTTCGATTCTTCACTGAACCAAACGGTTCAGTTAAATTTAGAGAACCGGATTAACATATCCAATTTTCTCACTTTATCCACGGTTTGGACAACTCCAACCCAATTCCAATCCCTTATACCCGTGACCAAACAAGCCCAATTAATTTTAATTTCACATTCAAAACGACACAGTGTTGGACCTGTATTGTGGTCGGTCGGATCTCAACCCGACCCGACCCAGACCCGATCTCATCTTGACCCGAGAAGCCCCCGATACTCCGGTTGTCTTCTCCGGTGGGGTTTTCTGGCCACGGTCGCCGGAATAGCGAATTTCCTCACGGATCTTAGCGATTTCACGACCAAAATTTACTGTTTTCGTTCCAAATGAAATCTAACATTGTAAGGAACCTTTTAGGACCGGTTTTAACCTCCAACACCACCGGTTTCACGCACCCATTTCCAGTTTCCGGCGTTGCACCGGTGAGGGGATAACTGGCCACAGAATGGCCATTTCTTGACCATTTAAGCTGATTCGAAGTGCGTTGGGTCCCTAGAGACTTTTCCTATCCATCCTATGGTTCAGTTTTCCACTTGGGTTCGCCTATTTTAAGTCACCATTTCAACCGAACTCAATTTCTTTCTTTTTCTTTTGTTTTTCCTTCTTTGTTTCAGATCTTACAATTCCAGTAAACAATTCTATAATTATACAAAATGAATTTAAAGAACAAAGACGTAGGGGTTACCTGTTCTCAAGCAATTGCTACACCTCAATTTTCAGTTTTCTCTTTCTATCTCTAAGACTGGTTCTATTTTTTTCTCTCTTCAATTACCTTCTCTATTCTTTAACCGACCCTCAGTCGGTGGCCCTTGCCACCTGTAGCTGCGGTGGCAGCATACCCGAGCACCAAAGACACCTCACCAATTTTCTTATATATATATATATATATATATACATATTATTCTATTTACCCTATATATATTTATATACCGTACTCAAATTATATATATACATATGTATTCATGAGAACACCTAATACATTATTGTGCATACATATTCATATACACATATCCATTTAATTATGCAACATAACTTAAAACAGTTCGGGTTTTATTATTGTATCGACTTACCTCGATATTTGTGCCGTACCCCGGGTCGGGGTATTACACGAGCCTTGTCTCGGGGCCTTCGGGTCTCAGGGCGGCGGTCGCAATCCGGTAATCCGCAGAGGGTGGGTTTCGGGTCGTGACACTAATGCCCTAGTCGCGTTCATGGACTTAATAAATAGAGTATTCAAGCCGTACTGTCACGACCCGAAACCCACCCTATGCGGATCTCGAATCGTGGGGCCGACCCCATGGCCGTCCCTATTTTTTCCATTCTTTTACCAATGATAACAGTAAATAATATAGACATGACATTAAAGTGCGGAAGCTTTATTACAATTATTGTTCAAAGACTAAACTTCAAACTAACAATAAACTGATCCTAGACCACTCTTAGGTGGTGAGTGTAATACCCCGACCCGATAATGTCGAGTGATGAGGCACGTTTTACGAGATAACGAGAGATTAGTGTAAAAGTTATACAATTAAGGAAATAATTAATTTTAAAGTAATTAATTATTATAATATGAGAATTTAAAGGGAGTATATAATAATAATAATGATAATAATAATAATAATAATAATAATAATAATAATAATAATGATAATAATGATAATAATAATAATAATAATAATAATAATAATAATAATAATAATAATAATAATAATAATAATAAAAATAATAAGAATGGTGTAAATGAATATATATATATATATATGTATATATATATATATATATGAAATTATATATATATATATATATATATAGATATGTGTATGAGGACATGCAATAGCCCAATGTGTACAAGTGTGTGTGAGTGACCATTGTGTATTAGTGTGTGTGAATTATGAGATATATATATATATATATATGTATATATATCTACATAAATACAAGTCAAACACCACACACACACACAACCAACCCAAGATAGCTCTGCCCAACAGTAACAATTCAGACCCTAACCTGCCACAAGCTAAGCCAAATGAAGGGGCAATCAGGTTTTGCAATGAGTGAGTGTATACTCATATATGCATATATGCATAATAGTGTACACAGAACATTATACACACACACCCATAGAAATAACCGTGAAAGAAAGAGAGAAAGAGAGAGAGAGAGAGAGAGAGAGAGGGAGAGAGAGAGAGAGAGAATTCTGGAAGAAGAAGAAGAAAGCTGAAGCAAGAAGAGGGAGTTGGAACCTGAAGAGGGAGAAGGAAATTGAGAACAGTCAGCTTAAACAGGTATATTCCCAACCGAAACTTAATTCGATTTCTTTCACATTTTAGCATATGAACGTAGGGTCTTAATCTATGTAGAATGGGCTTTATTTTGCAAGAAGAATGGTGTAAAATGATGGAAAACCGAGCGAGAAAACTTGAGTTACAGTAGGCAAGAAAAAATTTCTGAACCGTAACACATGAATAACTGGGCCTGAATCGACCATTGCCAAAGCAAGTTTGGTTCATAGGGCCCTCAACTAGACTCTCCTAGAGTCCTAAAAACATATATACGCGATCAAAATCATAAGACAAGACCTCCAAAAACCAACTTGCAGGTTACGGGTTTACAACCCAAACCCTTAAACTCTCATTTAAACCAACATCCATGAATGGGATTTGAATCCTCATGAAGAGGGGATCAAAATAAGCCCATCCTCACTAAAAATGGTGAAGAAATGAGCATGAACGAGCCACTTACAGTCAGGATTATCGCCCCTTTAACCGAGCAAATGAGTTCGATTGGAACTCTCAAACGAATGCCAAGTTGTTTAGTGATGTTGTAGGAAGGGTTTCCCATCAAAACAGTGGGGATCGGTTGAGGGAAAACTCTCGAAATAGAAAAAATTGGAAAACTGTAACTAGGGTTACAGTGGGGTCGAATGAGGAAGACGACGGTGAGCCAACTCGTGTTTTCTAACTCGGTGTGTCGACTCAACCACGTGTCACGCTAAGGGGCAACCACCGCATTATTGAAACTATGTCGTTTCAGTTAAAAGTTTTTTTTTAAAACCTGGATACGAGCCGTTTGGTTACACGGTTAAGGCCCAATTGATTTAAACCAATACGTGTTTTAAATAGCCCACACACGGTTAACACCCTTGTCCATTGTTTGGCGAGGAATTAATCAGAAAAATATACAGAACCGAAGTCCCTAGGGTTCGAACCCCTGACCCCCACGCGCCCACGCACGCCTTTTTCCACTCGGCCACGCGTATGCGTGTGTCCATTTACAAACACAATATGTATATATATTACAGTTAATTAAATCCGAAAATTAAAAGGTGCAACCGCACCTGGTGAGATTCGAACGTGCGTGGTATGGGGAGGGAGATGGCACGCTGGCCAGCGTGCCATCCTATTCAACCTGTTCTATTATGTACAAAATAATATATATATATATATATATTATGCTTAATCAAGATTAATTTAATTAAATGAAATTAATTAAATTAAATACTCCGAAAAGGGCCGTTGTCCAAAAATTACAAGTTATATATGTAACCTAACTATCTTGGACCCTCTGAGTCCATTGGTGAGGTCCACGACATGAGATGAGGTCCCGAAAAATTTGAGACCCATAAATATGTCAAAATGACCAAAATGCCCCTACTCTATAAACGAGTCAAACGAAGTCCAAATTAAGTAAATAAATAGTGAATTTTTACTATTTCAAACATTCTGAGACTAATGGTAGGGTCCGTTTTATGAGACAGAGCCTGAAAAATGAAGACACGTAAAGGGGTAAATGACCAAAATACCCTTTGTCCAAAAATTAACAAGTTATTAGTGTAATCTTACTATCTCGGATCTTCTGAGTCCAATGGTAAGGTCCACGACACGAGATGAGGTCCCGAACACAAAGACACGTAAGGGGGGGTAAAATGACCATTTTACCCTTTTACATATAAAAGTCTAAATTAAATTCTAAGAAGGCCTAAACCGACTTTCTTCGACGCTCTGGACTCAATGATAGAGTCTATTCGACCAAAAGAAGTGTCTAAAATGAAAAGACATAAAATTTGATGAATAGCATCTGTCTGATGACTAAAGACTAAAGTATTGTCGAAGTATTAAACTAAGGCAAGTACGAAGAAATAAAGTATGAAAAGACACGACGCGTTAACTTGACAAGTAAATAAATTTAATATAAAGTTAATGGAACTACCAGAAGAGTATAAGTTGAAATAAATTAAGTTTCTAACACATTAAATTGTGTTATAGGTTAAAAGTACGAGTTGAATTAAGTACGTGCGAAGTTTATAGAATGTTAGTAAATCGGTTAGGGTAAAATACGATCGAAGCATAAGTTAAGAAGCATTGATAGGTGATATTGTAGTAAATGTGAAGTTGATGAGATTGTTTATGAATTTGTTATTAGGAACTACGGAGGAAGTGGGAAAGCGCATTTTTAGCCCTAACCCTAAAGGATCGAGGTGAGTAACCCTGTATTTGAACTGGAGATTTAACTCCATATATTTGAAGAAGTTTTAAGCTCAAGTTATTGCAGCCTTTGAATATCAAATTCAGTCTTTATATGATTCCGTTCTTTAAAAATATTCTGTTACGGCATGCTTATTAAATGTTTTAAATTCAGCTCTTTTCTTGAAAATAAATCAGCATGTCTAAATCAAATGCAAATCTCTTTAATATTCTGAATTTGATTATCACGAGTATTTGAAGCTTTATTGTAGAAGTTATACATGCTTTAAATGTTCATGAAAAATATCTATTGAAGAAGTCATGTGACAAATGTTTTATAAGATAAACGATACTAAGTACCACCCCCTATGATGGTTGAAATCCTTCGGGATTCAACAGTACATGCCCGGTAGAAGGATCTAATCCCCAGGCAAATGAGATATCTCCATCGACAGTATTGGCAGTAAAATGGGAGTCTGGTTCGAAACAGATTCCGCCTAATAAAAGAGAAAAGATGACAAGTGATTTTGAAAATAGAAGTAGGTATTATCCCTATTCTATTTCACGTGTTTATATGCTTTTAAATTGCATATGCTCTATTTGAAGAAAATGTGTATTTAGCTTGAATACTTTAATCGTTCAAAGCTATTGTTTTAAAGAATTCATATATTCTGTGTTCTAAAATGTACAAGCAATTGGTAGTGAGTATTTCATAAACCCTCATGTGCTAAAACCACTACCAGTTGAAAACCCCATGACGAATGCAGGAATTACTCACAAGCTTTGATTAGCTTACCCGGATTTTATCCGCCCCCCTTTCAGGTGACTAAGGGCAAATCGATTATTGAAGACTATAAGGAGAAACCTAGCTTTTGGGAAGATTTGCTTGAGGAGTTCTTTTGGGGAAAAATCACATGAACTCTGATTAATATGTTTTGTATTAGCTGATATTTTAAGGACGTGTATTAAGCCCTACGGGGCAGTTGAATTAAGATTTTAATTATGAAGTCTTTTAAGTTTTAGTTATGCTCTGATTTTATATGAATGTGTGAACATGTGTACCATTATGAATAGCGGCAGTATCGGACGGATGTGCAAATTTTAAATAAGAAAGAAAAGAAAAAAAAAAAAGAGTTTTTCACGCTTCCGCAACCACATGAAGCACATCTATTCGGTACCGCTGCCTATGCGAGCCTTTTCTCGAGGCATTCGGGTCTCGGGGCGGCGGTCGCGATCCGGTAATCCGCGTAGGGTGGGTTTCGGGTCGTGACAGTGAGTACATGGGAGAGACTTCATTCATTACTATTATGTTCCTCAACTGTCTCCGTAATCTCCTGATCTCCTACTGTGGTTCAGTAATATTCTCACCTGAAAAAAATTTAGTAAGGGGTGAGCTACAAACTCAGTAAGTAGAAGCCTATCCCCAATACGAGCGGGGATGACATAAATGAATACAAGTCAAGGTAACATGATAGCCAGTCATGATAACGATTCCAGTCAACTGTAAAATGCCACAATGGCCAATGAGTGACAAGGTATAATAACAGTCAAGAGTAACCAATGAATGACAACGTACAATAACCGTCAAGAGTAACAGTGTAGCATGAATATAGAATAAGCTCGATGAACACAATCAACATAAATACTGCCACAATGAAACGGTCACAATCAATCCAATAAATCAAAACCAATCAACATAGAACTATATCAATTAACATGGATGAGGCCTTTACTCTGTTCAGGGTTTGGCAGACCCTCGGTCATTTGGGGCCCGGCATACCCCCATTAACATAAATGCATATAAAATGCCCATTATCCTTAATGCGTAAAAACGCCATAATTGCCATATGTCCTTTTTGACCCGTAGGTCCCATAATTTGACCCGTAGGTCCCAGTCAATCAGATAGCATCAGATAGGTAATGTGACTGAGCACAAAACCCGACACTTAACATAAATTAAGATTATATAGTATTCCATATGGACGTACAAAACATGGAACATCATAACATAACATACAGTAAATGGATATCAATGAAATGAATCAATCATGCAACATCAACCAATAGGCATCCACCAGGTAGAGCAATACCCATGGTGGGAAACAATGATAGTGAGTACATATAAGAGTACAAGATTGGCAGTAATAGAAAGAACGTGGCTTGGAAACCACGTATCAAAGATAGGAATCCACTTACCTCATCAACGTCTTAATATCCCGTGACTTTCTCCTTTCCTTGTGACTTGCCTATAAATCAATAAACACGTTTCAGCTTTCATAACATTTACCGAATTTATGCCTCGTTACTCTAAATACCTCCCTTACTAATTTATGTTTTACGATTTCCATTTTAAACTTAATTTACCCAAGGGCAAAATGGTCATTTACGTGTCTCTACTTTTTGGGTTCTGTTTTCATAATTTGGACTTCACCGTTGAGTCCAGTAGGTTTGAATTAATAAAAATTCACTATTTACTTAACTAAATCGGAGTCCGTTTGACTCACCTTCGACGTAGGGGTATTTTGGTCATTTTGACATTCTACGGGTATTTTATTTTTTCGGGACTCCGTCTCGTAAAATGGACCTCACCATTAAATTCAGTGGGTCCAAAATAGTAAGTTTTCATTATTCATTCTACTAATTTACGCGTCGAAATTAAATTTGAAATTTATTCATTTAAACCATTTATTTACATTAATTAATCTAGCTAATACATATTAGTCTTTGAGCCCAAACAGACCACATGTGCCTTGGTGGCACAGTGGCTAAGCTTCTCACCCTTTTCCTTTTGGTCACAGGTTCAATTCGCTGCCCATACCATTTTTTCATTTTCTGTTAATACATTTTTCATTTTTTTTTTCATTTTCGGTTCAAGTTTAAGCCAACCATTGTATAGCTCTCCTTTCTAACCAAACACTATCTAAACTCAAATTTAAAAGTTTACCCATGAAGTACAAGTGTTGGGCAGTCATCTGAATTGGTGGGTCGGGTCAGACCTGACCCGGTTTGGCCAAAATAAAATCGCAAAGTCCAGCCGCACAGCAACACTTCCCAGCGTGTTGGTTGTCTTCTCCGTCAATGGCGGCTCGCCGGCGACGAATTTTCTAGCATTTTCCAGTGGGGTTAACACCTACGAGTTATGGGCAACTCAAATCTACCGTCGGATTTCAAATCGGAGTGCCGGAGCACTCCCAAAATGACCAGAACAGTAGCGCACCAGGGGCTGTGCGATTTTCCGGCAGCCCCTTTCCCTTCTGTTTTCTCTAGTTTTCTCCTACGGTTTCAATCCCGATTTGATTCTAAAATGTCCCTACACCCAAGAGAATCAATTACCCATGATCTAAACCAATTGATCGCAACAAAATCACCCCACCCGATCTATTTTTCTCCTCTGTTTTTCACTATTTCCCCACGTTCAGTTCTGTTCCTTTTTTTTTTTTTCTTTGTTTTCCTTGATTCAATTTGAATACAACCAATTTCCATGCTTAATTAAATCTAAAACTCAAATCTATAATTCGTGCTTAAATTTAAACGAAACAGAATCAAATCAACCCCGCTTACCTTGTCTCCAACTCGCGCGCAGCGTCTCTTCCTTCTTTGCTTCTCCCTTCCTCTGTTTTTCTTCCCTTCTCTTCCACTGACCCACCTTCTGCTTCTTCCTCCCTTTTTTTTTTTTTTTTTAACTTCCTGCTTTGTGTGCCGCACCAGTCCCCCCCTATGCCACGAGATCCGCACCACCCCAGCCGATCTCACTGATGCAGCCAACAAAACAAAAAAAAAAACCCAAGATACTTGGAAGGAAACTGCCCACCTCAGAACCCATATACAAATAATTAAAATTACTTCTTCAAATGTATTTTCCACTTTCACTGTCAAAATATTTCTACCCCATGCTTCGATGAAGTTGTAACTTCATTAAAAAGTGGAGTAAATCTGAACTAGCGGAAGAAGATCAGGTGCAAAACTGGTTGCGATTGTCACCACCATTTTTTTTTCTGTGTTTTCTTTTTGTTTCCAGTTCTAACGCACAGGCTTCCAATTCATATATATAAACCTGCTTTCTTAATTCTCTCTCTTTCTCTTTATTTCTCTCCCTCTTTTTGGCCTTTCATTTCCTGTGCCTGCCATCCGTTTTCTTTCTTTCCTCTTCCTTTTAATTCATTTTTTTTTCCTGCTTGTATAACCCCCCCCCCCTTAATGCACTTAATATATATATCTATTTATATATACATACATCCACACACACACACACACACACACATATATATATATATATCTATTTCCACATGCCATAACATGATTTCTTCTTCTTCTTCTTCTTTTTTTTTTCTTATTTATTTATTTTATATTCTTATTTTATTTTTTTTTTATTTTTTTATTTTTATTTCCTTTTACATTTTTTTTTCATTATTATTTAATTCAACTTCATTTTTGTTTTCTATATTTCGGTATCCGTTCATGGTTTGCTCGGGCATTGCCCGAAAACTATTCGTACTTCAAGAATCATTAAATTTTCAATCGTTCCATTTTATTCAATATTAAACAAAAAGCTTTAACGACTCGATTTACGTAGCCCGCTCAGTCACATCTGGGTCAGGGTATTACATGTACTTGGACAATTTTGTAATTGTATTCATCGATGATATTCTGGTTTATTCTAAGAACCAGGAGGAACAAGAGGTGCATTTGAGGAAGGTCCTACAAACGCTAAGGGAGTAGAAGTTATACTCTAAGTATAAGAAGTGTGAATTCTGGCTTCCAAGTGTTTTGTTCTTAGGGCATGTGATTAGTAAGGATGGGATCTCCTGTGGACCCCCAAAAGATAGAGGCTATTACCAATTGGCCCCAGTCGACTATTGTCACGGAGGTTCGCAGTTTCATGGGTTTAGTTGGCTATTATAGGAATATTTTTTAAGGATTTTTCCAAGATAGCTATGCCAATTACCCATATGACCAGGAATAATGTTCCATTCATCTAGACTGAGGAGAGGGAGCAAAGTTTTCAAGAGCTAAAGAACCGACTGGTTACAACTCTAATTCTGACAGTACCAAATGGGATAGAGGGCTTGTGATCTACAGTGATGCCTTACACCAAGGTTTGGGGTGTGTTTTAATGCAATAGGAAAAGGTGGTGGCTGATGCTTCAAGGCAACTGAGGCCACATGAGAAGAACTATCTAACTCATGACCTCGAGTTTGCAGCTATTGTCTTTGCCCTTAAAATCTAGAGGCATTATCTGTACGGAGCCACATGTGAGATTTTCACTGATCACAAAAGTCTCAAGTACTTGTTTACGTAGAACGAGCTCAATATGCACCAACAACATTAGTTGGGGTTGATTAAGGACTGCGAGCTCAATATACAGTACCATCTAGGGAAGGCGAATGTAATGGCTGATGCTCTTAGCAGGAAGTCGTTAGGGAGTCTTGCTTACCTGTTGACTACACAGGAAGAGCTACTACAGGATTTAGAAGCCATGGAGGTTGAGGTGATTCTGCCAGGTTCTAGGGCGATGTGTGCTAATGTCACATGCAATTGGTCTTACGATTGTTGATAAGATCAAGGAATTGTAGGCTCACGACAGCAAGTTTAGTTCAACTTTGTCAAGTTGCTGAGACTAGAGGGAATACAGATTTCTCTATACGAGATGGGGTGTTGTATCATCATAACAAGATCTGCATGCCAGACTGTACTTGAGATTAGGAAGGATATTCTTGATGAGGCACACAGTTCTAGATTTGCTATACACCTAGGAAATATAAAAATGTACCACAATATGAGGAGCACTCACTGGTGGTCAGAGATGAAAAAGGATATAGCTGAACATATTGCACGATGTATAGAATGTTAGCTAATTAAGGTTGAGCACCAGAAGCCAGGAGGGCTACTACAGTCACTACAAATACCAGAGTGGAAATGGGATCACATTACGATGGACTTCGTATCAAGGTTGCCTAAGACATCGCATGGGAATGATTCGATATGGGTGATCATTGACAGACTGACAAAGACAGCCTATTTTCTTGCGACCAAGGTGACTCAGACTTTAGAACGACTGGCCATGCTTTATATCAGAGAGATCGTTCGATTACATGGAGTCCCAGTATCCATTGTATCGGATTGAGATCCACTATTTGTGTCTAAGTTCTGAAGGAGTTTACAGAAGGTTATGGGTATAGAATTGAGTCTTAGCACTACATACTACCTCGAGACAGACAGATAGTTTGAGAGGACAATACAGACATTGGAGGACCTACTACGATTCTATGTTATGGATTTCAAGGGAAATTGGGAGGATCAACTCCCATTGGTAGAGTTCACGTACAAAAACAGCTATCAATCCAGTATCGACATGGCACCGTATAAGGCACTATATAGCAGGCAGTGTAGATCTCCATTATGCTAGACGGAAGTGGGTGATAGGAAGTTATTTTGACCAAAGATAGTAGAGCAGACCACAGATAATATCCATCTGATCAGGCAGCATTTACTAGCAACTCAGAATCGACAGAAGAGTTATGCTCACACTAGGAGACGAGAGTTGGAGTTCACGACAGGTGATTATGTGTTCCTGAAGGTATCACCGATGAAAGGAGTGGTCAGGTTTGGCAAGAGAGGGAAATTAGGGCCACGATACATTGGACCATTCAAGATTGAGGGACGAGTCAAGCCAGTAGCGTATTAGCTAGCTTTGCCATCTGAGCTAGCACACTGTACATAATGTTTTCCATGTTTCGATGCTAAGGAGGTGTGTGCACAACCCATATCAAATAATCGAGCACGAGCTGCTAGATGTTAGGAGGACTTGAGTTATATTGAGCAACTGGTACAGATCTCAGACAGTCGAGAGCAAGTTCTACGGAACAAGATCATTCCACTGGTAAATGTATTATGGAGGAATTCTTGACTTAAGGAAGGCACTTGGGAACAAGAAGATAAAATACATGCTCAGCATCCTTATTTATTTGCACCATGATTTAGTCAAGTTTGGGGACCAAACTTATTTAAGGGGGAAGAATGTAATTCCCTGACCCAGTTGTAACTGAACGAGCCATGTAAACTCGAGCCATTAGGGCTTTCTATTTAATATTGAATAAAATGGACGATTTGGAGACTCAAAAGTTCGAAAGTACAGATAATGCCCGGGCGGTGCCTGAGCAAGCCATAAATGAATGTCAAAAAAAAAAATAATAATAAATATTTAAATAACTAAAATAAAATTATTTAATTATATATGTATATATAGCCACATTTATGCATGTGTAATATACATGTAAATTTGTATAAAGTGGGCCGTATATATTTATGTATATATATATATATATTCAGTGATAAGTATATAGTTAGATAAGGGAGGGGCTTGATTTGAGGATCAGAAGGTTGATTTCAAAAAGGGATTAAGCTTATAAGGAGCTCGGAACCAAAGAGATTGGGAAGGGAGAGATTGTAGGCGCACAACTGGTGGGGATTTTACCTATATACACGTGAGGTGGGTTAAAACCAATTCAGAAGAAACAAGGATGAGTAAAAGAGATTGGGATTAAAGCTTGGAGATTCAGAAGGGGAAAACTAGGAGAGAAGAAAGAAAAAAATGGGGGACACTGCGTCTGGGAAAAACTCAGAAAACGGTATGGAAGTCTAATTTATGTTCTTAAATTTTCATGCATGGAAATTTAACTTTTGATGTAGGGTCTTTGTGAGCATGAAATGAGAAACATTTTAGGAAAAAAAAGGTGAAGGAAAAAGAGTTAGAAACGATGTAGAAATATGCATTTACAGGTTTTATGTTTGAATCAGTTTTGGGTGAATTTGTGCATTAAACTTGGATTAAACCATGAGGAACTTATCCTTTTAGGTGCAGAAAACTAATAAGAACATAATTGGATCAGAATAGTAGAGAAAACAACATGAAATAAGAGAGAAATCAGTCGGCCGGAGCTACGGTTTCTCCTTGTTTCATGAGGATCAAGTGATCCAAACTCAAAACTAAGGTTAGAGATGGAGTCCCCATGAGATTTGGAAGAGAATTGTATCGGGTTAGGATAGAAAATTGATCGAAAAAGGGTTGCCGATGCCGAAACCCTACCAGAGCTTCGTCGAAAAGTTGTGGGGGCAAGATGATGAACAGTGCCCTAAACGGCATCGTGTGGTGATGGGTTAGGTTGAAACTACGTCATTTTGGTGTATGAACTATTTTAAATTAAATCAAGATTTCGGACTGTTTGGCTAGGGGCTTAAGAAATCGAAATTGAATTAACCATATCCTATTCTTGTTCAATGTCCTTGTCCATTGTTTGGCTTGGAAGTAAGGAAAAAAAATGCGCAGGGGCTGTTACCCCTACGACTTGAACCCATGACCAAGGGGAGGCTGTTTGAAGAACGGACCACTATGCCACGAAGGCACATGTGACCGGGGGGCTGTTTGAAGAACGGACCACTGTGCCACTAAGGCACATGTGACCTGTTTTACCCCACATAATATATAATATAAATTTACTTAATTAATTTAATTTAATTAATTATTACTCTAATTCTCGAAATGCAAATTAGTCGAATAAATAGTGTAAATTTACTATTTTGGACCTTCTGGATCCAATGGGAAGGTCCGTTTCACGAGACAGAGTTCCAAAAAAATAAAATACTCATAAAAATGACAAAATGACCAAAATGCCCTTAAGTCAAAGGTGAGTCAAATGAACTCTGATTGAATTAAATAAATAATGAATTTTTATTATTTTGAACCTTCTGGACTCAAAGGTAAATTTCAAATTGTGAGAACAGAACCTAAAAAATTGAGACATATAAATGACCATTTTGCCCTTTTGGGTATAGAAGTCCAAATGGAAAACCGTGAAAGTCCTAAATTAGCAAAAGTGATACTTAGAGTAGTGAGATGTACAAATTGATAAATGACATTAAAACTGAGACATGTTTGTTAATGTATAAGCCAAGCAAAGCAAAAAGAGAAAGATACGGAATACTAAAGTAGAATGTATGGAATTAAGGTAAGTGAACTCCTACATCTTATACGTGGTTTCCAAGCCACATTCCTTTTACTTACTGCCGAAACTTTGTACTCATGTATGTATCCGCTGTTATCATCCCACCATTGATATTGTCCTATCCGGTGGATGTCTATTAACTGATATCTCATGATTTGATTCGTTGTACTAATGCCTATCATTGTATACTTATGTCATGATGTTCCATACCTTATACACTTCTTAAGGAATTTTAATAGAATCCTGATTTATGTTAAATGTCAAGTTTTGTGCTCAGTCACATTACCCATCTGATGCTATCTGGTTGACAGGACCTACGGGTCGATTTATGGGACCAATGGGTTGAGTCCGTGAACGGACACATGGCAATGAGGGCATTTTTACGCAGTGAGTAAAAAGGGAATTTTATATGCATTCATGTTAAGGAGGGGGATGCCGGGCCCCCAAAAGATCGAGGGTCTGCCAAACCCTGAATAAAGTAAATGCATCATTCATGTTTGATTGTTATATTGATGTTCATTGGATTCATAAGATGTTTTCATTTCCCTATGAATTACTCCATGCTGATAGTTCCTTATTTATTAAATTTGACTATGACCGCTTTATTGTGGCAGTATTCATGTTGATTGTGATTATTGTGCCTTATCCATATTCATGCTACACCGTTACTCACAAATGTTATTATGCCTTATCATTCATTGGCCATTGTGGCATTTTACTATTAACAGCAACCGTTGTCATAACTGGCTATCATATATGTAATATCCCGACCCGGGATATAGCATGTACACCGGGCTGGACCGGGCTATAAAATGTAATCCCGAATTATAAGCCGTTATATGACATAAATAAAAGTGGATGCGTAATAGACTGTATTGTTTAATTACGATGCATAGGTACGAGAGGCAAACAGTCACGGGTGTCCAGGGTGCCGTTGCACCGGAAGCCGAGTTTACTGAAAAACGTGCAAGTGAATATAGACGTATAAATAATTAAGGTAAATCTAAATGATTATGAATATTATATATACATATATATATATATGTATACGGTTGCATATATATATATAATAGGTATGTAAAGTGTGTGTCATGTGGGCCTTGCATGATGAGGAGGTGGCAAAGCCACCGAGTGGGAAATCAGTCAAGAGAAGGCCATGTGTGCAGGTGTGCATGTGTGTGGTGTCACCACGGCTACAGGTGGCAAAAGCCACCGACTGAGGAATCGGTTGAAAGAATTAAAGGGAAAGAGGAAGGGAATAGAGAGAGAAAACTGAATCGCAAGAGCAGGAGGGAGAAGAGGAGAATAGAGAAAGGAAGGACTGAAATTAAAGTTCAGGAAATCGGCTAAGGATAGGTACCCTATTTCATCTTAATCTCTTTAGTTTTACTCCCTGTTATCATCCCTGTTATCATAGAATTTATTACTGAATTGGTAGGACTCGAAATAGGAAAGAAAAACAATAAAACCAGAACTGGGTTTACGGTTGGAAATGGTGATTAAACATAGGTGGAACCAAATGAAAATTTAAACCACGATATGAGTAATACACTGCCCCAGGATTCCAAAACGCTTTGAATCAGTTTAAATGGTCAAGAAATGGCCATTCTGTGGCCAGTTATTCCCTCACCGGTGCAACGCCGGAAACTGGGAATGGGTGTTGGAAAACCGATGACATGGAGAGCCAAAATTAGTCCTAAAACGTTTCTTTAAATCCTAGATTTCATTTGGAACAAAAACAGTAAGAAATGGACGTGAAATCGCTAAGATCCGTAGGGAATTTCACTGTTCCGGCGACTGTGGCCGGGATTCCACTGGAGAAGACGACCGGATTGTCGAGGGAGCTACCGGGTTAAAACTGGGACCGGGTTTGGCTCGGATCGGGTCGGGACCCGACCGAAAATGACTAGGGGCAGTGATGCTATGTCGTTTTGAATGTAAATTTAAAATAATTTGGGCTTGTTTGGTCACGGATATAAGGGATTGGAATTGGGTTGGGGTTGTCCAAACCGTGGATAGGGTGAGAGAATTGGTTATCTTGTTCCGGTTCTCTAAAGCTAACTGAACCGGTTGGTTCACGGTGAAATGGAACCGGTTTAGGGTTTCTGGTTCTAAACCAATTGGTTTAGATCGCAACTCTGCTTATTTACACTTTGACCCCGAAAGTTATAGAAAATTCCCTTAAGGCCCAACAGAGAAATGTTAATTTTACAAAAATACCCCTGACTCAAAAATGGGTCAAACGAGGTCCAAATAGGGCAAATGAATATTCAATTTTTATTATCTCGGATGCTCTAAGTCCAATGGTGAGGTCCGTTTCACGAGACGGGGCCCCAAAAAATAAAGACATGTAAAAATGACCAAAATACCCTTGCTTCGAAAGTGAGCCAAATGGACTTCGATTGAATTAAATAACTAGTGAATTTTTATTATTCTGAACCTTCCGAATCTATTGGTAATGTCAAAATTTTGAAAAGAGGTTCCGAGAACAACGGACATATAAAAGTGCAAAATGACAGTTTTGCCCTTTTCAATCTAGAAGTTCAAATGGAATTTCGCGAAAGCCTAAACTGACTTTCTTCGGTATTCCGGACTCAATGATAAAGTCTAAATAAGTATTAGAAATACTTATCATAGCAAGGCACAGAATTTGGTGAATAGAAATTATTCTGAAACGTATTTACTGATATATAGGGAACTCAACGGGAAAAGGCAAACCTACAGGAGACTGAATTAGCAACGCATTAGAGGTAAATAAATTCACCTTCTCTTCCATATGGTGTTTCCAAGCCAAGTTTATTCTCGTACTGCCAAACTTGTACTCTTGAACGTACCTTGACGTTATTGTTTCCACAATGTGATATTGTTCTATCTTGTGGGCTTTGATTGACTACTGTATCATTAGTATCATGTTGAACCATGCTTTGAAAAGCCTAATGTTATGTTCCATTGTATATAGGATATTCCATTTTATACTTCTATGGAATTATTAATGATCATGATATGTTTATACACCCCGGATTTGTGCTCAGTCACAATATCCATCCGATGCTTTCTGTTTGACTGGACACCTAAGGGTCGAGTCCGTGAACGGATAGGTGGCAGGAATGAATTCCTCGTAGGCTTCCACCGGCAATTTTACTGGCATGTTTACTGGCATTTCCATTGACATTTCACTAGCATTCCATTTGCATTTTTACTGGCATTGTACAGAATAAAAGCATCTCTTATGTGATTGTTTGATTGCAACTGCTGAGTTATGCTATTCCTTATCATTATCTTGTATTGAAAGATATTTCCTTATTGATTCGATTGTGATCGGTTTATTGTGGCAGTATCTTCATATTGATATATTGTCGTTGAGAGTTTCATGTTGATGTTATGTCCATTACTCCTGATTATACATTGTGTCCATCGTTTATTGACCCTTATGGCAACTGTTCCCATTGGCTATCACAGCATCTCTTTTATCATATTCTTATACTAGTGTCAGGAGATCTGTTTTTACTTGCTGAGCTCTCGTAGCTCATTCCACCCTCCTCACCCCCATTTCAGGTACTGACGCCGCGAGACCCCGGTAGGAGTCTGAGAGTGTAGGAGGACATTTTGAAGAACTGTACTAGTCTATGTTTAGTTCTCCCATATACTCACCACCCACGGGTGCTGGTTACGTATGGTTCTTATTTTGTTTAATTGTAGAACCATATTATGTATTGTAAAGACTTTTGCTGACATTGTGTATTGAAAGACTTCCGCTGATTATAGGCATTGATAAGACTTCCGCTATTATTGTTTTAATGTTTTGGTACTTTGCATATTAGTACTATGATACAGGAATGGAAAAAGTAGGGTCGGCCCCGCGACACGAGATCCGCATATGGTGGGTTTCGGGTCGTGACAATATACCTCTGAGATTATATTTTTCTTCTATGTAATCCCTAACCCATATTAGAGATTGGCTTTTACTTACTGAGTTTTGTTAGCTCACCCCACTTATTATATTTTTCAAGTGAGAATGCTACAGAACCACAGTAGGAGGTCAGGAGCATAGGGAGATAGTTAAGGAACACAATAGAATGATATAGTCTCTCCCATGTACTCACCACCTAAAAGTGGTTTATGTTAGTTTATTGTCAATTTTATTTTCAATCTTTGAACAATATTTGTAATAAGGCTTCTGCACTTTAATGCTATGTTACATTATTTATTGTTATCATTGATGCTAAGAATAGAAAAAGTAGGGATGGCCATTGGGCCGGCCCCGCGACACGAGATCCGCATATGGTGGGTTTTGGGTCATGACAAAGGGAGTTGTTGATATACCATAAAGTGACAAACATATTCAAAGCATGACATGTGTCTATACAGAGCTCTTCAGGGTACAGATTAGGAAAGATTGTTTTATCTAAATCACACAAGCATGGGCGTTCAGAGGTATATAGTTCAGAACATAGCACTACCTTCCATATCCTAACGACCTCAGAATAAGGAAACAAAGTTCGATATGGTAACTACTATCTTTGGATATTTTCAAAAACTTACTTTTATGGCTTCTAATCCTACTCAACTTAGGAGATCTACAACCTGTAAATAAGACCATATGGTACGCTTTCAATTTATGTTTAATTCTTATTTTTAATTACAACCTCTTTTTATTTACTAACTTTATCATTGGAGCGGCTACCACTGAAGCCTTCCTAGTGACTCTTCGATCTCATATTCTTGACAGGTAGCGAAGGACAGGAGACCCTTCTGATCAGAAAGGAGCAATATCAAATCATCAAGACTTGTCCTATGATGTAGAAGTAAATAGGTCAGAACATTGGCTTTGGCCACTGCTCGTCGCTACACTTGGAAATGCCAAAGAAGAAGACCATGCACTCTTCCAAAAAATAAAAAGAAAAAAGAACAAGTGCCAAATGAAAGGGGAGGAGCTCAACTAAGTTTTGGTTTAGTTTTTTTTTTTTTGTTATTGTGACTAATGGGTTGATAAATTAGGCCAAATCTCATGATGTTAATGTATAATAAATGGGTTGGACTCTTGAGTACATGGGGTTTAATAGTGGGATTGAGAATTGAATAAATTGGGCTAACATTTTAAGTATATGGGACTAGAAATTAGATGATATTAGGTACCTAACTAGTTGGGCCAATTTGGCCCAACCGCAATAGAATATTAGTAATTAATAATGAAATAAATGAAAGAAAGGATTGGAGAGAAGGTTTGAATGTGGCACTTAAGAGCTTAAAGGAGATGATCTAACCACTAGGACACTAAAAGCTCTTATTTGATATTATACAAAATTTAATATATATGCATATATATATATATAATACTAATAGTAATATTATTATTAGTCATTATTGTATGTTTATGAAGTCCAATTAAACAACAAGGGTTGTCCATCTTAAGATTTTCTGACACTCCGAACTCAAAAACAATATCCATTTGGGCTAATTAAGTTTCAAAATTTACGATACATATTTTAGTAAATTATAAAAATGCCCTTATATTTTATTTAGCTACTTGATATGTTACAAAAATTTTGAAAAAAGCTAACTCGATCATTTTTAAAGGCTTTACATCCAAGTATGTGGTCTATTTTTATGCAACAAATTTTTAAATTACTAAAATACCATTTTCCAGTTGATGTATCGTTAAAGTGCCGATAAATTTCAAAGAATGTATATTCTTATGTTTTGCAATGTTCTGAGTTAGGTTTTGTACTCTATTTAATCTAAACAAAATTTAAAAATTATGTTTCAACATTATAGTTGTTATTTTATTACAAACATTTCCTTGTAAATATTAGAAAAGTTATTCTTGAAGTTTTCAAGGTTCCGAAACCAGGTTTTAACTTTGGTTAGACTAAATGAGTATCTAAATATACTAGTACTATGCAGGTATTAAATAATATGTCACGAGGGTAATAGTAAAGAAGATAACTATGTATACAACGATTACAAAAATTATTCAATTAATGGAAATTAAGGCACGAAAACTTAGATTAAGTCATATAAGGCGTGAAAGCATAAAGTTGACATACACATAGAAATTGATATGATATCATATGACAATGAATGTGTAGGACACTCTGTTAAGCAAAGAGAAACATGAGAATCGAATTGGGTCAATACAGATGAGTAATTCTAGAGCTCTGTAATGGTAATATTTTATACTATGTTACTATTTTCTATACAGCAAAAATGATGTTCTCTATTACGCAAGAAAGTAATATTTACTAACTATTCTAAAAACCCATGGATAAAAATGTTTTGAAAAGTTATATTTTTACATACATGCCATTCTACGAGGCCTTGCTAGGGGGACATGCCAGCATTGGTGTATGTCCTTACCAGGGGACCTAGGCCGGTAGACCAATAAGTGATTAGAGATCTCTTCCATTGTCACGATATGTGGCTAGGTCATTTGTTGACCATTTGTTCAAAATCCGAGCCAACACAGGTTCATTTGTATGATATATTGTTCGTATTAATAGGCATGATATGTTCCGATATAAAATGATCTGATATACTATGACTTTGATAGGCAAGCTCTATTTAAAGCATGTGTCTAATATATTTTATGATTCTGATACATGAAATGCAAACTCTATTTAATAGCATGTTTTATGCTTTTTAAATATGCTATGATTTTGATACACAAGCCATATTTGAAGGGGAAAGAAAGTTGATAAAGCATGTATTTCCAAGATTTTCAAATGTGTTATAAAGTTGCTTATGCCTTCAAAAGTTATGTTATTCTTTTTACTATCCATGGTGTGTATAAATGCTACGAAAACTCATGACAGAAACTAATCTTACTCATTGAGCTTAGTGGTTTAGGTCATTCAATTCTCCCCTAACCTCCCAGGTTTTATAGGATAATGAAAGATAAAGATTGAATCAAGCTTAACAAAACTCGAAATGGAATGAAGCCTAATGGTTTGAAAATGATGCTAAGTAGAAAATTCAAAAATGGTGCTACAAATGCAAAATGATGCTAGTGACAAGTTATCAAGGTTTGGTACAATGGTTGTTCGGGATGTTAATCCAAGAGATAACAAGAAAGGTTATTACTACTAATGAAGAAAAATGGGATAAGGGTACAACTGTAGAATTAGTATGTAAGTACACAATGATCACTTGTATCTTGTCAAGGAATTAAAAAAGTAATTTGTTGGTAGTCTTGTTGTAGGGGATTGGGATATGCTCTGATCAGATGTGTTACTCCTGTGTTGAATGTTTAAGAGCAATCCACCTACAGCTTTGTATGGTCACCCTTTTATCCTAGAGGTTTTGCTTAAGAGTTTTGAGTTTATCTTTTTGCTCCAAGTAGATTAGTTGTCTTTGAGCCCTCTAGAAATCCAAATATTGGGACTTAATTTCTTGGCCCAAAAATAGGGCACATGGTAGCACAGAGCAGCTTATGCACACTGCTCGATCCTGTGTGTTTTTATCATCAATCTTGCTCAGATCCTTAATTTTATCATCAATCTTGTCCTGAAAATGGAATGATCCTCCAACCTGTTGGCCTCCAACTTACTTGGCTTAACAACACTACATAAAACTAGTGTTTTTTTCTCGTGGATAGACCATAGACCATAGCAGATAGTATAACGCCCAATGATAGCAATTTTTCTAAGGTCTCAAGTTTAGTTTCCATCTAAATCGTTGGTTACTTTAGGCCAGAGACATTAAACATAACATTGAATATAATGGAGCAATTGTTCCACAGCCTCAAAAGTTTAGTTTCCATCTTAATCTTTGCTTAGTTTAGTCCAGAGAGATTGAATATTGAATATATAATGCATTGAGTCCTTTTTTAAAAAGAAAACATAAAATGGTATTTCTTACATATAACTTCTCGTTAATAATTAAGAATAAATAAATAAATAATCAATTAGTGCTAGCCCCAATTCGTTACTGATGCTTTTATTTAAAAGGGGAGGTCAAGAGTTCGAGTTTTAGCTAAGTGAATGTTAATATTATTTTCAGGCAGTTATAGATTGAATTGAATTATTTTCAATAGTTACCTTAGCACCTCTATCTTATCACTTTAAAAATTAACTAAAAATTTATGCACGCTAAGTAACTATTTAATAAATAACAGATAGATTAGAATTGTATTATATTATAAAATTAAAATTTGTAACAAAAATACTTTTAAAAAAAATGGAATTACGAATCTTTTATTTTAATTATAAATGTATTATAATATTTGAATTTATTTTTGTACATCTGGATTCTGGGCATAACATTGGTGAATGCTAAGGATATAATGTATTGGATTGTAAAGGGATGAGCAAATTATCTAAACAAACTCATAGTGTCAATTAAGTCAAAAATAAATCATCAACATAACTAAAGAGTGGGAGTCCATGAAGGATTTTCACATAAAAGTGAGAATCAGCCGAGTGTCACTTTAAAAAATAAATATATAAATAAAATAAATAATGAGAGGTGGGTGTCCACCGTCCACAACCAGATAAGGGTAAAGATAAGGGCGAAGCTCTCACATCCGTCAATGGATACGCTCTTTAATCCAACCGTCTCAAAATCCACAACCTTGGATAATCTATATTGCACACTTCCAAAACTTATAGCTTCAATGCTTCATCACCAATTCCTAGCCCAAACCAACACCACACACCCTTCTCTCTCGTTCATATCCTCCGTGCGCGGCGTAACCGCACCCATGGCCTCCACTACTGCAGTCGCCGCTATATCATCATCGTCATTCATCGGAACACGCCTCCCCGACCTACACTCCCACTCTGGCAGAGTCGAAGCCCGGTTTGGATTCGGACGTAAGAAATCACCCCCCAAAAAGACCTTTTCGAAACCCAGTTCGGACCGCCCGCTTTGGTACCCGGGAGCGAAAGCCCCCGAATGGCTGGACGGCAGTCTAGTAGGCGATTACGGGTTCGACCCGTTCGGGCTGGGGAAACCAGCGGAGTACTTGCAGTTCGACCTGGACTCATTGGACCAGAACTTAGCGAAGAATTTGGCCGGTGACATTATCGGAACCCGGTTCGAGACCTCGGACGTGAAGTCGACTCCGTTCCAGCCGTATACGGAGGTGTTTGGGCTACAGAGGTTCCGTGAGTGCGAGCTCATTCATGGGCGGTGGGCCATGTTGGCCACACTTGGTGCCATTGCTGTTGAGGCTCTCACAGGTATCACATGGCAAGATGCTGGAAAGGTACGTCCAAATATTACAATTCAATGTGTCGCATTGTCCTTCGATTATGGGAATTTTTTATTTATTTATTTATTATATATAGGTATTTCTCTCTCTCTCTCTCTGTGTGTATATATATATATATTTGCAGTAATGTTGCTAAAATGTCTTGCAGCGTACATAAGATGCATATGACATATCTTTGAACACAAAAATAATTATAATATAATGGTGATTTCCTTTTTAAAAATGAAATTAATACTTCACATTTTGATATTTTTGTTATTTTGTTTACATAAATGTCCTTGACTAATAATAAATTTAATTACTTTTATTTGAATGTAAGAAAAATTGTATAAGATTATTTTAAAACTAGAGTTTTTTTTTTTTTTTATATGTGTCATTATTTTCTCATTTTTTAAAAAATATAATTATGTCATTTTCAAATTTGTCCAGAATTTTAAGTCCAAATAATATGCCGATTCATATTTGATACTCTCTTCATCTAATTTAAGAGTCATTTCTCTTTTTGAATGTTTAAATGAGAATTCAATTACAAAATTCAATGTATTAACTGTATGGAAACTTTCATTTTCTCTCAATTTGATGTAATCAATCTGAAAAAAGATTAATTTTGTAAATATATACTTCTCATTATCAAACATTAAAGTATTAAATGTTTTGTCCTATTAAAAAGAATTGGATTCTCCGATATTCATACATCCCGTTTGGGGCAGCTTAATGGAGCTGGTTTTTGCTATTAAAAATGCCCATAAACACTAAAGTACTGCAAAATTGGAGTGTCTCGTCCAGCTTAATGGATCTAAGTGCTAAAATGATAGGTTGTTTGAACCAATTTAATGAGTTGAAGATATGGTTGTTTGAACCAAATTACTCCTAAATAGAAAACTTTTGTGCCCACTTTTTTTTTTTTTTTCTTTCTTTTTTTGGATAGAGTTTATGGGAGAATCCTAATAACAAGAACTGGGCATATGAGAAAGATGGATGTTTTCATTACAAACTCTTTTGGTCACTTGAATGTTAAATGTCTGAAATTACATCCATTGTTGATGCAATTAAGAAATAAAATAAGTGGATATGTTGTAAAATATTCAGGTGGAACTAATTGAAGGGTCATCTTATCTTGGGCAACCACTTCCATTCTCCATTACCACATTGATATGGATAGAGGTTTTGGTGATTGGATACATTGAGTTCCAGAGGAACGCTGAGCTCGACCCAGAGAAGAGGCTCTACCCTGGTGGAAAGTTCTTTGACCCCCTCGGCTTGGCTGCTGACCCTGAGAAGAAGGCCACTCTTCAACTTGCTGAGATCAAACACGCCCGCCTCGCCATGATTGGCTTCCTTGGTTTTGCTGTTCAAGCCGCTGTCACCGGCAAAGGCCCCCTTAACAACTGGGCAACCCATTTGAGTGACCCACTTCACACTACCATTATTGATAATGTTTTCTACTCTTGAGCTCCTTTAATTTCTCCATATTTCATAATCCTGCCTCGGAACATTTTACCTTTATCTGCTGTTATCTTGTAAAAATTGTAATAGTTGACGGTTTAAGCAAGATGCTTTCTTGTCTTCTGCTGTTAGTTATCTTTTCTCTATGTTTTCAAAAAAAAAAAAAGTTGTTTTCATAAACAAAAATATAAAACACTAAGAAAAAAATGCTTTTTAGCAGGCTAGTTCAATAATTGTATCCAAATTTCTCTTCTGTTTTGTTTTTTTTTAAAAAGCTCCTTTTTAACAAGTTACTAAACATAAGTTTTTGTATTTTCAAAAATTTGAATTCACTAGAAAATAAAACGATGCGAGAGCACATGTATTTTTATTTGAGTAATGCTAGTCTTACTTTCATATTTTATCAAAAGTGTTTACCTTCATGAGTTGGCAATGTTGTATTAATACAACACTGCCAACTCATGAAGGTAAACACTTTTGGTATAGTTTTTAAGTAAGCCTAGCATTATTATTTTTATTTTTGAAAATACAATGGACGAAAACATATTCAAATGGATAAACAATACTGCACTTGAGAGAATTACCTCTTCAAAAGTATGAAAATGATATTTAAGTACCAAGGAATGTGTAATATAAAAGTATGCATTTCACTTCAACGCAATGGGGCTGTGTTCAAAAACATGTTTAACCAAACTTTTCAGAGACATTGGAAGCATAATTCATTTGGTTTGGACGATCAGATTGTGAGGGAAAAATCCTCCACAAATAATTATTCTCCTGCAAAAGACAAATATAGACTATCGAAGTAAACAAAGAACACCAGTGCAATGCCAATCGAGGAGTCTCCGACGATCAAGTTAGCAATGAGCTAGTTTGAGGGATAAAATTATGAGCTAGTTTGAGGGATAAAATTATGTAGGAAGAATTGAACCAAATGTGGCATACCTTTTCATTGCAAGTTCTGGTGTTTAAATAGTTGGAAAGGGTCAGAGATGTCTCCCTTAATCTCGGCTAATCTCCTGATCATAGAGGAACGTTATACGTGTGGCTAGTGTTTGCATGATTGTGCGTTTCGTTATCTGATTTTTTGAAGACCGTAATCCCACTTAATTAGTCTTGGTTTGGTGGGTTGGAGCTGGTCAACCATTTATTTGACTGAAATGAGCTGGTCAATTGATCTAGCATTAGCCAGATGTATTTTCATCTTGAATGACTCTACCCGAGCCTGTTATTAAGCGAGGGTATTTGAGTCTATTCCCCTTGACCTATGCCAGGTGTCACTTTCTTTTGTGAAGGGTGATTTTATACCCGTACATATGCCCCATTTCCTTGTCACCCATTTTTGTGGTGAAAAAGGAAATAGCCTTGTTGACATCGATTTGTGTAGGCAATCGTTGTGTGAGATTTCATCTACTCAAAAATAGGTATGTGGGAAGGGTTTTGCTCAAATGGATTTTAGGTCTGAGGGATGTTCCTTGGCTTGGTGAGCCTCATATGTCAGCTTTGGAAATGTTTTCTTTTACATGATGCAACTATATTAAATGGGTCATGCTTTCGCGCTGTCACCTTCTTTGGCACTCTTTGTAATATCCCGACCCAAAAATATCGGGTCATATGGCACGTATTACAAGGTTAAGAAAATTAGTGTAAGATTTTACACTTAAGAGAATAATCAATTATTAAAATAATTAATTAATTTAAAATATAAGGAATTATTAATTTTTATAAATTCGATGACACACACACACACTCTTAAAAGAGTGTATTGTGCGTGTATGTCACCAAGTGAGCATACATGTATAAAATTATATATATATATATAAGGATATACTATATACAAATGCACAAGAAAACATATATATATATATATATATATATATAAATCAGTGATAAAATTAGGTTTATGTGTGTTCACATGTAAGTTAGTGTGTGTATATATAATATACATATATGTTACAAATATCTCTCCCCTAATTAATGTAAACTAAAAAGAGAAAAAACAAAATTTATGAGATGGGAAGGGAAGCTGAAAATAGGGGCAGGAGTAGGGTTGAATCATGTAGAGAGAGAGAGAGAGAGAGAGAGATGGAGGAGAGAGAGAGAGAGAGAGAGAGAGGTCGGTTGGATGCCTATAAGAGCAAGTGCATACACTGCATGCTTGTTCTGTAAGGAAGAGATCAAGAAGCTAAGGAAAATCAGAAGTAGAAGAGAGAGAGAGAGAGAGAGAGAGAGAGAGAGAGAGACCACTGTAAACATGTAAAAATCCAAATTTTTATGTTTTTCTCTCTTTAGAATTTTCCTACGTATGAATTATTTTGAGCATTTATTTTGTACATATGATGATTAGAACATGTTTAAACGATGAACAAGCATGAAATCTAGCCTTGAAAACACTTAAGAAATGGAAACCCGCGAGCAAACGCCATTGAAGACCTTGCTTACAACAGGTCTGAATCCATCACCACCAAACCTTGTTTGGTTTACTGAGACAAAAACTAGACCCTACAAGCATGCTAAAAATCCATGACCACGACCAAAAAGCTCAATAGAAGGCTATCAAAAATTGAGTTGCAAGTTCTGGGTTGAAGACCCAACCTTTCAACCGTGACTTAAATCCCACTTTAAGGAATGAGATATGAGACCTTAGGACAATAGCAGCACAACAGAACAAATCGTATTGAATTTGGCCCAGAAATGAGCATTTACAACCAACTTACAGGTCGGATTATCAAGGCTCAAATCGAACTAATGAGTTCATTTTGAACTCCAAAACGAATGTCAAACTGATTATTTATACTTTAGGAACAATTTGAGATCAAAACAATGGAGATTGGTTGAATAGAAATTCACGAAATTAAAGAAAATGGAAAACTGTAACTAGGGCAACCAAGAGCGATCGTAGGGAAGACGATGCTGAGTCGATTCGTGACTTGTTTTCAAAATAGTGGGGCGACTCGGACACGTGGCCGCGTCTAAACCCGCCACCGCATAATTGGAACGACGGCGTTTCATGTATGTTTTTAAATTTTTAAACATTCGGGCTGACGTCATCATGACGTCAGCATCACGTATAAAACCGACCAAAATCAGTTGGTTCACTAAGAGACTGGACCAATTCACTTTAAATTGAACTGAACCCACTAGTTTTCTGATTTTCAATAAAATAAATAAATCAAAACTTTTACTATTTACGGATTGACCCCAGAGTTTCTAGGAAATTCTACTGTGGCCCGACTGAGGGAAATTTTATGCAATTATACCCCTGGAAAAATAATTAAATAATTAATTTAATTATTTAATAAATAAAGTAAAATTACTATTTTACCCTTAGGTCATATATGAAGCAAATGAAGTCCAAATTAAACATATGAATCGTGTATTTTAACTATTTTGGATATTCTGAGACTAATGCCGAGGTCCATTTTGCGAGACGGGGCCCCAAAAAAAAAAGACACGTAAAGGGGTAAAATGACCAAAATACCCCTAGTACCCCTTAAAGCCAAATTGAAACCAGGGAAGGTCCAAATTGACTTTCTTCAATATTCCGAACTCAATGGTGGAGTCCAAATTACGAAATGAAGTACGAAAAAATATGACACGTAAATAGGTAAAATGACCATTTTGCCCTTTCCATACAAAAGTCCAAATCAAATTCTAGGAAAGCTTAAACTGACTTTCTTCGACGTTCCGGACTCAATAGTAGAGTCTATTCGACCAAAAGAAGTGTCCAAAATAAAAAGGTATAAAATTTGATGAATAGCATCTGTCAGATAGCTATAAAATGAAATATTGCCGAAGTACTAAACTAAGGCAAGTACGAGGAAATAAGATACGAGAAAACATGACGCGAAAACATGTGAAGTAAATAAATTAAATTAAAAATTTATGGAGCTACCAGAAGAGTATAGTTCAAAATGAAATTTATTCCTAACACGTTAAATTGTGTTTTAGGTTAAAATACAAGTAAACCATATGGATAAAAAGTAACAGGGTTTCATGGACGAGCTCTTGTGGTAGCAAAAGGTAATCCAGAGGCACATAAGGATAGCTAAAACAACTAAAATTGCCTCGGTCTGGCCCTTTATCTATAGAGCCCCTATCGTCCCCATGGGACGACTTATGCATGAAGCTGCAGCAAGGAGACTTGCTGAGGCAAAACTTAAGGAAGAAAAAGAGGAAGAAGAATGTGAGAACACCGAGACACTAGCTGAATTACGCCGCAGGTAATATCATTATCATTAATACATAAATGACTAGACTATGATACAGCTATAAGTTAGACTAATTTAAGAATTTAGTCTTGCACAGTCTAGACGTGGGTAAGATTTTGAGTTGATTAGTAACTATGAGATTTATGTTACTTTCATAAATTATGATAGGTTAAGGAAGGACAAGGGAAAGGCACCTCAAGTGAGCCAACCCAGGAGTATAAGGTGAGTAACCCTGTGTTTGAAATGGAGATTTAACTCCATATATTTGAAGAAGTTTTAAGTTCAAGTTATGTGAAGCATTTGAATATCAAATTCAGTTTTATTACAATTCCTGTTTTAAATTATTCCGTTAGGACATGCTTGTTAAATGTTTTTATATTCAGCTCTTTTCTTGGGAATGTTTAGCATGTCGGGGTGAAATACAAATTTCTTTAAATATTCTGAATTTGATTATTACAAGTATTTGAAGTTCTATTGTAGAAGTTATACATTTCATGTTTTAAATACTCATGAAAGTATCTATTGAAGAAGCCATGTGATAAATGTTTTGCAAGATAAATGGTACTTAAGTACCGCATGTGATGTTGAAATCTCTTAGGATTAAACTATGACAAATGCCCGGCAGCAAGATCTAATCCCCCAGGCAAATGAGATCGACAGTATTGAAAGTAAAATGGGAGTCTGGTTCGAAACAAATTCCATCTAATCAAAGAGAAAAGATGACAAATGATTTTAGAAATGGAAGCAGGTTTTCACCCCCATTTTTATTATGCATATTTATATGTTTTTGAAGTTCATAAACTCTACTTGAAGAAATGTATGTTTAGCTTGAACACTTTAAATGTTTCAAGTGTTATGTTTTAAAGGAATACATATATATATATATATATATGATGTTATATTTGAAAATGGAAGCAGGTTTTACCCTCATTTTCACTATACATGTTATATGTTTTGAAGTTATATGTATATGTTTAGCTTGAATACTTTAAATGTTTCAAAGCTATATATTTCAAGGAATGCATATATCTGTGTTCAAAATATACGAGCAATTGGTGGTGATTATTTTATAAAACTCTTATATGCTAAACCACTACCAATTGAAACCCCATGACAAATACTAGAATTACTCACAAGCTTAGATTAGCTTACCCGAATTTTATTCGGACCCCCCTTTCAGGTGATTAAGAGAAGTTTTGATTAGAAGACAATGATGAAGAATCTGCCATTTTTTGAAGTCATGTTCAAGTAATTTCTTAAGGAAACCTGTGAACATTACTAGTATATTTTGTATTAGAAGATCGGTACACTGTTACGTATAAGCCCCACGGGGCAACTGAACATGTATTATATTTATGAAGTCTTTAAGTTTTATTATGCTCTGTATAATCATGTGTATGCTATGTAAAGAGCGGCAGTACCGGACGGTTGTGCGTAATTTAAAAATAAGAAAAGAAAAGAAAAAGTTTTTCACGCTTCCGCAATCACGTGTCGCACATCTATTCGATACCGCTGCTTATGTGAGCCTTCACCCTAAGGCCTCCGGGCCTGAGGGTGGCGGTCGCGATGCGAGATCCACACAGAGTGGGTTTCGGGTTGTGACACTCTTTTTGTGAATTGTCCACACATTCCAATTTTTTTACTTTTTTCGTCTTTATAAACCATGAGGGCTTTGTCTTTCCTAGGTTTTGGTTCAATTTTCTTCTCCTATTAAAGATCTTTAAAAAAAAATTATCATGTCTAGTGAATCTCCCATAAGAAATGAAGAATGAGGTAATACAGGTGGTGAGGCTCGCCCTGTTGATGTTCCTGCCTCTGGGACTGGTGCCTCTTCTTAGGACCTATCTTACTATGATCCGCTTTTGCCTTGGATTAAGGATGGTGGATCTGGCGACCTATATCGCCAAGTACTAGGGTACGTTCCCAGAGGATGAGATTGTTAACCTCAATAGCAAGGAGTCGTCTGGTATCCCCTGCAGCCGTGAAGGTTTTATTAAATTTCATCCACTAGTAATTGCTTTAGGGTTCAAGTTCCCCATTACTAGTTTTTATCGATAATTTTTTGAGTTCTTTTATATTGCTCCAAGTTAGTTGACTCTCAACGATTATCGAATCTTGATGAGCTTCTAGGCCCTTGCTTGTTTTTACAAGTTATAGCTAGGGCTCGATGAGTTTCGAGCTTCCCACATGGTCAAACAAATGGGGAATGGTTGTTATTACATTTCTCCCTGAAACGTTGTCTTGATTTAGCGCTTATCTCAAGGTGAGAAAGGTTGGGATTAGTGCACCCTAGAGATCGATGGTGCATGGAATTTTCCTCTTGCTGAGTTTGCTTACGTTGTTATGACTACTTGGGGCAGAGTTCATGATAAGGAAAACGCAAAGCCTTTGCCTCACGAATATAGCGAAGCCGAATTATCTCATGCTTTTGCTATTAAAGATCGGGATTAGAGTAGCCTCTTGGATCTGACTAGGTAGGTGTCTGAGGGGCCCACCATTGATGTTTCAGAGCTGGGTCTCTTCAGGATTCTAGTTGGGATCCTTTTTAAAAGCCATGAATACAATCTAGGTTATAGTCTGGACAGAGAAGGTTCTTCGCGAGTGCCGTTGAAAAGCAAGATATTTGGTGTCGATGGTCGGATAAGGGAAGTAATGGGAATGGTTAATCCTGAAAAGGCTCCTCTTAGCTTAACCATCTCCATCATTGATTGTTTCTCAAGCTCCATACCTTCTTTGATCGGGGTTACCATAAAGCGTGCAACACAAGGTTCTGATGATCCTAAAGGAAAGAAGATTTCGACAAAGTGAGTCCCTCAATCTTTGGTGACACCCCGTCTTCCTACCAAGGTGGTGATTCGTGAGCCTGAATCCAATCTTTTTATACTTCCTTCAGATTTTGCCGCTTTGTTTGTTCGTCAGTCTTCCTGTGGTCCCGCTATGGTGACCGGTACTTCCAGCTTTTCTTCTAAGTAGCTTTCTTCCTGTTTGTCTAGCCAGAAGGCTCCATTAGTTACAATTAAGCTATTTCAGACTCTTGCTGACATGATCAAACTGGCCAAGGTCATATCCCATTCTTTAGAGCATCAAGTTTGCTACGACTTTACGAGGGCCATGGTAGGTATGTTTGAATGGCTCTCTCATTCAGAGGGTCATGCATGCGTAGTGAACGGTTTGTGAGAGGATCTGGCTCATACTCGGTAGGAAATTGATTCCCTGCGTGGTTAGATCTCAAGTTTAGATGATGCCCATGAGTCTATAAAGGATGAATTGTTGAGGGCATGCGTAGACCTCCAGGAGAGTCAGGAAGAGCTTTCTCATACCCATTTTTTGCTTTGTCATTCTCGTGAGGAGGCCTTCTCTTACAGGGATAACACTGTCAGGTTGGCCCAAAAAAGAAATGCTCTAAAGGTTACTCTAGGAGAGAATGAGTTGGAGCATGTAGCTCTATGTAATCCTCTGGTTAACAAGATCCAAGAAGAGTATCATGATCAATTTTTCAAGTTTTACGAAGAGTCCTATCTAATGGGATATGAAGATGCCCAAACCGAGCGTCCTCTCACTTTTCCTCGAGTTGAGGTAGAACTGGCTGTGATAGGAGGGGAGGCTGAAGAAGAGATCCTGTAACACCCTGACCCAAAAAAATTAGGATAATTCCATTTATATCCTAAAGATCAAATAATAATACCGAGATCAGACCAAGCCAATAAGCATAGCATCAAAATATAAATCGAAACTAACTTAAACTGAGAACAGTAGACCTCAAATATACCAAACTATCGTGATGAATAGTGTACAGTGATGGGTACACATACTGAGGCAAATAGTAGAATATGTAATCTCATGATATTTTGAGACTGGGAAATGGTACTCAAACCGAGGTAGGTCGGGTCGAATAGTGTAATACCGACTGATAGCCCGAACATGAATTGTAATGAATGATGTATAATTTTGTGTGCATACGATGATTTTAATTACATAAATGAAACTTTAATCAATTTCGAGTACCTTAGGATCACTTGTACGAGGGACCCGACAATATAGAAAATCATGCACGTATACCCGTACGTGTATCGATATACGTGCATAGTGTGTTATTCATACGTGCATGAGTATACATATATATATATGCATGACAATATATATATGTGTATATACGTATAATAATATATAAATATAAATATATATATATATATGGAATATGTGTAAATAATACATGTATTATAATGTATGGTGTATATATATATATATATATATATATACAAGCTGAATTTATAAATATACGTATAGCATGCAATGCATGCAACTAGCAAAGGGTGACACACACACACTGTCGATAATGTGTGTGTGAGAGTGTGTATAATTGTATATTATATAATATAAGTATAAAATATCTTAAGAAAAATTAATGAAAGAAAAATCAAGAGAGAAAGCAGTCAAAGAAGCCTGCAAAAATGGGGGAAAAAAGAGAAATAGTAGGTTGCAAGTGGGAAAAATTCTCTATAAATACGTGAAGGGGGTTTTGAAGAAATTAGAAAAGAAAGAAGGAAAGCAAAAAAGTTGAGAGCAAATTGGCCATTCAGAAGGATTCAAAAAAAGAAAGGAGGAGGAAAATAGAAGAGAGAGATAGAAACTACGAGCCAAAAGCTCATTCGGGTGAGTGAAAATTTTAGTTCTGTTTTTAAAGTTTAAGCATGATAAATTGAGTTTGATGTAGAGGGTCAAAACAAGCATGAAATTAGGGTTGTTTTTCAAAAAGAATCACTTAAAAAGGTTTAAAAACAAGGAAGAAAAATGCAGTTGCAGGTCTTGAATGATGATTTGGTTTTACGTTTTTTATGCATGAAGCTTAGTATAAATAATAGGAAAATGATCCCTTGAGGTGCAGAAACAAATTAGGAACATAATTGAGTTGAAATAGTGGGGGAAAATGCATAAAAATTTGAAGAAATTGGCTCGCCAAAATTTTGAGTTCCTCATCGGAGTGTCACCGGTGCTACGAGTTCTCCTTATTCTTGGAGTTAGGATGACCCAAATAGAAAACCAAGATTTGAAATGTGATCCTCATGAAATTTAGAAGATGACCACATTGAGTTTTAAGTCAGAAAACCCATCGGAATAATTGTCGTTGCCGGAAGAGACAACCGGCATATGATCGGGAAGAAGAACTATGTAGGGTTGGGCTTGGTTCTGGTCGGGTCAGACCCGACCCACTCGCACATGAGACCGCCCCAAATCTATGTCATTTTGGGATATGTTTTAAATGAATGGGTGTTTTTGGTTGTAGAGTTAAGAAATTGAAATTAAATTAATTTAAGTGTACGGATAACTTATTCCTGTTTTGGAGATTTAGCCATTGTTTGGCTATCCTCAATAAAAATAATAGTTTTAAAATTTAATTTGGCCCAGAAGTTTAAGAAATTAAAAAGGGGCCCATAATATATAGTTAATTATGAATTGACCCATGGATAAAATAATTAAATAAATATTTAATTAATTAGAAATAAGGAAAATTACTAAAATGCCCCTAAGTTAAATACGAGTCAAATGGACTCCAAATAAAGTAAACGAATAGTGAATTTTTATTATTTCAAGCATTCCGGACTCAATGGTAGAGTTGGATTTATGAAAATAGGCCCCAAGAAATAAGAACATGTAAAAGTGTAAAATAATCGTTTTGCCCCTTTTAGTACAAATGTCCGAATTGAAGTCCATGAAAGCCTGAATCGACTCTTTTTGACGTTCTGAATTCAATAGTAAATACTATTTTAGTAAAAGAGATACCAACAGTAAAGAGGCATAAAATTTGATGAATAGTATAGATTATGTAAATATAGATTGAAACGTATTTACTGAATCATAGGAGCTTCAAAAAGGAAAAGAGAAGGCAGTCTAACCTTCTAGAGAGATACAGAAAGAGGTAAGTAATATCCGATCTCTGAATGTGATACTTCCAGCCATGTCAACAGTTTTTCATAGACAACCTATTGTATTCCATACATGCTAGAAAGATTATTGAATCCACATTTCGATATTATTCTATCTTGTGGAAAGTGTTTATTGATTACCATATATCTCAATCATGATTGTACCCTTGTGCATAGATTCTTTTGTACACTTGTACCTAGGGCCAAAAGGGGCCAACCAATTATGTTCGCAGCAGCCTCGTAACCTTAGCCTTCGAAAAGCTATAGTTATATTATGTAGCCAAGAACCAGTTATGATTTTACTGTACTCTTCATGGAAAGTATCATGATCCTGATATATTATTAGTGCCGGATTTGTGCTCAGTCACTAACTCCATCTAATGTTTACTAGGACCTTCGGGTCGGGGTTCCAAGAGGAACGTTATCTACACGTGGTCATGCGAGGCATGGCACACAACAGGATACAAAAAAGAGTTCAAGGGGTATGCCGGGCCCCAAGTTAAAGTGTATCCACTTTTATTGATATCACTATCATTATTGATTATCATAACTTGATCATATTATTTCATTATGAATGATCATAAGATTACATAACTTTTTATTGAGTGCATACGATTATGCTTAAGACAGTTCATGATTGTCACAGTATGATTATTGTTATCATATAGATTTTCATTGATTTATCATTTGAGCTTCCTACCATTTGATATTCATTGATGAGTTTTATATTTCTTGACTGGCTATCATGTTTGCATTTTCCTAGTTCTTTTTGGATTATGCCTTTCTATATTGACATGTACACATGGCGGAGCAAAGGAGAATTACTTACTAAGCTTCATTAGCCCATCCTAAACTTACTAAAATATTTCAGGAAAGGAAGCTGCAGAAGGGCAGTAGCAGTCAACTTGATAGGGGTGGATATTTTTGAGATAATGTAATGTATAATATTCAGTACAGTCTTGTAACTCTCCCATGTCATCCACTTCTTGGAGATGTTCAGTAGTTAAAGAATCTTACAGTCTGTATTTTGAGAACCAGATATATATATATATATATATATATATTACATGCAACTTTTATTTTAAAGTCTTCCGCTGTTTATGTTATGATATGATAGTTATTGCATGTTAGTAGCATTGATTGTGTAGCATGTTTCAGATGAGATCCAGCTTAAAAAAAGGGTCAGGTCGGGGTCGCGGTTCGAGATCCACAGAGGGTGGGTTTTGGGTCGTGACAGATCCCCTTGGTGGAAGAGCCTCGACGATCATCTAATCCTGCTGTTGGTGCTACTATTGTTGTTAAATAGGAGACAATAATCACTAAAAATGATACTGGATTGGTTTTTCACTCAGCTAAGGGGGTCAATGATTAGACTAATGTCTTCTCTTTTTTCTTTTTATAATAGGGGAACATTTGTGTACATGTATTTTTAGATCCCATGTTTTTTGGATTGATCGCTTATGTTTCTCAAAAATATTTGCTGTCTAAAAGTAGACTTATAGTCTTAAATTTTGTCTATGAGGCTTTTCTTAAGGTTTTTGGTGTCTGTGCTCGTTGCCTTCCAAAACCTCACCCCTTTCAGACTTTAAGATTATCTTATATTTACAATCGGGATAGTAAATACGATCGTACTCATAATTTTTACATGGTACGATGGTTAAAGAAAAATCTAACTATTTTTCGGGACGTATCCGACTAATTTTTGAAATTTCTTTTCGGGGTGTACCTTATACGTGCTTGAGGGTGAACCCTAGTCATGTCATATTTTTTAGTAAAGTAATCGTTGCTACTCGAGTTGACTCATAACAAGGCTAAAAGCAATCTTTTAGCAATGTTTCTTAAGCCAGAGCTTGTGTAATTTTGTCCTAGGTTAGGGCTCAAGTATTTTTTTTCTGGGCTGAGGCTCGAAGAGATCTTTTTGGGTCGGGCTCGTTTAATCATTTCTCTATGCTGGAGATTGGTAAATGATTGTTTTTCTAGTTTGAGTCGGGGAGAACTTTATGCTATGCAGTACTACTACTTCCTTTACTCAAGGGATTTTGTTGAGGTAATATGTTGCCAGTTTTTTTTTCTTGGAAAATTTTTCCAAGAAAAGGTTATAAATTGTATCATTTGGGAGTTACAACAATTTAATGCTGATGTTTTGGCGGTGCCATTTGGTATGCCCCCTCTCTGGCGCATTCCTCACAAATAATATTCTCAGTCATGGGGAATGTACCTTTTGTTGAACCATCATGTATTTATGGCTTTGTCGAACTAATCCAAGTGTTGGAATTCCAAATGATATGCCTTTTGTGCTTCCATCCGTTGATCAATTTCCTAAGTGGACGGCGTGGATTGATTCCTTGTTTAGTATAAATATGGGATGACTATCTTCTTATTTTTCAAAGAAAAAACACATGTTTCTTTCTTTTCTTCTATGAGTGGCGATATCCAGTGTTTATGTTTGGTGGTTAGGTTTGCTATCGAGTCTTCCTTATGTCAGCATCCAATGATGGTGCCTGGCATAGGAAACTCGTCAATAGACTTCGGGCAACTAACATGAGGAAGATTCGACATGGGGTAACCAGGGTGGAGATGTATGGAGGACTGGCCGTTGGTTCCCTATTCACATGGGTCATTCCATGGCCATTGTCTTCTCTACCCTAAGGTTGTCTTTTTCTCTTAGTAGAGCCTTGAGTCTGAGAAACAATCTCAATAGGCTTGCTGTCTACTTCTTCACTTTGCATTTGGAAAAGAGATGTTACTTGAGAGTTAAAGGTTGAAGCTATCGTCGACTAAATTTTGTACTTTATGACATATTTATGTAAAAAATAACCTTTTTTTAAAGAGTTTTATATTGTTTTTTCAATGAAGTAATAAAATTGATCTTATTTCAAGTTCCCACAATAATTTGTTAAGGAAATAAGACTGATGCATCTGGTCAGAACCATTGCATGATTAAACAAAGTATTTTTTCAAATGTGCAGTGTTCCACGACTTTGGTAGCTCTTGCCCGGACATGTTTTGTAGTTGGTAAGAACCTCTCCCCCCGACCCCTATCACTTTGTATAGACCTTCCTAATTCGGGCTAAATTTCCCTTCCCCCAATGGTTGCATGTTGGGGAATACTTTTTGTCACGACCCGAAATCCACCCTATGCGGATCTCGTGTCGCGGGGCCGACCCGAAGGCCGTCCCTACTTTTTCCATTCCTGTATCATAGTACCAATATGCAAAGTACTAAAACCTCAAAACAATAACAGCGGAAGTCTTTCAATACACAATGTTAGCGAAAGTCTTTACAATACATAATATGGTTCTACATAAACAAAATAAGAACCAAACATGACCAGCACCCGAGGGTGGTGAATACATGGGAGAACTAAAACATAAACTGATGCATTTCCTCAAATATCCTTCTACGTCTTTAGACTCCTACCGGGGTCTCGCGGCATCAGTACCTGAAATGGGGGTGAAGAGGGTGGAATGAGCTACAAGAGCCCAGCAAGTAAATACAGATCTCCGACACTGGTATCGAGGATCATAAAAGAATATGAATCCAAGAATAAGAATATGATAGCCAATCATAAAAATAAGATGCTATAATAGCCAATGGGAACAGTTGCCATAAAGGCCAATAAACAATAGAACACAATGTACAATTAGGAGTAAGGGACGTAACATCAACATGAAACTCTTAACATGTGAACAGTGGCAAATCAGTAGGAATGGCATAACAATGTCCTGGAATTCTCAACGATCATACAATAACAAGAAAGTACTGCCATTATAATTGATCACAATAAATCAATAAAGGAATATCTTGCAATACAAGATAATCATAAGAACAATGTAATTCAACAATTTTAGTTGAACAATCGTATAAGAGATGCTTTTGTTCTGTGTCAGGGCTTGATAGGCCCTCGGTCTTTGGGGGCCCGGTTTACCCCCTTCAGTGCATTCCAGTGTATGGCCATATGTCCGTTCACGGACTCGACCCGAAGGTCTTCAGTGTATTTAAAAGCATCGGATGGATATTGTGACTGAGCACAAATCCTGTATACATAAACATTTCATGATCATAAATGATTCCATAAGAGTAGATAAAATGGAATATCATCAATTCAATGGAAACATAACAATAGGCATTTGAAAGTACGGTTCAACATGATAACAATGGTACAATAATAAATCAATGTCCACCAGATAGAACAATATCACATTGTGGAGACAATAACATCAGATACGCTCAGGAGTACAAGTTTGGCAGTAAAAGAATGAACTTGGCTTGATAACACCACATGGAAGAGAAAGAGTATCTACTTACCTCTAATGCATTGCTAAATCAGTCTCCTGTAGGTTTTCTGTCACATCCCGAACCCCACCCTACGCGGATGTCGAGGACGTGACTGCCAGTCGGTCGCGACGCGACCAACCAAAGGCAAATTCTGAACTTTCCGACGAATTGCACTCCAACGGTAGGGTCAGATGCAGCGGAATTTAAAACTTTTTCTTTGTGTCACGGGAATGCAACTCACTTATCCATCATATGAATATGTATCACAGAGCAAGACTAAATCCAGTCAGTCAACAATTCTAATTTCAGAGCATATCTAAAATCAAGCATATAACAACAGAGCAGATCTAATATCTCTAGAGTACCATTAGTTCCATGAGCCATGTCTATCTAGTATATATCAGTCAAGTCAGTCATAACATACCACTCACCGGAATAACCAGGTTCAATCCATAATAAACCAGTCTCTACAATTCAGTGCCGTCAGATCCTTACTTGCGATGCCACTTGGCCTATTCACGTCATGTCATAGTACCTTCTAATCCAATGGAGGTAATTCCTGAAAAATGTCAGAATAATGGGGTGAGCTTAAATAAGCCCAGTGAGTAACACAGATTCCCTATCATGGGTTTCAAAACCAGTTTTGTGCTTCCAAGGCACATGGATAATTTAGTCATTTCAAACATAACTATTTTTTATAAATCCATTTCATAAGCAGTCTAGTACAATAATACAGAATCGAACAAACAATACAAACGGATCGGAACATGACATAACCAATCGGTCAAAACAATAACTATTGCTAATATATCGGTCAAGACACAGACTTTTCATTAACGGAACGAATCACAATCGGGACTGAGTGGGAACAATGAGTCCGTCAAGACAGGGGCATATTATCAATGGCTAGAACATAGCGGAGTTGAACAAGATCAATCAAGACAAAGCATACTAATAACAGGACGGAAACATAACGGAACTAGACCATCTATCAATCAGGCCAGACATATCATCAACGGACGGAATATAACGGAATCGAACGGATACAATACATCAGTCAAGTAAAGGCATATCGCGAACGGGTAAAATTATAACGGAACTAAACGGAAACAATACACTAATCAATACACAGGCACATCATGAACAGGACACAACATAACGGAATCGGGTAGAAACAATATAACAATCAAGTCAGGGACACATCACTGTCGGAACTAATCATAACTGGACTGAACAATGTTTCAATCAAGACAGACGTATCATCAACGGACAGTACACAACGGAACTGGACCATATATCAATCAAGACAGACAGATCATCAACAAACGGAACATAACAGAATCGAACGGAACAATACATCAGTCGAAACAAAGACATATCATGAACGGATAGATCATAACGGAACTGGACCATATTTCAATCAAGACAGACTTAACATCATTACGGACCGAACATGTCAGAACCGGACGGAACATAACAACCGAGGCAGACATATCATTAACGGACAGCACATAACCGAACTGAACGGAATTCCTAATTCGAAGGACACAAGCACATCACGTGGAATGTGGTACAAAGGGCGTACATTAAGTACATACATTTAAACAATATAGCATTCAGACAGTATACTATACAAAGCTGTACGATACAACAAAAATGTTGTTCTTTGCCTATATCACATGGTTTATTTAATCATTTCGGAAATAATGGTTCAATATATCCATTTTATCTCAACAGTTCAAAACGGGCAAAACAGTACGGAATGCAAGCACAGGGATCAGGAATATAGTCAATTATTTAAAAAGACTAAAACCATGTCATAAGTGATATAGTACGAAAAGCATGCATTTAAATAATTGCACTTAAATAATTGCATTCAAAACAGATCAGTAAATCAAGGGACAGTATCAAAACAGTGTCAGAAGTTACTCACAAAGGACAGACAGTGAATCAAAATACAGTACAGTGTCAGGAGTTACTCACAAACTTTACGCTTATTTCCTTGCATAAATAATCCGATAACCTCCAGGTACGTCAAGCATCTCCATGTATATCCTGAATAATAATCATCAATCATAGACAGATCAGAACTCATCCATTCAGGTCTCATTCGTCATCTTAGGTATCTATCGGATTACCTAAGATAGCCTAGTAGCCTATCGCCCTTCCATTGGGTCTCACTCGAGGCTATTTCATTCTTTAATTAGGCTTAGCAGTTATTAGGATTATATCCTAAGTCATTTAGACTTCAATTGTTATCAGTCAGGCACTCATTCAACCTTAGGGGCAAAATGGTAATTTTACCATTCTTGTCTCGGACCCTGTCGTGGTCTTCGGAATAGTCTTTATATCTTAAGTACAAAGTTCTATGTCCTTTGGACTCCAATCAGTATCAGTTAGGTTCTCATTTTAACCATAGGGGCAAAATGGTAATTTTGCCATTCTTATCCCGGACCCTGTTATGGTCCTCAGAATATCCCATATATCGTATATATGAAGTTTTAAGTCTTTTAGACTTTAATCGGTATCAGTTGGGTACTTATTTAGTCTTAGGGGCAAAATGGTAATTTTGTCATTTTTGCCCCGGACCCTATCATGGTCCTCAGAACGTCCCATATATCTCATGTATAAATTTGTAAGTCCCTTGGACTTCATTTGGTATCTGCTTTAGATCGTCGGGACACATCGGTCATTTCTCGTTTTACGCGTTGACTGTCTCGGAGTCTTATTTAGCCCTTCAGTGTTCATAATTATCCCTATGATAATTTATCAGATCAGTTTGACCTTTATTCGACCTCTACTTTGCACTTATAGTGCTCAGGGGTATCTTGGTTATTTTACGTTTTGTGTAATTCTGACCCCGATTCGTCACCTAATCAAGTATACAGTCTCACCAGTGTCTGGGCTCCTACCGGTATCAGTTTCGTCCCAATCGGACTTTGTTTAGGTCTCGTACGGCATCAGGGGTAATTTGGTAATTTCATGTGTCGTATTTTTCGGCACGTCAGTTCATAAAATGGACCTCACCATTGGGTCCAGAGCGTCCAACATAGTGAAATTGGACTGTCTGTTACGTTTAATCGGCCCCGAGTATCATTAAGGGCAATTCAGTCATTTACACCTACGTGTCTGTATTTTTTTTCGGGACCTCAGTTCACTAAACGGACCTCACCGTTGAGTCCAGAATGCCCAAGATAGTCAAAATAGGCTATCTGACATTTTTATTTGGGTCTGGGTACCATCAGGGGCAGTACAGTAATTTATCACTTACAGGTCTGTATTTTTCGGTACTATATTTCCCAATTTGGACTGTACCATTGAGTCCAGAATGCTTGAAATAGTGAAAATACACTATTTATTTAACTTATTTGGACTCCGTTTGACATATTTAATGTCCAGGGGTAAAATTGTAATTTTACCTATTTAATAAAATAATTAAATAATTATTTTATTATTTAATTAATTACCAGGGGCTTAAATGTATATTTTATCCAAAATCTGGGCCACTGTGTAATTCTTTAAAACAGTGGGGACAAATCCGTAATTTCAGAAAATATTTGGGGTTCAAAATATAATTTCATAATTTAGGGGTTCAAACCCAAGGGTTCAAGGGTTCATCAGTTGAACCGGTCCAAAACTCTAGTGAACCAACCGGTTCTGTGACCTTCAGAAAACCGGAATCCAATATTCTGGTTAACCCCAATTTGGCCCTTATCCTCGGTTAGCTTATTCCAAATTCCCCAATTTTAATTTTTAAAACCCGTAACCAAACAGGCTGAATTCGATTTAAAACAACCAGTTTAGCCAAAACGACACCGTCCTATTAATTCGGTGGCACGCTCGTGGACAGACACGTGTCCGAGTCGGTTCAGTGGGTTTAGGCGTGTTGGACGAGTCGACTCGGTCGACTCGTCGTCTTCTTCGTTGAACCCTCACTGTTTGCCCTAATTCTCGCATATTTGTTCTTCAAATTCGTGGAGTTTCAGGTACATTTTTTTCAACTGATTTGATCCCAATCGATTACCAGAAATGAATCCAACAATTTGGCATTCTTTTTGAGCTTCGAATCAAGCCAAAATGCTTGATCTAGGTGGGGATTAACCGGACCTGCAACTCGGTTGCAAATCCTTATTTCTCAACCAAATGTTGTGAGATTTGTTTTAAAATGATCCTTGAGTCATGTGGTTTCAAGTCCCATTATCAAAATCTAGTTTAGGAGTCGATTTCAGATTTTAGCTTCCACGGCCGAAAAGAATAATTCCAGATTTGGGGGTCTTCTAGTGTGATTCAGGTCGCGGATGGTGATTTTTAAACACCTAATGGGGTCTAGTTCAGTTCTGTACATGTAGGAAGTCGTTTGGTTGAGGTCGAATCAGACCTGCAACTCAAGGTCCATCAATGGTGGTTTCACTCACGGTTTGGGGTTCTAGGCTATTCCGACCATTCTAAGTTGTCCTAGAACAGTTCTAAGACTCACAGGAGCTTATATGCGTAGTTTATATAGGCCAAAACTATCAGATACAGTACCAACAATCAAAACAGAAAAATTAGCAGTTTGAGGTGTCTCACCTTTCAAACAGTGGTTGTTCCCCTCTTGGCTCGATTCAGGTCTCCTCATGGCTTTATGCATGCTGCTCTTGTGCAGTCGTGCCCTCAATCCTCCTCTTTGTGCATCACATGCACACAATGTTGCACACAGCCGTGGGTACACACACACACACATGCACACAAGCTTGCATACCCACAAGTCATGGACACACTCATGCAGTCCATGGCCCTCACCCCCAAAGGCAGGTCTGTTTTCTCCCTTTTTTTTCTTCTAGCAAATATCACTCTTTTGTATGTAATATATACATATATATCTATATATATAATATCACACATACCTATACATATACATCTCTAGATGTATACATCAGAGAATCAGTGGGACCCTAGGGCTGAGGTGGGCTGATGTAAACCAATCATATGGGGTTTGCATGTAATCTCATTGGTCCAATTGGGTGGCAAGTTGGGGCAATTCAGAGATATATACAATTAAGTTGTATATATAAGCACAAAGGTGCTGGATGGCCACCTGGTTAAGTTTTTGGATAAAATTCTTCCCCTTCATAGGTCAAGGGTTCAATTCCCCTTGACCACCAATTTGGCCATTTTTCCACATTTTGGGCTAAGGCCCTGTTTGGCTGCGCATTAATTCAGTTTCTGATGTTTGCCTCATAACTTTCATTCCGTAACTCCTTTTTCGATGCGGTTTGTTCCGAGAGTTTCATATTTCAGTTATCTACAGTGTCAGAGGTTCCGTGTCATTTATTAGTCATTCGGGATTTCCGTGGCTAATTAATTCGAATTCCGTCAGTGTTAAATTGACATTATCTCACCTAATTAATGGATAATTAGGTTCGGGTGTTATACCCTATTCTCGGACATGTTTTAATCATTCTGTTGGTCTAGTGTGACCACCGGGAGATTAAGGTTAATTTCCTTAATTATTCCCTAAGCCGGTACTAATTAATAATTAATTATTTAATTATTAATTATACAGAGTCGGGGTGTTACATCCTACCCCTCTTCAGAAAAGTTTTGTCCTCAAAACTTGGTTGGTCATATCTAGGAGATTTTGTCATCATAATCTCCCCTTTTTATTTGTCTCTCGGACCGCCGTATCATTCGGAATACTATTTTCCTATCAAGAAGACATTTTGTATCAGTTCCATACAGACTCCATATCAGATACAGATTTTCCCATTCGGTCAGACTTTACAGTCACAATTGTATAATCTCCTCAAGATTCAATTATCAGACTTATCTCATATCAGATCAATCGGGTAGTCATCCTCAATTAAGTGGAAATCCTCCACTAGGATCATTTAATCACATGTGATCCCACAAGTGATTCACTTGTTATCCATAATTACAAGTGTCAATGTCGGAGTCAACAGACCTACCGTCATTTCCTTTCGGTTGCTATGTCCATAATTATTCGTATGGACATGTCTCTAAGTATCATGAGTCTACAACCTTAAATTACACCAGTTCATATCAGACTCAGAAAATCCCCAGTCCTCAGATGCCTTAGAATTTCAGGCCTATCATCTCCTATCAAGACTTCCACAATTTCACGTCAGGTCTCCAAAAGTGGAACTTAATATCTATGGCTCAAGTACTCTGTGGTTCTTAATCCATAACCTAATGCTCTGATATTGCTCTGTGATACTAGTGGAATTCCAAAACTTTTCCAACTTCAGTTTCGATAATCTTAATTATCTTTCAACATTTGCTCTGATACCACCTCTGTCACATCCCGAACCCCACCCTACGCGGATGTCGAGGACGTGACTGCCAGTCGGTCGCGACGCGACCAACCAAAGGCAAATTCTGAACTTTCCGACGAATTGCACTCCAACGGTAGGGTCAGATGCAGCGGAATTTAAAACTTTTTCTTTGTGTCACGGGAATGCAACTCACTTATCCATCATATGAATATGTATCACAGAGCAAGACTAAATCCAGTCAGTCAACAATTCTAATTTCAGAGCATATCTAAAATCAAGCATATAACAACAGAGCAGATCTAATATCTCTAGAGTACCATTAGTTCCATGAGCCATGTCTATCTAGTATATATCAGTCAAGTCAGTCATAACATACCACTCACCGGAATAACCAGGTTCAATCCACAATAAACCAGTCTCTACAATTCAGTGCCGTCAGATCCTTACTTGCGATGCCACTTGGCCTATTCACGTCATGTCATAGTACCTTCTAATCCAATGGAGGTAATTCCTGAAAAATGTCAGAATAATGGGGTGAGCTTAAATAAGCCCAGTGAGTAACACAGATTCCCTATCATGGGTTTCAAAACCAGTTTTGTGCTTCCAAGGCACATGGATAATTTAGTCATTTCAAACATAACTATTTTTTATAAATCCATTTCATAAGCAGTCTAGTACAATAATACAGAATCGAACAAACAATACAAACGGATCGGAACATGACATAACCAATCGGTCAAAACAATAACTATTGCTAATATATCGGTCAAGACACAGACTTTTCATTAACGGAACGAATCACAATCGGGACTGAGTGGGAACAATGAGTTCGTCAAGACAGGGGCATATTATCAATGGCTAGAACATAGCGGAGTTGAACAAGATCAATCAAGACAAAGCATACTAATAACAGGACGGAAACATAACGGAACTAGACCATCTATCAATCAGGCCAGACATATCATCAACGGACGGAATATAACGGAATCGAACGGATACAATACATCAGTCAAGCAAAGGCATATCGCGAACGGGTAAAATTATAACGGAACTAAACGGAAACAATACACTAATCAATACACAGGCACATCATGAACAGGACACAACATAACGGAATCGGGTAGAAACAATATAACAATCAAGTCAGGGACACATCACTGTCGGAACTAATCATAACTGGACTGAACAATGTTTCAATCAAGACAGACGTATCATCAACGGACAGTACACAACGGAACTGGACCATATATCAATCAAGACAGACAGATCATCAACAAACGGAACATAACAGAATCGAACGGAACAATACATCAGTCGAAACAAAGACATATCATGAACGGATAGATCATAACGGAACTGGACCATATTTCAATCAAGACAGACTTAACATCATTACGGACCGAACATGTCAGAACCGGACGGAACATAACAACCGAGGCAGACATATCATTAACGGACAGCACATAACCGAACTGAACGGAATTCCTAATTCGAAGGACACAAGCACATCACGTGGAATGTGGTACAAAGGGCGTACATTAAGTACATACATTTAAACAATATAGCATTCAGACAGTATACTATACAAAGCTGTACGATACAACAAAAATGTTGCTCTTTGCCTATATCACATGGTTTATTTAATCATTTCGGAAATAATGGTTCAATATATCCATTTTATCTCAACAGTTCAAAACGGGCAAAACAGTACGGAATGCTAGCACAGGGATCAGGAATATAGTCAATTATTTAAAAAGACTAAAACCATGTCATAAGTGATATAGTACGAAAAGCATGCATTTAAATAATTGCACTTAAATAATTGCATTCAAAACAGATCAGTAAATCAAGGGACAGTATCAAAACAGTGTCAGAAGTTACTCACAAAGGACAGACAGTGAATCAAAATACAGTACAGTGTCAGGAGTTACTCACAAACTTTACGCTTATTTCCTTGCATAAATAATCCGATAACCTCCAGGTACGTCAAGCATCTCCATGTATATCCTGAATAATAATCATCAATCATAGACAGATCAGAACTCATCCATTCAGGTCTCATTCGTCATCTTAGGTATCTATCGGATTACCTAAGATAGCCTAGTAGCCTATCGCCCTTCCATTGGGTCTCACTCGAGGCTATTTCATTCTTTAATTAGGCTTAGCAGTTATTAGGATTATATCCTAAGTCATTTAGACTTCAATTGTTATCAGTCAGGCACTCATTCAACCTTAGGGGCAAAATGGTAATTTTACCATTCTTGTCCCGGACCCTGTCGTGGTCTTCGGAATAGTCTTTATATCTTAAGTACAAAGTTCTATGTCCTTTGGACTCCAATCAGTATCAGTTAGGTTCTCATTTCAACCATAGGGGCAAAATGGTAATTTTTCCATTCTTATCCCGGACCCTGTTATGGTCCTCAGAATATCCCATATATCGTATATATGAAGTTTTAAGTCTTTTAGACTTTAATCGGTATCAGTTGGGTACTTATTTAGTCTTAGGGGCAAAATGGTAATTTTGTCATTTTTGCCCCGGACCCTATCATGGTCCTCAGAACGTCCCATATATCTCATGTATAAATTTGTAAGTCCCTTGGACTTCATTTGGTATCTGCTTTAGATCGTCGGGACACATCGGTCATTTCTCGTTTTACGCGTTGACTGTCTCGGAGTCTTATTTAGCCCTTCAGTGTTCATAATTATCCCTATGATAATTTATCAGATCAGTTTGACCTTTATTCGACCTCTACTTTGCACTTATAGTGCTCAGGGGTATCTTGGTCATTTTACGTTTTGTGTAATTCTGACCCCGATTCGTCACCTAATCAAGTATACAGTCTCACCAGTGTCTGGGCTCCTACCGGTATCAGTTTCGTCCCAATCGGACTTTGTTTAGGTCTCGTACGGCATCAGGGGTAATTTGGTAATTTCATGTGTCGTATTTTTCGGCACGTCAGTTCATAAAATGGACCTCACCATTGGGTCCAGAGCGTCCAACATAGTGAAATTGGACTGTCTGTTACGTTTAATCGGCCCCGAGTATCATTAAGGGCAATTCAGTCATTTACACCTACGTGTCTGTATTTTTTTTCGGGACCTCAGTTCACTAAACGGACCTCACCGTTGAGTCCAGAATGCCCGAGATAGTCAAAATAGGCTATCTGACATTTTTATTTGGGTCTGGGTACCATCAGGGGCAGTACAGTAATTTATCACTTACAGGTCTGTATTTTTCGGTACTATATTTCCCAATTTGGACTGTACCATTGAGTCCAGAATGCTTGAAATAGTGAAAATACACTATTTATTTAACTTATTTGGACTCCGTTTGACATATTTAATGTCCAGGGGTAAAATTGTAATTTTACCTATTTAATAAAATAATTAAATAATTATTTTATTATTTAATTAATTACCAGGGGCTTAAATGTATATTTTATCCAAAATCTGGGCCACTGTGTAATTCTTTAAAACAGTGGGGACAAATCCGTAATTTCAGAAAATATTTGGGGTTCAAAATATAATTTCATAATTTAGGGGTTCAAACCCAAGGGTTCAAGGGTTCATCAGTTGAACCGGTCCAAAACTCTAGTGAACCAACCGGTTCTGTGACCTTCAGAAAACCGGAATCCAATATTCTGGTTAACCCCAATTTGGCCCTTATCCTCGGTTAGCTTATTCCAAATTCCCCAATTTTAATTTTTAAAACCCGTAACCAAACAGGCTGAATTCGATTTAAAACAACCAGTTTAGCCAAAACGACACCGTCCTATTAATTCGGTGGCACGCTCGTGGACAGACACGTGTCCGAGTCGGTTCAGTGGGTTTAGGCGTGTTGGACGAGTCGACTCGGTCGACTCGTCGTCTTCTTCGTTGAACCCTCACTGTTTGCCCTAATTCTCGCATATTTGTTCTTCAAATTCGTGGAGTTTCAGGTACATTTTTTTCAACTGATTTGATCCCAATCGATTACCAGAAATGAATCCAACAATTTGGCATTCTTTTTGAGCTTCGAATCAAGCCAAAATGCTTGATCTAGGTGGGGATTAACCGGACCTGCAACTCGGTTGCAAATCCTTATTTCTCAACCAAATGTTGTGAGATTTGTTTTAAAATGATCCTTGAGTCATGTGGTTTCAAGTCCCATTATCAAAATCTAGTTTAGGAGTCGATTTCAGATTTTAGCTTCCACGGCCGAAAAGAATAATTCCAGATTTGGGGGTCTTCTAGTGTGATTCAGGTCGCGGATGGTGATTTTTAAACACCTAATGGGGTCTAGTTCAGTTCTGTACATGTAGGAAGTCGTTTGGTTGAGGTCGAATCAGACCTGCAACTCAAGGTCCATCAATGGTGGTTTCACTCACGGTTTGGGGTTCTAGGCTATTCCGACCATTCTAAGTTGTCCTAGAACAGTTCTAAGACTCACAGGAGCTTATATGCGTAGTTTATATAGGCCAAAACTATCAGATACAGTACCAACAATCAAAACAGAAAAATTAGCAGTTTGAGGTGTCTCACCTTTCAAACAGTGGTTGTTCCCCTCTTGGCTCGATTCAGGTCTCCTCATGGCTTTATGCATGCTGCTCTTGTGCAGTCGTGCCCTCAATCCTCCTCTTTGTGCATCACATGCACACAATGTTGCACACAGCCGTGGGTACACACACACACACATGCACACAAGCTTGCATACCCACAAGTCATGGACACACTCATGCAGTCCATGGCCCTCACCCCCAAAGGCAGGTCTGTTTTCTCCCTTTTTTTTCTTCTAGCAAATATCACTCTTTTGTATGTAATATATACATATATATCTATATATATAATATCACACATACCTATACATATACATCTCTAGATGTATACATCAGAGAATCAGTGGGACCCTAGGGCTGAGGTGGGCTGATGTAAACCAATCATATGGGGTTTGCATGTAATCTCATTGGTCCAATTGGGTGGCAAGTTGGGGCAATTCAGAGATATATACAATTAAGTTGTATATATAAGCACAAAGGTGCTGGATGGCCACCTGGTTAAGTTTTTGGATAAAATTCTTCCCCTTCATAGGTCAAGGGTTCAATTCCCCTTGACCACCAATTTGGCCATTTTTCCACATTTTGGGCTAAGGCCCTGTTTGGCTGCGCATTAATTCAGTTTCTGATGTTTGCCTCATAACTTTCATTCCGTAACTCCTTTTTCGATGCGGTTTGTTCCGAGAGTTTCATATTTCAGTTATCTACAGTGTCAGAGGTTCCGTGTCATTTATTAGTCATTCGGGATTTCCGTGGCTAATTAATTCGAATTCCGTCAGTGTTAAATTGACATTATCTCACCTAATTAATGGATAATTAGGTTCGGGTGTTATACCCTATTCTCGGACATGTTTTAATCATTCTGTTGGTCTAGTGTGACCACCGGGAGATTAAGGTTAATTTCCTTAATTATTCCCTAAGCCGGTACTAATTAATAATTAATTATTTAATTATTAATTATACAGAGTCGGGGTGTTACATTTTCCTTTTCCCGTTGAGTTCCCTATATATCAGTAAATACGTTTCAGAATAATTTCTATTCACCAAATTATATGCCTTGCTATGATCAGTATTTCTAATACTTATTTAGACTTTTACATGTCCGTTGTTCTCGGAACCTCTTTTCATAATTTTGACATTACCAATGGATTCAGAAGGTTCAGAATAATATAAATTCACTAATTATTTAATTCAATCGGAGTCCATTTGACTCACCTATGAAGCAGGGGTATTTTGGTCATTTTTACAAGTCGTAACTTTTCGGGACTCCGTCTCGTGGAACAGACCTCACCATTGGACTCAGAGCATCCGAGATAATAAAAATTGACTATTCATTTGCCCTATTTGGACCTCGTTTGACCCACTTTTGAGTCAGGGATATTTTTGTAAAATTTACATTTCTCTATTGGGCCTTAGTGGAATTATCTATAACTTTTGGGGTTAAAATGTAAATAGCCAGAGTTGCGGTCTGAACCATTGGGTTCACTGACTAGAAACCCTAACCGGTTCGGTTCTTCACTGAACTAAACGGTTCAGTTAAATTTAGAGAACCGGATTAACATATCCACCCTAACCACCTTATCCATGGTTTGGATAACCCCCAAACCCCATCTCTATTTATTGTCCTTGCAACCAAACAGCCCAAAACCCATTTAATTTCAAAACCCAAAACGACACAGTATCATGCCCCATTCTATGCGTCGACATTCACTTGCACGTTTTTCAATAAACTCGGCTTCCGGTGCAACGGCACCCGGACACCCGTGACTGTTTGCCTCTCGTACCTATGCATTGTAATTAAACAATACAGTCTATTACGCATCCACTTTTATTTATGTCATTTCACGGCTTATAATTCGGGATTACATTTATAGCCCGGTCCAGCCCGGTGCACATGCTATATCCCGGGTCGGGATATTACATTCTTACCCCCTTAAAATAAGTTTGTCCCCAAACTTAACGGTTCTAACTCGGTGGTTTTCGTGGTTCCTTTTACATCACGATATAACTTAAATAAGCTGTTACATTAAGTAGATAAAGATTTTCTACTGAGAATCAAGTTTTTACTGTCACGTTAGATCAAGTTTTACTGTCACATCAGATCAAGTCTTACTGTCACATTTGTAACTGTACTACCCTCTTTATAATTCCACGTATGCTTCAAAACCTTCCCATGAAACACAATTTCCTTCCTATGATTCTTTTCGGCTCCTGTAATTTAAGATATCTTTTGCTGAAGGAAATTTTAAAATTTCTAAATGTAGCTTGACAAAACTCCATCCATTCAGTCTACTAATATATCCAATGTATATATATTATTTGAAATGATATTATGTGGAACTCATAGAGTTCACGTCGGCTTCTATGTGTCATTTCCTTTACAATAAATCTGTTACTCTACTAATCGTTCCTTGACCTCAAGTCAGCTATGTAAGAGTATTTGTATCCCTAGTCCATATTTCACATGTCCTGTATCTAACATGTTTCAATGATAGTTCTCTTGACGATCACGTAAGCAATGAGTCAATGGCCCAGGCGTTCATTTTCTACATTCAGTTAGTAACATATGGGAACACATTAAATGTGTAACATAACATAGAAGATAGACCAATCATAAGTAACCCTAAAAGTATGATTTTCCAATAAATATTTTGATTAACTGTTACTTATCACCTGCATCACCTTTCAAGGTGTCATTCCTCTGTCTAGATATCACAGTTAATTTATTACCTTTTCAAGGTATTTTCATTTCATTTAGATATTACTGTCAGATTCACTACTTTTCAAAGCATCATGTTTCCAATTCTATATGACATTCTATCCCTCAATGAGCACTAATCGTTTCCCTCGTTTATTATGAAACATAATTTAATTCTCACATATTCTCATTGTATAGAAAATCAACAAGGTCCTAATCCGTAAATAGAATTTCAATTCTCAATAACTCTCGTAATATAGATTGATCGTTCGATCATAAACATCAAGTCTGTAGACTAGATATAGTAATTTAATTCTTAAGGCTCCCTTAGTACAGAACAATCATTAACCATAACTCAATAAATATCAAATACATGTTTCCATAAGATAAAACAATCTTAAGGATTTCTAGATCCAATATTACTATGATTCCTTCCAAGCTTAACTACTATCTCCCATTGAAACCTCGTTGATTTATCTATATCCTACTCAAAACTCTTCATATTTCCCGGTACGTCATCAATTTATTTAGAATATTAATTCCCCTGTACTTACCCCCTTTAAGTTCCCTTACATACATAACAATCATCAAATTGTAACCTAATGGATATTCATTATGTACCTTCATAAGACAAATAATCATTACGAATTATTTATTTCATTATTGCTATGATTCCCTCCAATTTCTTTTAAGTATGACTACTATTTCCTACTCAAGTTTCACTTCTCTGTCTATATCAGTTATCAAAACCTCCTTCAGTATTGTCAATGTCAAATCTCAAGAATTCTCATCACTTATCCTTAAGTACACTGCTATCCTTAAGGGTCACTAGTCAATAATCATCATTTTCTTTTTAATATATAGTCGTTTTCCAAGACTAGGTGACTGTTGATATCTTAACTTTCTTTTGTCTTTCGACAGCCCCAATTCATTTAATGTGTTTCAATACACCAAGTTCTTTCTTGGATCAGTTAAACTATACACTTATGATCTGTACCTCCCATATTCTATGTATATTGTTCATTTCTAATGATTCCCTAGTGTATAGTATTCAGTGATAATGACTCTTTCAAGAGTTGACATTTATTCAATCTCGTCTATCCAGTAATCATTCCTATCTATAACAATATGTAATTCATTTTAAAGATTATAAATCTTACATTTATTTCATTCATTGTTCCCTGAAATTTATTAATTATGAAATCACTTGGCTCATCAATGTCTTTTAATTTTACAAGTGAATAATATGTCAATCTAACACTCACGTATCCATGTTACGTACTCTACTTGTTTTATACATAACATCTATCATCAATCATCATCCCTGAACAGTTAACATATAACCTCAGAGTTCTGTCTTTATGTTCAGCTAGCAGTAAATGTTGAAATTATAAATCAGTATGTAGAGTAATATTTAACAATATTGAGCATTTGTAAACAACGGTAAATAATACCTGCGACTACTGGTACAGTAGCCTAATGATCTCCCAGTTCGCTGTAAAAGATCAATGGTCAGAATTCACATATAAGTCTATCTATCATGTCAAGATTTACTCTATTTGGCATTAGTAATACCAGTGCATCAATCTCATCTCCCATGAACCACTATTTCAAAACTGTTTCAACACTAAATCTTTTAATACCAGCTGAGCCTAAGAATTTGACTTAATGCTCCAATCATTTCCTAGCATCACTAGGTTTGGTAGGATAGATGTAGTGATATTGTAGCATTCTAATCCTCAAGTCCTTTGGGGTATACGTCATTCTAACAGTATCATAAAGGATTCGTAGTATCCAGATTGGATAAGGTAGCACTGTGTGTTTCTCAGTTGCCCTAGTTACATGATAAGGCGGCCGTTCCTCACCGGTAACAGAGGTCCTGATAGCACATCAGTGACTGTCAATTTTCCACATTTTCTCTTTTAACCGTTTACAATCACAATTATCCATTTTCATAATTTATATTCACTCCTAATCTTCAGTCTCGATCTCTTCTACATCACTAGACCTAACTTCCAAGTATAGGTCACTTGTTGATAATATTCGTGATTTTGCTCCGTATCTCGTGTTCTATGCTCAATATTTCTAAACAATAATCCTCAAAGTAACCGTTAAAGTTCTCGTGTTTCTCTGTCTAACATTCTCCAATAATAACCTTCCAGATGTAATAGAATCAGTAAATCAATCATCCAATGTTCAATTACTAAGTTCAGTTCGGCAATTACATGGAAACACAATCAAGTGTGTAAGGATCTCTTAAGATCTAAACAGGTTAGAAATAATTGGAAGGGTGCCTGTGGCTATCTGGGTAGTAGTTTAATCTTTCCTTGACACCAACAAGACTGGTGACGTAGGTGTGGCACTGGTCGTAGCCTTAGCTTTCCGAGGACAGTTCCTTGTTCACCCTGCGGGGTGATCCTTAACAGTGCCACTATTTCAATGTCCATAGTTGTCTGTTGGGGTGAGCTTGAGGCAGAGATTTGAGAATCTCTTCTATAAGGCGCTCAATTCAGTCTAATTGATCCTTGCCTATCCCAATATTCCTAGTAAACACCATTGCTCTAAACCATAAGTATGAGATAAGTATGTCCATAAAAGTCTACTCGTCTATGGTCTAATCGAGTCAATATAATCTATTGAGATATTCCTTTTTGTTAACCTTGTCTATAAGATAACCATCAATGCTCAAAATAATAATCAATGTGCACATGAAATCTATATTATAGAGACTTCAGCTCTATCCATTGATTCTAACTCTAAGTGATCTATGTAATTCATAACTATCGATGTATTCCTTGTGATAACCATGTCTATAAAGATAACCAGTAAAGATAACCCGTAAATTGTCAAATCAATCAATAAGAGAATGATCAAGGATCGTATGAACTCTATATAAGGAAGGTCAGTTACATCTATTCATTCTATTTCTAGTCCTATCTCCCATGACTCACAATCGAACCTATAGCTCTGATACCAAGCTGTCACGACCCGAAATCCACCCTATGCGGATCTCGTGTCGCGGGGCCGACCCGAAGGCCGTCCCTACTTTTTCCATTCCTGTATCATAGTACCAATATGCAAAGTACTAAAACCTCAAAACAATAACAGCGGAAGTCTTTCAATACACAATGTTAGCGAAAGTCTTTACAATACATAATATGGTTCTACATAAACAAAATAAGAACCAAACATGACCAGCACCCGAGGGTGGTGAATACATGGGAGAACTAAAACATAAACTGATGCATTTCCTCAAATATCCTTCTACGTCTTTAGACTCCTACCGGGGTCTCGCGGCATCAGTACCTGAAATGGGGGTGAGGAGGGTGGAATGAGCTACAAGAGCCCAGCAAGTAAATACAGATCTCCGACACTGGTATCGAGGATCATAAAAGAATATGAATCCAAGAATAAGAATATGATAGCCAATCATAAAAATAAGATGCTATAATAGCCAATGGGAACAGTTGCCATAAAGGCCAATAAACAATAGAACACAATGTACAATTAGGAGTAAGGGACGTAACATCAACATGAAACTCTTAACATGTGAACAATGGCAAATCAGTAGGAATGGCATAACAATGTCCTGGAATTCTCAACGATCATACAATAACAAGAAAGTACTGCCATTATAATTGATCACAATAAATCAATAAAGGAATATCTTGCAATACAAGATAATCATAAGAACAATGTAATTCAACAATTTTAGTTGAACAATCGTATAAGAGATGCTTTTGTTCTGTGTCAGGGCTTGATAGGCCCTCGGTCTTTGGGGGCCCGGTTTACCCCCTTCAGTGCATTCCAGTGTATGGCCATATGTCCGTTCACGGACTCGACCCGAAGGTCTTCAGTGTATTTAAAAGCATCGGATGGATATTGTGACTGAGCACAAATCCTGTATACATAAACATTTCATGATCATAAATGATTCCATAAGAGTAGATAAAATGGAATATCATCAATTCAATGGAAACATAACAATAGGCATTTGAAAGTACGGTTCAACATGATAACAATGGTACAATAATAAATCAATGTCCACCAGATAGAACAATATCACATTGTGGAGACAATAACATCATATACGCTCAGGAGTACAAGTTTGGCAGTAAAAGAATGAACTTGGCTTGATAACACCACATGGAAGAGAAAGAGTATCTACTTACCTCTAATGCATTGCTAAATCAGTCTCCTGTAGGTTTTCCTTTTCCCGTTGAGTTCCCTATATATCAGTAAATACGTTTCAGAATAATTTCTATTCACCAAATTATATGCCTTGCTATGATCAGTATTTCTAATACTTATTTAGACTTTTACATGTCCGTTGTTCTCGGAACCTCTTTTCATAATTTTGACATTACCAATGGATTCAGAAGGTTCAGAATAATATAAATTCACTAATTATTTAATTCAATCGGAGTCCATTTGACTCACCTATGAAGCAGGGGTATTTTGGTCATTTTTACAAGTCATAACTTTTCGGGACTCCGTCTCGTGGAACGGACCTCACCATTGGACTCAGAGCATCCGAGATAATAAAAATTGACTATTCATTTGCCCTATTTGGACCTCGTTTGACCCACTTTTGAGTCAGGGATATTTTTGTAAAATTTACATTTCTCTATTGGGCCTTAGTGGAATTATCTATAACTTTTGGGGTTAAAATGTAAATAGCCAGAGTTGCGGTCTGAACCATTGGGTTCACTGACTAGAAACCCTAACCGGTTCGGTTCTTCACTGAACCAAACGGTTCAGTTAAATTTAGAGAACCGGATTAACATATCCACCCTAACCACCTTATCCATGGTTTGGATAACCCCCAAACCCCATCTCTATTTATTGTCCTTGCAACCAAACAGCCCAAAACCAATTTAATTTCAAAACCCAAAACGACACAGTATCATGCCCCATTCTATGCGTCGACATTCACTTGCACGTTTTTCAATAAACTCGGCTTCCGGTGCAACGGCACCCGGACACCCGTGACTGTTTGCCTCTCGTACCTATGCATCGTAATTAAACAATACAGTCTATTACGCATCCACTTTTATTTATGTCATTTCACGGCTTATAATTCGGGATTACATTTATAGCCCAGTCCAGCCCGGTGCACATGCTATATCCCGGGTCGGGATATTACACTTTTCTTAAAACTAAGTCTCCAAGTTAAAAAGCTCATATTTTTACTTTCCTGTTGAAGTAACTATTCAGTTTTTGCTAGTGGTGGGCTAGTTGGACATGTGTCTATTCTCTTCTTTATTCTTGTAAGTCCAAATTAAAACGAAACATTTCGTTGTTTAACTCTAGGACTCCCATTTCTGATCGGAGAGTCTTTACAACCACCTTGGGGGTATTATGGCTTCACTATCATACACAAGGGAGAATGGTGTTTATCTAGTTGATTGGCACTTCATAGTTCAGTAGGCCTAGAGTACTTCGGGAAGTATTTATGCCTATTTCCCTTTGGCTTTCTCAAGTTTCTTCTTTAAATTTACCAAAATGGTTTTATTGGAGGCTTTTGCTTGTCTATTTCCTTGAAGGTAGTATGGAGTGGAGAGGTGGTTCTCTATTCGGAGCTCAACACAGAAATTTCTTACCAATCTTCTTATGAACTATAGACCATTATCCAAGACCAGAGTTTTTGAGATCCCAAATCTACAAATGTCTTTTATCTAAGTTTCTCGATTTTTGCAATTTGGCTTCTATCCATTTTGTAAAGTAATCTATTATAACTAAAAGGAACTTTTTCTGTTTGGGTGTCGTTGGTAATGGGCCTATGATGTCTAAGCCCTACTACATGAACGGCTATGGACTACTTAAAGGAGAAAGTTCTGTCGGCGGTTGCCTATGGATAGGTGCGAACCTTTGACATTGGTCACATTTTCTTACTAACTATTTGGTGTGTTCATCTATTTTAGGCCAGTAATATCCCTCATTTATTAATTTTTGGGCCAAAGATCTGCATCCTGAGTGATTTTCGCATATCCCTTCATTGATTTCCCTCATAACTTGTTGAGCTTGTTCTGGGTTTAAGCATTTTAGGTATAGCCCAGAATAAGACTTTTTGTAGAGGTTTTCGTTAATCAAGGCATACCATGTAGCTTTATTTCATAGCTTTCGAGCATTCAATTTGTTTAAGGGTAGGGAGTCATATCTTAAGTAGAAGATGATCGGAGTTTTCCAGTTTGGGAGTTGGCTGACTTGGGTTATCCTTTGTTCTTCCTCGTCCAAGCTAGATTTTGGTATAAATTCTATTGGTATTTTTCATCGAAAATGAAAACTTACTGCCAAACCAAGATTGACGAGTGAGTCAACATGAGAGTTTTCTTCCCTAAGGAGCTGCTGGATTGTATGCTCATGGATAGACTTCAATTGTTCCTATATATTCTTTCTATATGCAGCCATCCTAGTATCTCTAGCCTCATATTCCCCTTTTATCTGGCTGGCTATGAGTTGGGAATCACAAAAAACTTGTAACTTTTTTATTCCTAACTCATTGGCTAGCTTTAAACCAAATAATAGGGCTTCGTAATCTCCCTCATTGTTTGAGGTTTTGAAACTAAGTGAGATGGCTTGCTCCATCATTGTTCCTTCAGGGGTGAATAGAACCAGTTTAGCACCTGATCCTGTCTTTCGAGATGAACCATTTACAAAAAGTGTCCAGCACCGGGCGGGATTTGCATTTCTGTTGCCTAGGTCAATTTTTTAAGTTGTGAATTTGGCTACAAAATTTGCCAAAACCTATCCTTTAATGGTTGTTTGAGGGCAGTATTGAATGTCAAACTCACCTAACTCCACCGACCACTTTAATACTCGTCCGAAGGCATCCGAGCTTTGTAGAATAGCTTTGAGCAGGTATTCCGTGATAACGTTAATGGTAAAAGCTTGAAAATATGGACGCTGCTTTCTTGAAGCTACTATCAATGCTAGTAAGATTTTTTCTAGCTTTAGATAGTGCATATGGGCATCTTGTATGGCTTGGCTGACAAAATACACTAGTTTTTGGATTTTCCTATCTTCTTAGTTCAGTGCAGCACTTACAACAGAAATAGAAACTGCCAGGTATAAATAGAGCTCTTCTCTTGCGTCCAGTTTTGATAACAGTGGGGGGGCTAGTTAAGTATTGCTTCAGTTTCTAGAATGCTCCTTCACATTCTTTCATCCATTCAAATTTTTTATTATTCTTCAAAGTTTGTAAGAAAGGTTGGCATTTGTCTGAAGCTAGAGACAGAAATTTGTTAAGGGCTGCTGCTTATCTAGTTAGTTTCTGGACATCTTTTCCATTTTGGGAGATTCCATTTCTAAGATCGCCTTTATTTTGTTTGGATTTGCCTTGACTTTTAGATTAGTAATCGAATGTCCGAGGAACTTTCCTGATGCTACCCCAAAGGTACATTTTTTCTGGATTGAGCTTCATTCTATATTTGCGGAGTTGATCAAATGCTTCGAACAAGTGAACTGTGTGATCTGCCCTAATCATGCTTTTACCAGCATATCATCCACATACACCTTCATAGTTTTTTCGATCTGATCTTGGAAAATCTTGTTTACCAGTCTTTGGTATGTGGCTCTAGCATTTTTTAATCTGAAGGGTAAAGCCAAATCATAAAAAGTCTTGTATTCTATTATGAAGGGCATTTTCTCTTGATTGAGGACATGTATATGGATTTGGTGATAACCTCAGTAAGCATCCATGAAACTGTGGAGTTCATGTCCCGAAGTGGCGACCACTATTTGGTCAATTTTGGGGAGTGGGTAGCTATCCTTTGGGCATGCTTTATTGAGATTTGTGAAATCAACGCAGACCCTACACTTCCCATTTTTCTTTGGTTCTGTGACAACATTGGAAAGCTAGTATAGGAAGTCTACGTCTCTGATGAATCCTGCTTCGAGAAGCTTCCTTAGTTGGCCTTTTATAGCCTGGTTTCTCCCGGAAGAGAAAGATATCTTTTTCTAGCAGACATGTTTCCATTCTAGGTCTACAAGTAACCTGTAATAGATGACCTAGGGATCAATTTTGGGCATGTCCTGGGGTAACCAGGCAAATATATCTCGGTTTTGCTGCAGGAATTATTAAGTAAGATCATTTCTTTTTACTATACTAAGTTTGGTCCCAATTCGACCACCCTTTCTAGTTTAGATAGATCCAATTGGATTGATTCTACGTCTTCCTCTGCCAGACTTGTACAAATTTCTTTGTATGCGATTGATTATGCCCAAAGAATAACGTGGTAGTTGTAGTGTAGCTTTGGGGTGTCGATTCCATAAAGAGACAGATTAAAAGAATAGCAGACAAAATAAAGAAGCTAAAGAAAATATTAAATGATTAACAATAAAATAAAAAGTGATTTTAAATGCAAATTAAAATTAAACCAAGTGATTAACGAAAAAAGTATTCAAATTAACAAACAGTAGAGCGTTGCGAATCCCTTGCACAAATCCGGTATTTTAATTATTTTTAATTCACTGATAACTCAATTGAGAATTTAATTCCAAAAATTCCAATCGGAAGATATAAAAATATAAACCAAAATTAAACCAAATGTAACCTTTTGAAAAATCATTCATCACTTTTAAATCACGCAAATTGTTATCCATATTGAGAGAACCCAACGATGACAATATACTCAAGGAGCAATATTACAGCAAATAATTAAGTCAATATAAATAATCAATTGATCCAAACATAATCAAAGAACTAATCCATTTAATAGAAAAGGCATAACTGAATCTATAAACGGAATAAACTCTATGATTATTCGGATAAGAAAACACCAACAATAAATTGAGAATGATAAAACCAAAGAATTTTAATAAATAAAAATCCAGTACATGAATCAAAAATAAATTAAAAATTCCATCTAATGTGAAAGTTCATCCCGAGCCCTACTCGAGAATTTAGTTACCCATACACATGATGGACAACATAAATCTCAAGGACCACCTTTTTTCTTCAACCTGCGTAGCCGCCTCCTGCTTCCATCCTGTCTTTTTATTTTTTATAATTTCCTTTTAAAACAACAGCAACTCCCAACCCTACACACTTCATCACGCAAGCTTCTGGGCTACGTTATTCTCCTTTTTTCTTGGGCTTTTTTTTCTCCAACCGGACCTCACTTTTAAAACAACCCTCACGCCTCTTTCTCTCTCCGCGCCACACACTCTTCTTCTTTTTTCTTCTTTTTTTCTTTTTCCTTCTTTCCTTCCCTTGTCAACGTCGCACGCCCTTTTGTCTTTTCTTTTTTCTTTTTTTTCTTTCTCTTCCTTGCCGTGTTCTCTCTCCAGCCGTACCCACCTTGTCATGACCTGAAACCCACCCTGTGCGGATCTCGCATCGTAACCGCCACCCTTCGGCCCGGGGGCCATCGGGTAAGGCTCACATAAGCAGCGGTATCGGACGGTGGTGCGGCCCGTGTTTGTGAAAGCGTGCAAAATTTTTTCTTTTCTTTTCTTATTTTGAATTTTCGCACATCCGCCCGGTACTATCGCTCTTCACATTGGTACACATGGTTATTCATTCAGAGCATAATAAAAACTTAAAGACTTTATAATTACAATCATACTTAGTTACCCCGTGGGGCTTAATACATAATAGTGTACCATTTTCTAATACAAGTCACTAACTAAAATTTCATAGCGTTCTCCAAAGGACTGCTAATCCTGAAATAAGCTTTCTATGCCCTTCCTCAAAATGAGCATAATTCAACATCTTCCTCATCAAAATTAGGACTTGCTTTTAGTCACCTGAAAGGGGGGTCGGATAAAAATCTGGTAAGCTAATCTAAGCTTGTGAATAATTCTGGCATTTGTCATGGGGTTTCAATTGGCAGTGGTTAGAATAAGAGATTTTATAAAACAATCACCACCAATTGCTCGTATACTTTGAATACAGAATATATGCATTCTTTTAAAACATAAAGCTTTGAAACATTTAAAATGTTCAAGCTAACATGTAATTCTTCAAATAGAGTATAAAAACTCAAACATACAGATACGCATAGTGAAAATGAGGGTAAAACCTGCTTCCATTTTCAACATAACATCTTATCACTTCCATTAATAGAATTTGTTTCGAACCAGAGTCTTGTTTTACTTTTTATAGAGATATCTCATTCCTAGGGGATTAGATCCTGCTACCTGGCATTTATTCGTATCGTGGTTGAGTTCCGAAGAACCCAACAAAATCCGCGGTGTTTATGCACATCTTATCTTGCATTTAAATACATTTATCACATGACTTTTTCACATAGATGCTTTTATGAGCATTTAAAACATGATGTTCATGACTTCATGATAGAATCTTCAAATACTTGGAATATGCAAATTCAAAATACTTTACATAATTTTGGCATTTTAAACTTAGACATGCTGAAATATATTTTTAGGAAAACTATAGTAGAAACCATTCACTGAGCATGTCGCAATTGGGTTTATAAGAACAGAACAATTTAAAACTGAAATCATATAAATACTGAATTTGGAATTCAAATACTTCATATCTTTTGAACTTAAAACTTCTTCAAATCCGTGGAGTTAAATCTCCGCTTCAAATACAGGGTTACCTTATACGTCTAAGCTAGCTCTATTGTTGTGCCTTCCCTTTCCCTTTTTTCAACTTAAAATAATTTATGAAAATTTCATAAATTCACATGCATTTAAATCAACTTGTGATTCTACCTATTCTTAGACCATGTAAGCCTACTTTCTATAATAGGTTTTTATCCTTAAGAATTGAACTAACTCAATTTGCTTTATAGTTGTATTCCATGTCTATTTACCTTATACATATATCCTTATTGATAAATAGACATTACCTGCGAAACATGTCATTTAGCATTTTGGTATTTTCTTGCTCTTCCTCTTCTTCTTTTAATTTTACCTCAACAAGTCTCCTTACTGTTGTTTCTTGCATGAGTTGCCCCATTGGGACGATAGGGGTTTTGTATATGAACGGCCTAACTGAGATGATTTGACATGTCTTGGCGATTCTTATCTTTCTGTTGATTACCTTATTTTGCCATAAAATCTCATTCATGAAGTCTTGTTGAGTCTTATCCATGATAATTTACTTGAGTTTTAACCTAAAACACAATTTAACGTGTTAGGAATTAAATTTCATTTTAATTTATACTATTCTGGTAGCTCCATAAATTTTAAGTTTAATTTTATTATTTCACATGTTTAAGTGTCGTGTCTTTCCGTGCCTTATTCGAAATGCGGACCTACTATTTAATTCACAACATCAAAAAATGTTTCAGTCATGAATTAATGCTATTCATCAAATTTTATATCTCTTCATTATAAGTATCTCTTTTGGCCAAATAGACTCTACCATTGAGTCCGGAACGTCGAAGAAAGTCAATTTAGACGCTCTTTGGTTCCGATTTGGCTTTAGGGGTACTAGGGGCAAAATGGTAATTTTACCCCTTTACGTGTCTTTATTTTTTCAAGGTCTTGTCTTGTAAAACGAACCTCACCATTGGTCTCAAAAAGTCCAAAATAGTAAGAATACACTAATAACTTGTCCTATTTGGACACCGGAGCATTTCGTCATTATTTAATTTAATTAATTTATTTTATTTATTTTATGTAATTTATATTTTATATATATATATATATATATATTTGGGGTTTAAAGGACATGGGATTGTCCTATCTCAGTGGTAAGGAAGGGGGGTTGGGTCCTTAGGGTTCCGTGTTCGAGTCACAGGGGCTGCGACCCCTTATTTTTTCTGATTTTTCTTGACCCAAATGGTGGACAACGCATTAAAACTGGAATAGCATATCATATTCGCGCCTAGGTTATTTAATTTGTGTCTAAAACTCGTAACCAAGCAGGTTAAATTAGGTTTTTTAAACCCTTAAGCCAAAACGGTGTCGTCCCAATAATGCGATGGCTAAACCGCGAGCCACCACGTGTCCTGAGTCCACACACCCGTTTTAAACGAGTGGCGAGTTGACTCGTCGTCTTCCCCATCTGTCAAGTTACTGTTTCCCTAATTCTCAAAGTTATAAACTTCCAATTTCTTGAGTTTTGGCTTGATGATTTCTTACTATTTTTACTCTAAACCATTTCTGGGACTTAAATCTTCATTTTGGCATTCATTTAAGAACTCAAACTGAGTTCAAATGTTCGGTTAAAGGTTTGATAATCAAACCTATAACTCGACTGTTTATGCTTGTTTCTCCATCATCTCATGCGTAACTTGTCCTATTTTGTCCCTCCTATCATGGGTTTCAAGTTCCTATTCTCATATGTTGGTTTTGACGTAAGTTGGTGAGGTTGGGTTTTAAACCTGAAACCTACAACACCAAATTTTAGGGCCTTTCCTTGGTTTTTTTGGTCACAGTCTAGTATTTTTAAAACACTTTGAGGGTCTAGTTGAGGGTCCAATAAGACAAACATGGTTTGGTTTCGATGGTTTCAGACCTATTATAACAAGGTTCATTAATGGTGGTTTTTCATGGGTCTTGTGTTTTAAGCTGTTTTAAGACCAAATTTTTATGCTTAGTTAAGTTTAAATATATCCTAAACATCATATATACATAAACAAAGTTTAAACAGTTTTCATATACGCATATATCCTAGAAAGAGAAAATATGATTTTTGATATTTTCACACCTTTTTTTTCGTGATTTTCTTCTCCTTCTCCTTCTAATTTCTTTCCTTTTTCTTCCTTCAATGTCTTTGCTCCCTTTTCTTTGGATTTCTCTCTTAAGAAATGAGCATGCAGTGCATGCATTTGCTTTTAAGTAACTCCACCGCACTCTCTCTCTCATCAGATCTCTCTCTCTTTCCATGACCTCACAGCCCCTTTCATTGACATTTTTACTGCTCTATTTACTTCCTCTTTTTCCTCTTTTTCAAAATGTAGCTTTGCATTTATGGTGGGTTGATATTTTGTATTATACATGTGTATTATATAATTACACACACACACACACACATCAGCCGACACTGTAAACTCCCACCAATTTCACACACAGCACATTCAATGTGCATAGTTGTGCTTCCCCTCATGCATGCTTGTATCATATATATATATATATATATATATATATTGTATGCATATTAGTATATGTGTATATATAATTGTTCATGTACATCCATATCCGTATGTACATACATATATATACCCGTATATACGTCTAATTTATTTTTTGAGTGCATACACATACACTAATATTTTATCATACACATATATACAATTATATACTACGCCTTCTTACACATGAGTATACACGTACAAGTTCGAGTATAAATGTCTGTCATGATGTTCGGTTCACATTTTGGTTTACGTAGAATATTCTGGGTCAGGGTGTTACACACCTTTTTGACTTTCCTCTTTCTTTCTTTCTTTTTTCTTTTCTATCTTTGCCCTACCATGCGAACGTGTGAGTTTGTGGGCCATAGGTCTTGAATTATGTTGCTTTAAAGTAGTGTGGGCTCAAGTAAGTGCAATAGGTTGCCATCGAAATAAATTCAAATATAAAATCCGAATAGTAAAGTTCCAAAAATGTTGTGTGAAGCACAATTACGAACTATCTCTCACCAACAAATAATGCAATATTTGAGATTTCAAATATTATAAAATAATGCTCAAGCATATCTCACTGTAAATGGAAATTAAATTAAATAAAATAAATAATATCCCAACATTTCTATTCACGTTTTAGCATTTTAATCTAATAATAGGGTATTTAAAGTGCACTTTCGCGCACTTATCACACTCCCAAACTTACTCATTGCTAGTCCTTAGCAATTCCCATGCAAAAATGGCAAAAAAGATCAAAGAAGACCACACACAGAAAACATCTAATCACACTTTTTAGATTCACATATCAAAGCAATTTTAGGAATTCAAGAAGCCTATAACAATCAATCCACTTATAACAATTCGCAGAGTGTGTGTGTACTCCAAACCATATCCATCTAACCACAAACTATGACTCATGCAACATCAAGAACATCTCAAGTAAAAGGTTCAACTCCATATCTTACGGGTATAAAAGTGTTTCATATAGGGGTTCTCTCTATGGAGTTGACAAGGGGTGAACACGCTCAATGGAGAATTAGGCAATTATGTACAAGCAACAAGCAAACATTGACCTTCTGATAGGCACACTAACAAATGAGACTTCCACCACTCTTTCCACAGGCTTACATAGGATCAGAAAGACCGACATAAAAAGGTTGTAACATGGCTCGGGTTAAGGGCTATATAAAGAAAAGGATAAAAGGGAATCAAAAACTTTCAAGTACATACTAAGAGAATTTTATTAAAAATCATAAGAAACCAAACTTCTCACTTGATGAACTCTTCAACTTTTCAGATCACTGAATAACAATACTTCTCCTTCTTCTTTCTCTTATTTTTTTTTATCTTTTTTTTTTTTATTTTGACTTTGGTGCTCACTCAATTGAACACTTTGCACTTGTATTCTTTTCCTTTTTCTTTTTCTTCTTTCTTTCAATTCAACACAAAAGAAAAGAAATGCAAATTTCACACCTAGTAAACACTTGGAAGCAAAAAGGGTAGGAAAAATAGGGTATAGGCTATACTCCAATGTAGAGTGGTATGGATGATGTGGGCACATGAAAAGAAAAAAAAAATTGTATGTGTTTGCTGGCTCAAAGTTGGCTACTAAGGGTTTATGATGAGAAGGGCTAGCTTGAAAGGCTCAAACGTTAATCCTAAGTTGACCTTTGTCATATCCCAAGTATATCCGCCATCATACCACCAACCATGTAATGATATTCTCACAATAAGTGCCTAATTCGATAGATAAATGAACGCTTATCACAATTTTCTGCATTTGTAGGCTCTCAATTCTCTCCAAAACTCACATGAATACTTAAGTAAAAAAGTTCTCTAACTACATATGTCAAACCACCATCTTACTACAAAGTTTGGATAAGTGCATTAAAAGTTCTATGAATGCCTCAGCAGAATGATTATGGTAGATTCGGTGAATTCACGAAAACAGCTATGAATGAGAATGAGTACTCGTGTGAAAAAGATGCACGTGTGATGCAAATTTAAAAAAAAAAATATTTAACACATGAAACTATGCCACATAGTTCCAACATGCATTTTAAATGTTGAATTTACACCACCACCCCCCAACTTAAATGAAACATTGTCCTTAGTGTTTAACAATCAAAATTGAATGAAGGGTACTGAAAAGGAAGAATACACCTGATGTGTGACATGGGTAGCTCGCTAAGCATCAAAGATAGCAACCTGAACTGACAAAATGAAATTAACCTACCAATAAAAACAAAGAAAACAGCAAGAAACAAAAAGAAAAATGACGAAAATAAAAGAGAACAAAAACAAAATAAGACAAATAAAATAAAGCAAAAAAAAATATACCTGCGTGGTGGGATCAAGGTTGATAGACCGGGTCCATAAGTGGAATGTCTTCCACTTCCGGAACTTGCCTATCAATTAAAATTTTAAAGCACTGACCATTTACTTTAAAAACCTGACCATCCTTAGGATCCTCTATTTCGACTACCCCATTTTCAAAAACATTCTTCACTATAAAAGGGTCTGTCCACCTAGACCTGAGTTTTCCTTGGTGCTTATGGAGTCTAGAATCATATAAAAACACTCGATCATTAGGCTTAAACGTTTTTCTCAAAATATTTTTATCATGAAACGCTTTCATTTTAGCCTTATAGATTCTAGACTTCTCATAGGCATCATTTCTCAATTCCTTTAACTCGGTCAATTGAAATTTTCTTAGCTTACCTGCTTCTCCCATGTCAAAATTGAAATGTTTGACGACCTAATAGACTCGATGCTCGAGCTCCATAAGTAAGTGGCAAGGCTTTCCAAAAGCAAGCTTATAAGGTGTCATGCCTAAGGGAGTTTTGAAAGCTGTACAGTAGGCCCAAAGTGCATCAACTAGTCTCAAAGGCCAATCTTTGAGATCTGGGTTAACTTTTTTTTCTAAAATTTGCTTAATTTCTCTATTTGCAAGTTTTACTTGTCCACTTGTCTGGCAGTGATAGGCAGTAGAAATTTTATGTACCACCCTATATTTTTTCATCGAAGCCTCAAAATAACGGTTCTAAAAATGTGTGCCTTAGTCACTAATGATAGCACGTGGTGTACCAAATCGAGACAACACATTCTCTTAGAGAAATTTAATCACCGTCTTATTATCATTACTTTTGCAAGCTGCTGCCTCTACCCATTTTGATACATAATCTACTGCCACAATAATATATTGATAGCCAAAGGAAGGACGAAATGGTCCCATGAAATCAATGCCCCAATAATCAAAAATTTCAATCACTAAAATTGGGTTTAAGGGCATCATATTACGACGGGACATAACTCCTAACTTTTGACACCTTTCACATGAGCGACAATAGATGTTGGCATCCTTGAACAAGGTAGGCCAATAAAATCCACACTGAAAAATTTTTGCAGCGATTTTCTTCATTAAAAAGTGGCCCCCACAAGCTTGAGAGTGACAAAATTCTAAAACACTAGCAATTTCTTCATCAGGGATGCAACGCCTTAAACTTGGTCAGGGCAGTATTTGAAAAGAAAAGGGTCATCCCAATATAAATTACGTACCTCAGTCATGAACTTCCTCTTATCCAAAGCGCTCCAATCCACCAGTATCTCACCTACAACCAAATAATTCACAATATGAGCAAACCATGGTTGAGAAGTAATAGAAAGTAAATGCTCATCAGAAAAATCATCCCTGATTGGTAGGTGGTCAGAGGTGTCCTCAAATGTGAGCCTCGAGAGATGGTCAGCCACTACGTTCTCCACTCCTTTCTTATCTTTGATGGTGATGTCAAATTCCTGCAAAAGAAAAATCCACTGTATTAGCCACGCCTTAGCATCCTTCTTTGTGAGAAGGTACTTAAGGATTGCATGATCTGTAAAAATAAGAATAGGAGAACCAATTAAATAAGCACGAAATTTATCCAAAGCAAATACTACAGCTAGTAACTCTTTTTCAATAGTAGAGTAATTCATCTAAGCACTATTTAAAGTTCTACTAGCATAGTAAATGACAAAGGGATTCCCCTCCCTTCGTTGTCCAAGAACAGCACCTAAAGCATAATCACTGGCATCACACGTAATCTCAAAAGGCAAAGTCCAATCAGGTGGCTGCATTATGGGTGCTGAGATAAGCTTGCCAATTAGCGTTTTAAAGGCCTCTTGACATGCTTATGTCCACTCAAATGGGGCATCTTTAGCTAGGAGGTCACATAGTGACCTAGATATGGTGAAAAATTATATAAGAACCTCCTATAAAAGCCCGCATGACCAAGAAAGGATCTCACATCCTTTACTGTCCTAGGTGTAGGCAATTTAGAGATTAATTCAATATTAGATTGATCAACCTCTATCCCTCTAGAAGAAATAATATGCCCTAAAACAATACCTAAAGGCACCAAAAAGTGGCATTTCTCCCAATTCAAAATCAATTCCTTCTCCTCACAACGAGTCAATACTCTCTCTAAATTCAATAGGCATGCATCAAAAGAAGATCCAAAAATAGTCACGTCATCTATAAAAACTTCCATGCAGTTTTCAACCATATCACTAAAAATACTCATCAAGCAACGTTGAAAAGTAGCAGGTGCATTACACAATCCAAATGACATTCTACGAAAAGCATAAGTACCAAAAGGACAAATGAAAGTGTTTTATCCTGGTCTTCTAAGGCAATTTCAATTTGATAATAACCATAATAACCATCCAAGAAACAAATAAAAAGGATGACCAGCCATACGCTCAAGAATTTGATCAATAAAAGGGAGAGGAAAATGGTCTTTCCGGGTGGCAGCATTCAATTTTCTATAATCAATGCACACCTGCCATCCAGTCACAACTTTTGTAAGGACTAACTCTTCTAGGTCATTTTTCATCACAGTAACACCTGACTTTTTAGGGACAACCTATGTAGGACTAACCCATTTACTATCAGCAATAAGATATATGATTCCTGCATCTAATAGTTTAAACACTTTATTTTTCACCACTTCTTTCATAGTGGGATTAAGCCTACGCTGGGGGTCTCTACGAGGGCTAGTTCCTTCCTCCAAATTAATTTTATGAGAAACAGACCAGGGGACTAACACATTTTATATCAGCAATGCTCTAACCTATGGCTGACCTATGCTTACTTAGGGTCTGAATTAATTTCTCACCTTGAGACTCAGACAATTCAAATGAGATAATAACAGGAAAAGTATCACCTGGACCAAGGAAGGCATGCTTTAAACCCTTAGGCAAAGGCTTCAATTCAACTTTGGGTGCTTTCACACTTGAAGGAATCTACTCTTCACTTTTTTTAGGCAACTCCTCAAACTTCGGTTGCCATGCCCGTACTCCATAATCCTGAGTTCTGTCAAAAATAGCACAAATATCAACCACATCAGATGGATTAGTAATATAATCAAACTCTGAATTAACAAGAAAATGCTCAAGGGGATCAAAATCATAAGTGGCAGGAACTTCCCTATCTATGAGTGAATCAATCATGTACATCTGGTGGCACTCGTCCTCCTCTTCTGGATGTTTTGCAATATAAAATATATTCACCTCGAGAGTCATGTTTCCAAAATACAATTTCATGAGCCCATTCTTGCAATTAATAAGAGCATTAGCAGTGATAAGGAAAGGCCTACCTAAAATCAAAGAAATTTTTGAAGTAGAGTCAACAACAGAGCTAGTGTTAAGGATTAAGAAATCAACAGGATAATAAAATTTATCAATTTGAATTAGAACATCATTTACCACACCCTATGGCGCTCTGACTGAACAGTCAGCCAATTGCAATACCACAGAAGTCAATTTGATTTCTCCCAACCCCATCTGCAAATAAATAGAATAAGGCATTAAATTCACACTAGCTCCTAAATCAAGCAAAGTTTGTCCAAACTCATGATTTCCAATGCTACATGCAATGGTTGGACAACCAGAATCCTTGTACTTGGGAGGAATCCTCTGCTCAATTAGAGCACTAACTTGCTCTGTCAGGAACATTGTCTTCTTTACATAATTCTTCCTCTTAACTATACACAAATCTATAAGAACTTTTGCATAAGTAGGAGCTTGTTTAATCACATGCAAAAGAGGAAGATTGATTTTTACATGCTTGAGATTCTCTAGGATTTCATTGTTAGGATCCAAAGTTATCTTGCTTGATTTTAAAGCTTGTGGGAATAGTACTTTAACAGGGCTCTTTGTCACCTCTGGTTCCTTGGGCAGCTCCGCATTACTACTATCTTGATCCTGTTCCACATCCCTCGATTTTTCCATTGTTGGGATGTGTAATGACTTACCACTTCGAGTTACAATGGCGTTCGCATCCTTCAAATTCTCTTGCGCCGTGTGTTGACCATGGGGTGTGGACTAAGCTTGGGAAAGGAATCTACCTCGCTCATTCACACTCAAAGAGCTCATCAATTTGGACATTTAGCTCTTTATCTCCTTGTTTTCTTCCACAACCTGCATAATCAAAGATTCAAACTTCTGATTAGTCTTACCTTGTGCTTCAATAAAAGCATGGAAAGTGTCTTCTAAAAAATTCCTAGAAGATGAAGGTGCATGATATGATACAGGGTATGATCTAGGGGGCTGTGCAAGTGGCTAGTTTTCAGACTTCCAGCTAAAATTGGGGTGATTGCGCCACCCTGGATTGTAGCTCTCAGAGAAGGGTGTGAAAGACTTCTTGTACATACCTAAGGAATTACATTGTCTCTCATACATCCCTCTCATCTCAGCAAATGTGGGACACTCTTGGGCGAGGTGATCTACCCCGCCACACACCAAACATGGTCCAAAAGACTCTGCATGATTAGCCAAGTGTGTTGGCTTTAAGTCCCTAGCCTTTAACACCTCTAACTCCCTAGTGAGTACCTCCACATTAGCCTTCAAGTTATCATCCTCCCTGAAATGGTAAATTCCACCACAATTTTGGTTCCCTGTAGGTCGTGACCTATCTATGCTCTTAAGAGTACTAGGTCATGTCCAAGTGTGAGCTTTTTCAGCAAGCTCATTGAGGTACTCTATGGCCTCATTAGGATCTTTCTTCAAAAACTCACCATTACACATCATCTCTACAAATTGGCGCTCTTTAGGTGTAAGTCCCTCATAAAAGTAACTCACTAGACGCAGACTCTCATACCCATAGTGAGGGCACACACTCAATAATTCCTTAAATCTCTCCTAAGACTGATACAAAGTCTCACTGTCCTTTTGTGTAAAGGTGGAGATCTGTCTTTTTAAAGCATTAGTCATATGTTGGGGAAAGTATTTAGTAAAGAAAACCTGAGTCATCTCATTCCACGATCCAATCGACCGTGGTCTCAGTAAATATAGCCAACTCTTAGCTCTATCCTTCAAAAAGAAAGGAAAGAACTTAAGTCTCGCAATGTCATCTGTTGCATTTTGACTATGGAAAGTCGCAACTACCTCTTCAAACTCCCTAATGTGCACATATGGATTTTCATTTTCCAAACCATGAAATGTTGAGAGTAATTGTATCACCCCCGTTTTAACATCAAGTTGACGAGTATTGGGTGGAAACATGATGCATGATGGTGTGGTTGTGCGTGTAGGGTGAAGGTAATCCTGAAGGGTCCTAGTGGGTTGATCCTCGTGTTCACTCATATTTTCAGAATTAAAAAAACTATCAAACAAAAAATTAGAAAAATTGGACTCTGAATCTGACTCTTAACACAAGCCTACAAGCAAATTAACCTAATACATCCCTATACCTATTATGCATGCAAGATAACAATAAAAGAATAAAAGAAAATACTGAAAATACGAAAATAAAAATAAAATAAAATAATAATGCAACAAGTAAAAAGAAGGGAACAAAGTTACCGCCTTTACAAACTGTTGACAAGAAAAACTATCTACTAATTCTTCTACCGTCTCCCCGGCAAAGGCGCCAAAATTAGATTATGCCCAAAGAATAACACAGTAGTTGTAGTGTAGCTTGAGGTGTCGATTCCACAAACACAGATTAAAAGAATAACAGACAGAATAAAGAAGCTGAAGAAAATATTAAATGATTAACAAGAAAATAAAAAGTGATTTTAAATGCAAATTAAAATTAAACCAGGTGATTAACAAAAAAAGTATTCAAATTAACAAACAGTAGAGCGTCGGGAATCCCTTGCACATATCCGGTATTTTAATTATTTTTAATTCACTGATAACTCAATTGAGAATTTAATTCCAAAAATCCCAATCGGAAGATATAGAATTATAAACCAAAATTAAACCAAATGTATCCTTTTATAATATCATTCATCACTTTTAAATAACGGAAATTGTTATCCACATTGAGAGAACCCAACGACGATAATATACCCAAGGAGCAATATTGCAGCAAATAATTAAGTCAATATAAATAATCAATTGATCCAAACATAATCAAAGAACTAATCCATTTAATAGAAAAAACTTGACTGAATCTATAAACTGGAATAAACTCTGTGATTATTCGGAGAAGAAAACACCAACAATAAATTGAGAATGATAAAACCAAAGAATTTTAATAAATTAAAATCTAGTACATGAATCAAAAATAAATTAAAAATTCCATCTAGTGTGCAAGTTCATCCCTAGCCCTACTCGAGAATTTAGTTACCCATACACATGATGGACAACATAAATCTCAAGGACCAACTTTTTTCTTCAACCTGCACAACCGCCTCCTGCTTCCAGTCTTGTCTTTTTTTTCCCCCCTTTTGTTATTATTTATAGCTGCCTTTCAAAACAACAGCACTCCTAGCCCTACATGCTTGATCACACAAGCTTCTAGGCTGTGTTATTCTCTTTTTTTCTTGGGCTTTTTTTTTCTCCAACCGGACCCCACTTTTAAAACAGCCCTCATGCCTCTTTCTCTCTCTGCGCCGCACACTCTTCTTCTTTTTTCCTTTTTTTTCTATTTCCTTCTTTCCTTCCCTTGTCAGCGTCGCACACCCTTTTGTCTTCTTTTTTTTCTTTTTTTTCCTTTTTTTCTTTATTTCCCTTGCCGTGTTCTCTCTCTAGCTAGACCACCTTTTTGACTTTCCTCTTTCTTTTTATTTTTTTTTTCTTTCTTTTCCTTGCTGTGTGAACGTGTGAGTTTGTGGGCCATAAGTCTTGAATTATGTTGCTTTGAAGTAGTGTGGGCTCAAGTAAGCGCAATGGGCTGCCATCAAAATAAATTCAAATATAAAATCTGAATAGTAAAGTTCCAAAAATGTTAAATGTTGGAATTACTCACAAGCTTAGTTTAGCTTACTCGAATTTATCCGACCCACATTTCAGGTGACTGACAACAGTCTTGACTTTTGATGATGATGACGGTTATAGCTTTGCCCATTTGAGGAAGGGCGTAAGCAGCTCTTTACAGGACTTGCAGTTTTTGGGAAACACTATAGAACTTTAGTTAGTCACTTTTGTTAGAAAATATTTAATGTGATGTTACTAAGTCCCGAGGGACAAATGAACATGTATTATTTATAAAGTCTTTAAGTTTTTATTATGCTATAAATGTATAATCATGTGTACCGCATTTCAAGAGCGGCAGTACCGGGTGGATGTGCAAAAAATTTAAAAGAAGAAAAGAAAAGAAAAAAATTTTCACGCTTCCGCAAACATCAGGCCGCACCACTGTTCGATATTATTGCTTATGTGAGCCTTACCCGACAGCCCCCAGGCAGAAGGGTGGTGGTCGCGATGCGAGATCTGCACAAGGTGGGTTTCGGGTCATGACAAGAGTCCTACTTGAAGTAGGTTTCTTTGTATAATTATAGAATTGTTACTACTTAATCAAGGGTCACAAAATGAGGTGTATACAGAAAGCCCTTTGTTGATAGAACTTTCAAGCAAGTGAACGTCAATACAAGAAGAAAAAGACAGTTATTTTGACATTGATTTGTGATTTTTTTGCTTGACTTGGTCAGACTCATTCCTCTATAACATTCCTACGTATCACCCTTAGGTGAATCAGACCGTTCATAGTTCATGACTAACGAAAATTAGTGTTATCCTTATCGTATTTCTCTAAAGAGGACTCGTCTCAATAGGATTGTTGTAAGGTTACACCCTCGAAAATGACTCATTAGAGTCTTACTTGATAAGAAATACAATCTTAACAAGTCTTTCATAAGGTTGTGTTCTCATGAGATGATCTTACATCCTTGGACATTTTTACTTGCAACAAAATTCCATCTTATTAGGTTGGTAAGAAAGAATGCGATAGACGGCTTACCCAAAAGGAACGTTATCCTCACAAGAGGATAAAATATGATGCGATAGACGGCTTACCCGAAAGGAATGTTATCCTAACAGGATGGTTTATAAGATAAACGGCTTACCTAATAGGAATGTTATCCTAATAAGATGATGAAATGTGTCCCTAGACAACTTACGTGAAAGGAATGTTATCCTAACAAGATAATGAATTTACGTCCTCAGACAACTTTTCTAAAAGGAATGCTATCCTAATAGGCTGATAAAATACGTCCTCAGACAACTTTCCTAAAAAGAATGTTATCCTAACAAGATAATGAATTTACATCCTCATACAACTTTCCTAAGAGGAATGCTATCCTAATAGGCTGATAAAATGTATCCTCAGATGACTTTCTTGAAAGGAATGCTATCCTAACAGAATAATGAATTTGCGTCCTCGGACGACTTTCCTAAAAGGAATGCTATCCTAATAGGCTGATAAAATACATCCTCAAATGACTTTCCTAAAAGGAATACTATCCTAATAGGCTGATAAAATGCATCCTCAAACGACTTTCCTAAAAGGAATGCTACCCTAACAAGATAATGAATTTGTGTCCTCATATAACTTTCCTGAAAAGAATGTTATCCTAACAAGATAATGAATTTACGTCTTCAGACGACTTTCATAAAAGCAATGTTATCCTAATAAGCTGATAAAATGCGTCCTCAGACAACTTACCTGAAAGGAATGTTATCCTAACAAGATAATTAATTTGCATCCTCAGACGACTTACCTAAAACGAATGCTATCCTAATAGGCTTCTTCTAAAATGAATGATATCCTAATAGAATTTTTATGAGATTATGTCCTTAATGAACAGATTTCCAAGATAACTTACGTCTTCAGATGATTTTTACTAAGATGGATTACGTCCTCAGACAGTTTGCTGAGATGGATTACATCCTCAGAAGATTTTTACCAAGATGGATTATGTCCTCAAACATTTTGTCGAGATGGATTACGTCCTCAGATAGTTTTTTAAGATAGATTGCGTCTTCAGACATTTTCTTGCCCAGATGGATTACATCCTCAGATGGGTTTTTTCCTAAATGGATTACCTCCTCAAACGGTTTTTACCTAGATGGATTCAGTCTAATCATTTGAGAAAATGAGAATCATTGACTTTCACAAAAGATTGTGTATTTAACTAAGCATATTGGATGAAATCATTTGAATGAAAGAAATTTTGGGTAAGCCAAAGTGATGAAGAATTTACCCAAGATGTGGGCAAAGTTGTTAAGCTAAGGCAAAGGTGAAATAGAACCCTTTAGATGGAAAATAGATCTTTATATTGGCATGAAGGAAGCCCCTTGACTAGGAAAAATTGTATCATTTGTAAAAGTATAAGCTACTCTCAGAATGAATAAGGCATAAGGGAGCCCCTTGTGAAGCAAGATAGTTATTTCAAAAAGTGAGAAAGAAATTTGGTGCAAATAGGTAGGTAAGGAGTCCTTTTATGAGTTCCTCCAGAAACTGGGTGAAGAATGAAGAAGCAATGTGGTGAAAACTAGTTAGGAGGAAGCCTTTTGTCTGAAATCATTTGTTATATGATCCATCTCTTTGTAAGACCCTTTGAAAAAGCTCTTAGTTGAAACGTGACAATTCCCTTTAGTAAGCAAAACCTCAATGTGGTCTTAGTATTAGGGATGAAACGTAGGCTAAGGTAAGGTTTACCAAATGAAAGGTATATAAGGCCCAAAAACTCGTGTTCATGGTACCAAGCCCCTTGTGTTCATCTCCTTGATGTGCATAGCTTTGACGTGCATAACCTTGATGTGCATGTCCTCTCTTGTACATGACTGATTCATAGCATGACCTTCATGAGCAAGCCTAAAATAACTTCTTAGGCTGCCTATTTATCTCTTTTTAAGAGAATCAGGTCTAACGCAGTTCATTGCTCGCTTAAAGCTCTTTGAGTCATACAAGGCTTGATTGACTAATTTTTTGCATCCTTACTTGGAAAATGCTTTTTTTGATCAGGCAAAGGTTTTCTTTTCTTTACAATCTGACCCTTCCTTGATGGTTGTTTTGTCACTTCCTTGCTTGGAAATGTTTTTCTTTAGTGAGGCAAAGATTTTCTTTCCTTTGCTTTTGATTCTTCTCAAATGATTGTTTCTCATTTCTTTGCTTGAAAATTTTTTCTTTCACACTGGACAAAAATGTTTATTCTCTTTCCTTTTTGATTCTTCTATGAAGGCATTGAGAGAGTGCACATATAGTAGGCTTTCCTCCCCAAGGTTTGGTAGATGGGTTTACGAAAAAAAGGCCTGGCCAATCAGGCTCAAAGGGTTTACAGTGGATATGTTGATATGGGTGATAGGATAGATTTAGTTTCCTAAGTGATGGCCTCCTATTCTTGGAATTGCTTGCTTTTAGGAAATAGTCACACTTTTTATACCCATGATGTTGATGTCTGCTTAGGGTCATAATGTAATATCCCGACCTACGATATGGCACTTATATCGAGGTAAACTCGGGATACGACACGTAAACTGAGGCAAGTCGACTAAATAGTGTAATGTGAGTGGGTTTCTTAGTATACCTAGTGTCGGGCCATACCCGAGCACCTTAGACCCAGTATCGTAATACGTGCCTACACGTAATTCCATGCACAACCATATTTCACGAACATGTTGTCACATCCAGCACCCCACCCTACGCGGATGCCCAAGATGTGATGCCAGTTAGCCGCCTTGCCAGTCTCTGACCAACAATACGACCAACCAAAGGCAATCTTTTGAACCGTACAATGAATTGCATTCCAAATGTAAGGTCAGAACAGCAGAAATTAAAACCTTTTTTTATCTCGGGAATGCAACTCAACTATATACCTCATAAGTATGTACCACAGAGCAAATATATAATCAAACAGCTAATAACTCTAACCACAGAGCCTATCTATAGCCAAGCATATAACACAGAGCATACCAAATCCTTATAGAGTACCATTACCATGAGCCATGTCCCTACATATCTATTGCACATGAATAAAGTCAACTATATCAACACACTCACCTGAATAACTAGAGTCAATCCATTAGAACCCAAGTCTCCACATTTTATTGCCATCAGATCTTCACTTGGGAATGCCTTTCAGTCTACACGTATCACGTCCTTGTGCTTTCTAATCCAATGGAGTTATATCCTGAAAAATGTTAAATAAATGGAATGAGCTTAAACAAGCTCAGTGAGTAACATAGGTTCCTACCATGGGTTTCAAAACCCGTTTATATATACATGCATGCTCAGATGTAGCTCAAGTGGAACAATGCAGCTCAAATAGACAAATGCAGCTCAAGTAGAACAAATGCAGCTCAAACAGAACAAATGTAGCTCAAACAGATCAGGTCAGAATAGATCAGAACAAATAGAACAGAACAGAACGGACAGAACAAATCAGAACAGAACAGAACAAAATACCAATCAATCAAAGGCATAGCATCAAATGCTTGAACCTTCCTCAGTTGCCCATAAGCGGACGACTCATGGGGCCTCTACCCTCTGGGGTCAGTATCAGAGCGGAACAGAACAGAATTGAGCGGGACAGAAACAGAACAGAATGCCAATCATACAGACGAGCCTTCCCAGCTGCCCATAAGCGGACTACTTGTGGGGCCTCTACCCTCTGGGTCATTCTCTTGCATAAAACAGCTCAATCCTGTGGTGGGCCCAGAGTAAGACACAACGTAACAAAACAGAATCGAAACCAGACTCCAAGGAAGGGTAACAGAACAACAGACCCAAACAGAATCAACAGGATATATCAGAAGGCAAGATAGAATAGAATCATGCCACAAGTAATGCAGTACAACGAGTATGCATGAAAGCATATGCATTAAAACAGTACAGTGTATAAAATAGTTCAGCATATAAAGTAGTACAGTATACAGAAAATATACACCAAGTCAGGAGTCTGAGTTACTCACCTGAACATGACGCTTATCTTTATTCATAGATATCCTCTAGATACGTTGTTAACCACGTCCGTGTATATCCTGGCATTATCCTTCTGATGGCCATCATAATTGATTCAACATCTAAAAGATCATCCTATGCCTCACATGTAAACATATCCAACCTTTGTCTAGTTGCAGTCAACATTCCACTGCCACTGCAATCATCATTTAACTCTCCGACTGATTCTTTGTTCTCTCCATTCCGAACCCCAATCACATGAACTTCCAGTGGAATCATTATCTTCGGGCTGTAATATCAAAGTCCAAGAAAACTAGACATGATCCCTTAATGCTTTGTTCACTTGTTACTAAGTAGTTTGCTTAGCTTCATCAATTCTCATTTGGACCGCAGCAGTAGTTTTTCCAAAGCTATAATCTGACTAACATCAACATTGCTTTCAAAACAATTGATAATTTGATCCATGGAATCCTTCAGATAAGTCACATAACAAGGAGAAGCTTTAGCAATCATGCTCCTAGTCCACATCCAGTGACTTTATAATCTCACATAATTCATCTTCATAGGATGACATCACTCGTCCAATAGTAGCAAGGTGGTTAATGTTCCAGGTGTTATTGTTTATCATCACAGTTCTGTTTCCCATTACATCAATGGTTCATCATTGTTTGCAAGCCATTGTCGACACATTGTCAATTTATATCTTCGTAGATTTCTGGTCAGCTGTCCCTTTGCTTACAGAACAGATTCAAGGTCACTGCCGTTGACAACGATCATCGTCGACCATTGCTGCTACTGCCAGTGACTCAACATAAAGGTTCTTCTCCATCGAGGTCAACTCCTCCAAACCCCACTTGCATGGTGATTCAGCCCCGTCGAAGTCCCTTCTACTTGAGGAGGAATGAACGCCATAAGCCGAAATCCCACCAATTATTCAAGAGATCCCCGTGACCACCCCTTGTTCTCAATTAGAAACGGCAAAACAGAGGAACCTGAACAGAACCCTACCCCGTGCGGCGAACTACTTCACTCCGCACTTCGGTTCCCCCTTTCTGCACCTAACACATATATACATATATTCCCACTGCAGCACCATCGTCGCTCCCTATCGCAACTCCAATAGCAACCCCTGTTCGAATCAGGTTACGGTACAACGTCTTCCTTAATCAACAACTCTGATTACTGCTCAGTTTCAACCCTAAGTTCAGCTTCATCCATGCCTATACATCCTGTGTCATCATCCTCCATCGACCTATCGCAAAACCATTTGCCTTCTATCAAAACAAGGGATTTTGCCAACTACTGCTTCTACCAATTTCATGGCACCCAAATTGATTCGAATCACCTTCTTGCAACCAATCCTCAAACAAACCTCAAACGTCTCATACAGAATCCCCCAACCAACGATCAATCCAACGTGATTTCCCCTCAATTTTCCTACAAACAGGAACGTATATATATCTCTGCACATATATATATATATATACTTGCTGCTGCACCGTTTCTAGAGCTCCACAATTTGCCCCCTTTTTTTATCAATTGCTTCGGCTGCTTCTTGCTAGAACCTTTTGGATGCCATGCTATTTGTGTGTATCTAAATATCTAACTATATATATATATATATATATATATATACACTTCATGAGAGTTCCAGCAACTTCTGTTGTTTCACCGACTCTCTCCTTCTAGCAGCTTCGGCTGCTCTTCTTTTCCCCCTGAATTCCAGCTTCTTCAAGAAGCTTCTTTCCTTTTCCTTATATATATATATATATATATATATATATATATATATATATATATATATATATATTGGCTGCTCCTATTTTCTTTTCTAATTCTTTCGGTTCCAATAGCTTCCTTTGAAACTTTTAATATTATATTATTTTATATATATTATGTTAGCCACCTCACATTTATATGTTATGTACAATAGAGATACCAGGGCTCTATTTCGTATATAAATATATTTTTCTACCTTATCGTATTTAATATTTTATAGATATTTTATTTCATAAAATATTATATTATAAAATGCTAGTAAATTTGCCATAAAGCCGAGACTCAATTATCATAATGGTTTATTTTGCCAATACTGATCTCGTTTGTGTTCCCATATTATATTCATATTAAATTTTTATAATTAATGATTCGTATCAATCCCATTAGTTTATCTCGGCACTCAGTTAACCGGGTCGTCTATTTCTCGAGCTTATATTATCTAAATTAATTTTATATTTTCTAATAATTAATTCCATCATGGCCTACTATATTTTGAGCTATTTAAAAAATAGGATATTACATAACCTATTTTTCTTAGGTCGAGGTGTAATCCAGGTCTTTTTCAGATTTTTGGGGTATTACACATGTAATGTACCTAAAATGAGTGTATGCACGCGCTATTATAAATGAATTTATATGCATGAGTAATGGATATATCTTATGTATAAAAATATGTATTTATATGTGTATAAATTATCCATATAGTATAAGGTATAGTATGTATATATGTATAAATATTGTGTAGTGTATATTTATGTGTCACGACCCGAAACCCACCCTATGCGGATCTCGTGTTGCGGGGCCGACCCTAAGGTCGTCCCTACCTTTTTTCATTCCTGTATCATAGTACTAATATGTAATGTACTAAAGTTTAAAACAATAATTAGCGGAAGTCTTATCAGTAACAGTAATCAGCGGAAGTCTTTAATATACAATGATCAAGCGGAAGTCTTTACAATATAATGATATGGTTCTATACTACCAAAATAAGAACCAGACGTAACCAACACCCGGGGGTGGTGAATACATGGGAGAACTACAACACAGACTAGTACATTTCCTCAAATATCCTTCTACGCTTCCAGACTCTTATTGGGGTCCTGCAGCGTCATCACCTAAAATGGGGTAATAGGGTGGAATGAGCTACGAGTGCTCAGCAAGTAAAAGCAGATTTCCGACACTGGTATCAGAATATAATAAAAGAGATGCTATGATAGCCAATGAGAACCGTTGCCATAACGGCCAATGAACAATAGGTCACAATGTACAATCAAAAGTAATAGATATAACATCAACATGAAACTGTCAATCAGAGCATATCAACATGAAGGTACTGTCACAATAAACCAATCACAATCAATCAATCAAAAGGATTCCCATAATCATTGAATAACGTAACCAGAGTGATCCAGTCAAGATGCTTTTATTCTGTAACCTTCCAATCAAAATGCAAATGAAATGCCAATGAAATGTCAGTGATCATGCCAGTCAATTGCCGATGGAAAGCCTTCGAGGAATTCATTCCTGCCACCTGTCCATTCATGGACTTGACCCTTAGGTCTCCAGTCAATGCAGAAAGTATCGGATAGATATTGTGATTGAGCAAAAATCCAGTATTCATAACATATCATGATTATAGTGATTCCATGAAGTATGAAATGGAATATCATATATACAATGAACACATGATAGTAGGCCTTTCAAGGCATGACAATAATGACATAACAGTCAATCAATGTCCACAAGACAGAACAATGTCACATTGTGGAGAACAATAACATCAAGTACATTCAAGAGTGCAAGTCTAGTAGTAAGAGAATAAACTTGGCTTGGAAACACCATATGGAAGAGAACTGAATTTACTTACCTCTAATCATGCATTCCTAAATCAGTCTCCTGAGGGTTTGCCTTTTTCCTGTTGCGTTCCCTACATATCAGTAAATGCGTTTCAGAATAAATGCTATTCATCAAATTCTATACCTTGCTATGATAAGTATTTCTAATACTTATTTAGACTTTACCATTGAGTCCGGAATGCTGAAGAAAGTCAGTTCAGACTTCCGCGGAATTCCATTTGGACTTCTAGATTGAAAAGGGCAAAACTATCATTTTACATTTTTACGGTATTTTATCTTTTGGGACCCCATCTCATGAAATGGACCTCACCATCGGACTCAGAGCATCAGAGATAATAAAAATTGACTATTCATTTTCCTCGTTTGGACTTCGTTTGACCCACTTTTGAATTAGGGGCATTTTTGTAAAAATTAATATATTATTAATTTTTCTGTTTGGGCCACAGTGACCTTTCATGAACTTTCTGGGGTCAATTCATAATTCCTCAGAGTTGCGGTCTGAACCAGTTGGTTCACAACCAGAAACCCTAAACCGGTTTGTTATATCATTGAACCAACCGGTTCGGTTAAACTCCAAGAAACCGGAATTCAATAGCCATTCCTTTATTCTATCCACGGTTTGGATACCCTTCAACCCTAATTTCAATTTCCTATCCATGTAACCAAACAAGCCAATTTCCATTTAAATTCAAATACAGAACGATGCCGTATCAGTCGCCCCTTTTAAATTCCAGTCGGATCCCGACCCGATCCAAACCCGGATCCAGTTTAGTTTTAACCCGATAGCCTCACGACTTCACTGGTCGTCTTCCTCGATATTCCGGTGAGCAAGTATTAGGGTTCCGTCACCTTCTCCGCTAACAGCAACCCAAATCCGACCTTATTCCACCCTATTTTCAATGTCATTTTTTTCCCTTCTTCTCAAGGACCCTAATCCCAACCTTAGTTTTCATCAAAACTCTCCCCATCTTCACGAATAGTGAGTTATTCAACTCCAGGTTGATTCTCTGGCCAAGTTTTATTTTCCATTTTCGTGACTGTATACTCATTGTTTTGATTCCAAATTAGTTCAAATAAGTTTCTGCACTAATGTGGATTATTTTCTTAAACTTAAAACAAGTTTTAAACCACGATTTCATGGAACCCGAACCTTATTCATAAAAATTGCAACTCCTCTTCTCTCGGTCATTTTAACATCATTTCAATCAATTCTTTTTGCATTTTGTTCCTTTTTGAATTAGCTACATGACCCTAAGATTAAACCTAGTTTCCATGCTCTGAATTTATAAAACAGTAACTATGTCAACAAACCTGAATTTTCTTGTTTGCTCTCGGTGACCCTCCTGACCTTTCTGTTTCTGTTTCAATCTCTATCTTTCTCTTCTCATCTTCAGTTCCTGATCCTTCCCTTTCTTTGTTTTTAACCTTTCAACTCACAAACCCGTATATATGTATACAATAGCACTCCACCACCTCTTCTCTCTCTACTTTCTCTCTCTCTCTCTAATCGACTGTTTGCCACCTGTAGTCGTAGGTGGCACCACACATATGCACACCTATACACTTGCTTGCCTTACACCTCACCTCCTTGACACAAACACACACCATGACACCTCCACACACGGCATGCATACCATACACACATACTGCCACCCAACACACCTGCACATGGCACGTGTTGCATGGCCAGCTTCTCATTTTTTCTTTTGTATTTTATTCCACCATACATATTGTTATATAGACATTATACCGTATGTATTTATTTATACATACATATAAAATACACATTAACATACATGAAATTGTTCCGTATATATACATCTATACTCATTTCTATAAACGTATACATACTCTAATATTTACTAGACTACGCATGCATGCAAACGATCACATGCACGAAAGTACGTGCATGCACACATTATGAGCTCAATCTTGAGTTGCTCGGGTGTTGCCCGACAATGTTTATAAAAATGAGTCATTCACATTCCAATCCATTTGGTCCAAGAAATACAATGATATAGAGCTTAACGGCTCAGTTAACACTTAGTGATATTCTATTCTACAGTGTGCCTCGGTATACGTGTCATAATCACAGGTTAGGATATTACATTATGTATACTATATAATAGAAAATGAAAAAGGTAAAGGTGAAAGGAAGGGGGGCTGCATGTATGTTGTCACTGTGTGTGTATGTGTGTCATTGTATGTGTTGTGCGGCTGAGAGGAAAGCAGCAAGGCTGCCAACCTTGAGAAGGCAAGTGGGGTGCAAGTGTATGTATATATGTATAGCATGCATAGGTACGAGGATGGTGGAGGATCAAAGGGCGGTTCTCTGCAGTCAAGGCCGACTGCAAGAGAGAGAGAGAGAGAGAGAGAGAGAGAGAGAAATAAGGTAGAGAGAGAAACTGAAGTGGTTGGTGTGTGTTTATATATTATGTATACATACGAGGGGTGTTGGAAAGAAAACAGAAAAGAAAGAAATCAAAGGAAGAAGCTAAGAGTGGATTAAAGTGGAACAAAAGGGAAAAGAGGAGACCTGCACCAAGAAAAATCAAAAAATCAGGTAAGTGGGTCTTTTTCTGTTTTTAAAAGTTAAGAGCATAATAGTTAGATCCAATGGTTAGGCCTTATTAAGCATGAAACGTAGAATCAGAATCAAGAAGAATCACCCAAAACGGTTCAAAGACCAGTGAGAAAATCTCATTTACAAGTCTTAGTATATATTGGAAATCATTTATATTTTATGCATGAAATATTGATTTAATGGCCTAGGATTAATCCTATGAAGTGCAAAAAATGAAATGAAAAAGAAAGAAGTGAAAACCGTCAAGAAACTGAGCTCGAAATTGAGAAATTCCAGTTGGCCGGAGCCATTGTTTTTCTCTATTTCGTGAGAATTTAGTAAACCAAAGTGAAAACAAACCCTAGATATGAAATCCCCGTGAAAAATTGTAGAAGAAGGCATTTAAAAACTATTGAAAATCGATCAGGAATTAGGTCGCCGTCGTCGGAGATGGCGACGGAAACCTAAAGGAGCTTCACCAGAAAAACGAAGAAGATGACACTGTTGGTTAGGGTTTGGGCTCGGGTCATGGGTCGGATCCGGGTCGGGACCCGACCGAAATAAAAACGGGTAATCTAAAACGACACAGTTTAACTAAAGTTTAAAAGATTTTTAAATCAAATTCGGAGTGTTTGGTAACACGAGTAAGAAATTAAAATAGAAATTGAATTGGGAATAGGGATATCCTATTCCAGTTTTGGAGCTTATTCACTGTTTGGTTATCCGTATTTAGAATAGGGTTTTCTGAAATTGAAATTAAACCCAAAAGTTTAGGAATTTACAAACTGACCTCCCAACTGTTAATTATTATGATTTGACCCCCCAGAATAAAATATTAATTAAATATTAATTTAATTAATTATTTTAAAATAATAAAAAATTACGAAAATGCCACTGAGTCAAAAAATAGTCAAACGGACTCTGATTAAAATAAAAGAATAGTGAATTTTTATTATTTTGAACATTTCGGACTCAATCGTGGAGTCTGATTTGTTAAAAGAGGTCTCAAAAAGTGAGAACACGTAAAAGTATAAAATGACCATTTTACCCTTTTATAATAACGATGTCCAAATTAAACATATGAATAGTGTATTTTAACTATCTCGGACATTCTGAGTCTAATGGTGAAGTCCGTTTCATGAGATGGGGTCCCGAAGAATAAAATACCCGTAAAAGTGCAAAATGACCATTTTGCCCTTTTTAGTACAGAAGTCCGAATTGAATTCCGCGAAAGCCTAAATCGACTTTGTTCGACGTTCCGTATTCAATAGTAGAGTCTAAATTAGTAAAAGAGGAACTAATAGTAAAGAGGCATAAAATTTGATGAATAGCATAACTTATGAAAAGGTAAACTGAGATATACTATCTATTGATGAATAGGGATTTCAAAGAGGAAGGAACAGTGACTTGGTTTTATTGTGAAAGAACAGAAATGGTTTAAGATGTAAGTAATCTCTGATCTCTGTACATGTTACATTCCCAACCATGTCAATAGTTTTTTTATATCATCTATTGTACTCCATATATACCAGAACGTTTATCGAGTCCACATTGATATTGCTCTATCTTATGGAAAGTGTTTATTGACTGTTGTATATCTTGATCATGATTTCTGTACGCTCTGTACATAGGCCTCAAGGGGCAAGATCTCAGCAGCCAGTTTATATTGGCCTGTTAAGGCAACGGTTCTTTTCGCTGCTGAGATAGTATTATTGCATTACTGTTTATTGGATTTAGCATGATCTCGATATATTATATTGTAGCCGGATTTGTGCTCAATCACAAACTCCATCTGATGCTTACTAGACTTACGGGTCGAGAAAAAGGAATAAAAAGTGGTATTTAAAATGGCAGCTAAAGTGGGATCTACGAGGCGAGTACTGAACCGACGGGTTAGTGCTTGCTGAGAGATCTAGGAAAAAAAGAATAAAATGAATTAAGGGGTATGCCAAGCCCCAAGTTAAAGTGCATCCACATTTGTTGTTATCAGTATCATTTATTGATTATCATAGCTTGGTCATGTTATACCATTATAAATGATCATGAGATTTCACAGCTTTTATTTGAGTGCATATGATTATACTTGAGACAGCTCATGACTGAAACTTGTATGATTATATTATCAGACAGATTTCATTGCTTTATCATTTGATTTTCTATCATCTGATATTGAGTTCTATATTCATTGACTGGCTAGCATATCTGCATTTATCCTAGTTCTTTTATGGATAATGCTTTCTATATTCATGTACACATGGCAGAGCAAAGGAGAATTACTTATTGAGCTTTAGTTAGCTCACCCCAAACTTACCACCCCTTTCAGGAAATCGAGCTGTAGAAGAGTAGTAATAGTAGCAATCAGCTAGATAGCAATGGACATCTATTTTGAAGTCAGTGTGTAATATTTAGTACAGACAATCTTATAGCTCTCCTATGTTATTCACATCTTGGGGATGAACAGTTGTATTAAGAAATTTTGTATTCCGCATTATATAAATTACATGCAGCTTTTAATTATTTATTCCGTATTTTAGTAGTTGCATGTTAGTAGCACTGATTGTGTAGCAAGTTGAGACCCTTGGTTCGACAAGCAGCGTCGGATCGGGTGCGCGACATGAGATCCGTATAGGGTGGGGTCTCAGGTCGTGACACATAAACATTATCTTCTTTAGATGGTGATTAAATCAAACAAGATGCCTTTGAGACAAATGGATGAATTAGTGAACAATGAGAAAATTAAAATGATTTATGAAGTTTCATAATGCTTAGATTCAACACATTCAACCTTATTATGAATTTGATGACATTCATTCTCTTAAAGAATCAAGATGAAAGTTTCCTATGAGAATCTTTATTGAAACATGAGAAAAGACAGATAGAAATTATCCATAAAGAATAAAAGAATGATCTTTGGCTTGGAAAGCTCCTTATTCTTGATTGTGAGCTAATCTTTATTTATCCTTGAAGGAGGAGGCCCAATGGCTTGTTCATCAATCAAATCTTAGATAACTTGTCTCAAAATGGTGTAATGATCAGAGAAGTGGCCCGCACATTGATGGTAGGCCCAACGCTAATTCAAATCATAGTTCTTGGGTATAGGGTTTGGAGTGGGCCGATGATCCAAAGGTTGGAGATGGCTTTTTTTGCAAAGCTTTTGGAAAACTTCATTCAAGGATGCAGAGAGTTTTGAGAATGACCTTGATGGGTGCCTTTGAGGTGAATTTGACAGCGGTGAGGCAGTTGAACTAACAAACCAAAAAGACTATTATGGAGTTAAAGAATTGATAAAAATCTCTAAGTTATTGGGCTTGATGTTTTGTGTAAGTTTCCTCAATGTTCTATCATTGATTGCATCCTCGATTTTAATTCTCAAAATAGTGGGCAAACAATGATTCACGGTAGATAGGAAGCAAGTTCTTCTTCACCATTTGTACTTGTTCAACTTCACTCAACCTGTTGATCATTTGGGCCGCTTTGGCCCTCCATCGGGTGGTGAAAGTTGAAAGAGTGTCCTTGGGTTCTTTCTTGGTAGTCTCAAGGTCCTTGAGTGTGATGTCCAACTCATTGTTGTACTTGTACTGCTTGACAATGGAATTGTAGAGTTGTTCATAATCATTGGCTATGGGCTCTTTTAGGTCTAAGAGCCAACGGAGAGCTGCCCCAGTGATTTGGTGGAACATTTTAGCCATCATTTCAGTTGTAGCCCCTATTGGTTTCATAGCTCGAACATAAAGCTTGAGGTGGGTCTCAAGGCATATGGTCCCATTGAATTTTTCTAAGTCTGACATTTTGAACTTGTAGGAAAAACGAACCTCTTGATATGGGGGAGAGTTTGTGGATATCAATCATGTCATCTTCACGGTTAGATTTGCATATTAAGGCTTTCATCTTTTCAAGCCTTTTAAGAAGGGCCTTTTTATTGGTGTTAGGCTTCTCTTGAGGTTCGATTTTATTTTAGGGCCCATTTTGTTTGGCTTGATTAAACTGATTATATATGAGTGCATCTTGGGCTTGCTAATTCTATGGGAGATGTTCTTGATGAGGTATAGGTGGTTGGTTATTGGGAGCATTGTTAGGGTTTGCTAGGAGTGGTGAAGGTGTTGGTAACCTTTCTTGTAATAGTTTTTGGACTGTCTGGGAGAGCCTCTGCGTTTCATCTCTATAATCGACCATGTCTTTTCTAATTTTAGCCAAAATCTGAAGTACTTGATCTTGATCCACAATGACAATGTGCAGTGATTGACTTGATTTTGATGCCATGGTTTTCAGGCTCAACTGAGGGAATAAAAGCTTATATAGTGTAGGAAACCTTAATGAATTTTTTGATCACCAAATAAGTGCAGAGGAGTTTGAATCCAAGCCAATATTGTAGAGAATTTTTTGATTTCAAAACTTTGAGTAGGATAAAATCCAATCTAAATGGAAAAGAAGATCATTTCTTAGAAAATGAAGCATGTAGGTTTTTTGAATTTTGAAGTCTACATTTGGGATTTTTTGATTTTTTTTTTTTTTTTTTGAAAAAAAAAGTAGGGGCATAATGCCTAGGTAGCCCCTAAGTCCTAAGATGTTGGAATGATTTGCTTGAATGAGGAAAGCAATCCTAAAGGTTAGGAAAATGCAATCCTAATGGAATTGATTAAACCTTACTAGAGGGGCCAAGATGAACCTTGATTGACGAGATGAAAATCCTAAAAAGAGGTGACTCTTGAAAAGGAATTAAAAACCTATCTCGAGTGGTTGGCATGATTGGAAGAATTGAGAGGGGGGCCACAAATTAGAGCCTAACTTGATTCCGAAGATGACTAAAGAATCTGGATTGTGAAATCTCGGAAGTCATACCTAGCCCCTAAATTTTGAAGGAAAATATTCTCAAAGATTCGAATCCTAACAAACATAACCCAAACCTTTACTAGAATCAAACCATAAAGTGTGATACTTGATTAGAAATCAAGTTGATTCTAATTGTGTGATAAGAACAAAACCAAAAAGTACCTTTTGAAAGTTATTTTGTCAAGCCTTGGCTAGCCCATTCCAAGCCAATTGTGGGTACCTATTTTTAGAAAATAATTATGTTATTAACTTGTTTGGTATCAAGGAAAGCTCAAGAAAGTCTCATTTTTAGCCTCTTTGTAGCTTGCAAAATTGGTTTTTCGAGAAAAAATCAGAGTTTTTCAAAAAAATACAAAATATTTTACAAAGCGGAAGGGCAGCTCTCTACACTCACTTGTGTGCTGATCAACACGCACCTTTGTGTTGATCGGCCAATAGCGAAGGGTATTTTTTTTTACTTTTTGGATTTTTCTAACTTCATGAAATTGTACGAAAAAGTCTGTATGTGTCTTACCAAAATTGGGTTTAAAGTCCTAAATCATGAATCTAGGGTAGGACAACAGTTTTCCTTGTCACAACACGTTTTAAAGTCATGAGGGTGGAAAGCCCAAAGCGAATAATATTATGACACATGGAGTGGGTCACTACAAATGGTATCAGAGTTGGACCCCAGCCAAAAGTTTGGAGATGGCTGCACGCCGCTGCATGCTGGCCCAGGAAGACGGTGTTCTAATGGGGAGGGGGTAATGGGAAAGGGTAATGCATCCCACATCGTCTGGGGAAAGGAAAGGTGAATGATTCATAAGTAAGACCACAATTCTCCTTATCACAACGCGTTTTAAAGCCATGAGGGTGGAAAGCCCAAAGTGGATAATATTGTGACACGTGGAACAGGTTGCTATACATTGCTTGGTAGTTTACCCTAGTCAACCATTCTGTTTTCCCCTCTGTTCGTCGGTATAGCAAAACATTTCACAGAGCGTAAAGGCACAGGATGTTATAGTTGAGAAATATTCTAAGACCTAAAAATCTTGTTAGAAATCACAAGTATCAACGGGTTGGTATAGCTAAAAATTTCAAAAAGCCTAAAGGCTCAGAGCTCAGAGGTATTCTAAGACCTAAAAGTTTCTTAGAGGTATTCTAAGACCTAAAAATCTTTTGAAAAATCACAAGTGTCAATAGGTCGGTGTAACTAAAAATTTCACAAAACCTAAGGGCTCAAGATGTCACAGCTCATAAGTATCCTAAGACCTAGTAAGGTTCTCAAATATCTTAGCACTACAAATTCTTGTTAGCATATAACATTTCAGAATGATATATACAAATTGCTCAAAATTGAGAAGTAAAAAACCTAAAGTTTAAAGTCACAAAAGGGATATTTCATTAATTTGGAAAGGTTTCGTACATCATTTCAAAAGAAAAGGTTAAATAAAAGGGAGTTTTGAGGGATGAAAGGTCTTTTTCTCTAATATGTCAATATCGCCATGACCTCCAGCTTCCATTTCATCGTCTCGTTCAAGCTCAAACTCGTCAAGAATTGAAGGATCAAAAGTTGGAAGGGCTCTAGCCATCTTCTTGATGTTGTAATTATGGTCATCATCAGCTAGCTGCCTTCCCATGTTTCAGACCAATTCCTTCTACTCTCGAACAGTTGTAGCCTTTGTAGCCTTAGTCTCAAAGACATGTCTCTTTTGAGCATTAAAAGCAGTAGTCTTTGTAATGAATAGCTTAAACTTCATATCAGCTATATTGTCATTCATCCTAGCAACCTTTGCCTTAAGTGATTCGAGCTTAGACTCCCGAAGAATGGCAGCATTAGTGTCCTCTTCCCGCTTTTTCGGGAAGTCATTCAAAAATGACCTAACGGTACTTAACTCCACCTGATACTTAGTAACGCTCATTAGTTATAGCTAAATTTGGGCCTCCAAATGGTAATACTTATACCTAATACGGCCAAGTGTTAACATAACATGCAAAACCTGGAAAAATAAAAGATAACTAAATTTACACTCAGGATAAAAAAAAAAAAATGAAACTAAATTCGAAAAAAAAGTAAGTAACTTCATCAAGGAGGCTAGCCCAATGTGTAGTGGCTAAAAGACACCGGCATTCTCTATCTGAGCTGGTATACGCTTCCAGCTTTCCTCTCAGACTATTCTCATAGCGTCCTCCACTATCAGAAAGGGAGGAGTATTGGGTCTCAAAGTTAAGCATGTTTAATTTTTTTCCTCGACAAACTGTGGGAGGATTGGAGCCCTCAGGAGGCTCGATGAGGAGGTTTTTGGAAGAATCTAAACCTCCACAATGTTTAGAGGAGTCACATTAAATGGAAGTAGAGCACGGTTCTCCAATTCAATCCTTTTAGAAGAAGACTCATCAGCTAAAGCCACCTTTTTTGGTGCAGTGGTCTCAGTTGATTGTCTAACAGCAACCTTCTTTTTTTTCAATGGTCTAAATCCATACAAAATCTACTTCTTGAGATCCATTTGCAAATCTTGGTTTAGTCTGACCTCCACAAGGTTCTCAATGCTACACTTCGGTATGAGGGCATACCGAGCTACAGAAAATCAAGGGAAAATAATTAGAGAAAAAAATATTATAAATAAAAAGACTTTGAAAAGTCATAATATAGGTCTCACCAACTAGTCTAAATGATCGAGGGATGACTCCCGTATCATGCTCGGTATGGCTGACATCCACCCAAGCACTTTTGACGAAGAAGTATCATTTTTTCAAGTTTTATTAGAGGATGGGATTAGAGTTAGAGGTTTGAACTGTGAGTTGAAGAACATGTAGTACTGCCCTATCCTGACCTTTCTTTAAGTCCGTGATACATTTAGGAAGGTAAAGATCTAGGTCAATCCTATTTTTGATTGACGAAACTATAAAAGCCATAAGTTGCCTCTAACCATTGACATTCAGATCATTACGGCAGATCTCGAAGAAAAAGAAAAAACATTGAAGAAAGAGGTGAAACATTGAAGAAAGAGGTGGAAAGAAAATCTAAACCCTAATTCAAACCACTCATTATAAACACATATGTCCCTAGGCCCAAGGGTATTAGGGCGATCGGAGATAATTATGGGAGGTATACTATGCACCTCCCTGATGGTGGCAAGCCAATCTGGGGTAATATGACTAGATTCAGGGTCTCTGTCCTCAAATATATCTACAACCCAACTCTAAATCCCCCAGCGTTATAAGGATTGGGTTCAACCCTTCCCTAACGAAGACATCTTGATGCCTAGAAAATGAAAAGAAAAATGAAGAAGAATCTGACCTAGGAAGGAATGAAGGCTTTTATAGAAAATCGCCGAAGGTGGGGAAGCTCCAAAAATCATAAGGCAAAAAGAGTTCCCCAGTGAAAGTAACCTCTAATTTTATAAGTGATAATTGCCTTAAGGCAATCAATGAGAAATGGTAGTTTATTCTCCTTGAAATTCAAACCATCAACGGGTAATAATGGATGTGACAGTTACCAAGGATTGGCGATTCTTGGCTCTTCGATAAGCATGAGACAACTATCACGTGCATTTATGCCAGTACTATGCTTACAGCTCAAAATCCCAACCTCAAGTCAGGATGGTTCCCAAAAACCTAAGACCTAGGAGGAGTACTTGGTGTGCCCAAAAAAGTTCTAACATGGATATAAAGGCGTGTGGACAAAATAAAGTCACATAAAAAGACTTCCAACCTAGTTAGAGGCATGGTTGGAGGTCACCTCTCAATACAAAGGAAGTGGCTGAAGATCACCTCTCAATATCGAGCTCAGGTACTCAATCTCGAGCTCATGATAGAGTTTAATTAGGAAAGTGTTGCTAAAGGATAAACATGATCCCGATTTTCTCTTCATCTCAGTCTTATCAAAACAACATGTACATGCCTATAAAAATGTAGCAATAGTATGCCTCAAGGTATGACCTAAACTCTCAATTAAGTTACAATTTACGTCATCTTTTTGATCCCCAACTGACTTGATTGTCAGAGAGTTCTTCACCGAACCTCCTTCAGTGACCTTTAACCATCTGTTTCGTAAGTTCATGATCAAGAGCTCTCCAACATTGATTCGACTTGTTCAGAAACCATCCACAACAGCTAAATTCTACGTTTAGACCTTGAAAAATATGTTCAAGACTTTGCGTTGGGTTTTGTTTTATTTATGAGTTATTTTGGAACAATTTAATTTTTAAGTTTGAGCTTAACTTAAATTAGTAGTTTTATTAATTTTTCTATTTTTATTATTTTATTTCCTAATATTAAGACTTTTTCCTTTATTATAATTTGCATTGCGAAGACATCATCAATAATAACGTTTCATAGTTCATAATGCGTGAAATAGGCGCTCACTTTGACAACAAATGTGTCTATGTATATAAAGTAGGATACAATACAAAGGGTCGTTATTTAAAATACAGTCTGACCAACACATTTTCAACACCCCCAAAATCCATAATCATTCATCGGCGTGCGACAAGCAATGCCTGTTGAACTAATTATAAGAATTAAAATATAAAGTTGGCGTTAGAGGCGATTGGCAGGCTGCAACACCAACACCCCATGGAAAGCTGATTTCTTGCGACACAAATGAAGTACTATTCCCTTCTCTTTGAAAAAGCATGCCTTCATTATATCTAGGGGACAATACATAATCCTCCACCCGAACCCTCTTCGGGGCTCGATATTCTTCCCCATTCCTTATTTCACTTCTGTCAACTTCTGAATCCGATTCAAATTCCCTGGCATTTGACTCGGACGCTTCACAAAGTGAAGGTAGTGATATGGTAGAAAGAGGCTTTCTCTGCTTTGCAACATTTGGCCCATGTTTATAGTCATCCACAATTCTCTGTAGAAATCTTCCTTGGGCTTCCATTTTCAGTTTCAAGCTCCTTTGAACCTTAATATATATATATATATATATATAAACAATAACAAAAATTAAGATATAGCTTGATTTCTGTATATAGTTTAAAGATAAATATAAGGTGGTACCTCAAGTTGATCACTCAATCGCCTTTGTGCTTCCATTTGCATTTGCAAAGCTTCATTAAGTTGAGCACCCCTAATAAAATTAAAGAGTCGGAGAGAATATAAATGAGCCAATATTAATTTATAGTAGACAATAATAATACATCAACAAATAAGCAACAACTCACGACGTTGTGCTGAAGTTGGGAAGAAGTTCTGAAATGCTTCTCCTCTCAAACTTGCTACCTGCACCCATATAGATGAATAATATGGAATCAACTAAATGGATGCCATGGAAGAGTAAAATCTTTTGTGAGAATCTTAATCAATAACTAATTATTTAAAAGAGGTCCGAACTTACGAGTGGATGATTCTGGAATAAATTTTGAGTTCCTGTATTTCTATTGAAAAAAAAATTACACTAATCAGAAATGTTGCTATAATCCAATTAGTAACAAAAATTCCTATCTAAAGTGGAATATACATGCATTAATATCTCTTACGAGAAGGGATCAAATTACAATTGGTTTATAACCGCCCAAATGATATGATAATACTCTATAACTTCATCCAATATCTCACAAACTAGTTATCAGTGCCTATTTGATTCCAACTAATACATTTCTTTCTTGTAAAACTAAAACAAAGTTCAATTGTGTGTAAGTTGTAACAGTGCGTGTATGTGTGTGTATTAAAGAGAGAGAGAGAGAGAGAGAGGACCTACCTGTAAGTGGCTTTTAACATGGTAAATGGTTATTCCATGAATGCCCATAGCCTTCAAGATACCCTTGGGTGTTGCCCCTGCAAGTAGATACATGCATGATTAAATGTCTAGTAACAAAGATCACAAATTTGTTACCCAACTCAGAAAAATCTGAAGAATCCATGCAAACCAAGGAATACATATAAGCTTGAACATACAAACTTCGATGATTATGAACTTACTGTCGGGACCTCCAAGCTGATTAACGGCCTTCTCAAACAGATCATGCAGTTCTTGCGTCCAACACAACCGCTCTTTCCCCACGCCATCTGAACGACTCGAACCCATGTTGTAAACGTTCCTAGGCATTGCTGGAGCGATGGCCCAGTTGGGAGGGTTATAGAAACATAAACAAGACAAACAGGCTGTCACCAAGAAAAAAAAATAATATTTCAGGCGATGGGCACTAAGGAAGGATGATACAGGTGGAAGATGCCATGAAATGTCTCTAAATTTCGGAAAAACCCAAGAAAACAGAGTCCAAACTTCTTAAACTCCGAACGTGTCTCTTTAGTTTAAATCATTAGGCGAAGTAATCTAAGATTATGACATATCCAAATCCAATCACCCAAAAGTCAACCGACCCAATAATATTCTGGATTCTTTCAACCTATTAAACCCGCAATAGTACTTTGACCTCCATAAAAGGAAACAAGATCTTCACATCATTGATGTCAACCCAAAAGCACACCACTTTTACACATTAACTGACTGCTCTAAAACACAACCAGAGCTTGATAAGAGTGCTATGTTAACTCCGTATAAAATTGTAATGCAAGCAAATGCCAAATATTAGTTAAATGATGAGAAAGAACTACGGCATTCAAAGTAGCATATAACAAGGATTTAACAGGGAAGAAGGCAAACTTCAACTTTTTGAAAGAATATCTGTTACAAACAAGCATCCATTACTACAATTACAATACTTTATAAAGTAATATTGCTATACTACTTTGTCAGCCACCAAACTGACGATGTCAATCCCCCTCTGTTGGTTTTTTGTGACTATTACTGCCTACCCTTCTTCATGCTGCAAGATGGGCATTTGTATTGCTTGATGCTCTCAGCCTTGGCCGGCGTTATCTTCACGCACTTTCCATGGTACCACCTCTCACAGATATCACAGCCAATCCAAAATTCATCAGCATTGTAATTTCCGCCACAGCTCCCACATATGGTTTCACTATGTTCATCTTCATCCTTCTCGTAACTTTCATCTGCCAACTTAGGGTTGCTTTTCACCTGCCCATCACTTGATCTCTACAAATAAATGAATACAAGTCAACTACAGAGACGAGAATGCTTTCTTTAAATACCAAAAAAAAAAAAAAGAAAGAAAAAGCATCACTCCTATTCCTTGGAAGCAAATGTTCATAAATCAGGCTCATTCTGCAAGCCTTATTTCCTATGATACGATACATTATTCCGATAGCATGATAACAATAGCACATTATTGTTGCTATATACAAGTCATTTAACAGTATCCTTTCTGAACCACCCTCCAACTTTAGTTTATATGGACAAACAGCATCCTGGAAAAAAATAAGGAAATGAGGAGATAATATAAGTCAGTTCTATATGCCTTACCTTTGTGCTGCCCCGAGATTTGTTTCCGCTATCTGCACTGGGTTTGTCTTTTACAGGCTTCCTCTCAGTTACGACTTCAAAGACAGTGGGCAGATCATTCATCAAGCTAAATAGGCGCTTCCTGTCCAGAGAAAACAACATAAATTTTAAACTGAAGGCAGACTCAAAGTAATGCTATATGACAGATAAACACCCCACCCCACCACGGTCACCACGGTCACCACACACACACACAGAAGTATCATAGCATGAAAGATGTGCACAAAAAAGTTTCTTCTTGGCCAAACAAGATACTTAAGATGGCTTCAACCAGTCTTAGACTTCTCACCGGAAGTGTCAAAAGTCAGGACCACTACTCAACCAATGACCAATAACAATCCCTAGCACACAACTACAGAAGGTTTCTGGGTTACAGAATAGAGACTATATATTCAGGATAAGGGAAAGAAGTAAAGAGAAAATATATCTTACAAGTTCATTTCTTCAATAGCATCTCAGATATATATCGTTGATAGGTAACACACATCCTAAGATTGGAACATTCTATGTGTTGCTGCATGTTTAATCTGCATATACTACTACAAACCAATTGACTCATAATTCCACACATTTAGAATCCAGTTAATTATGAATATAGATTAGGTCACTGAGTGACGAGTGTAGATAACCAAAGTGACCCCTCAATGAATATAATTCAATATTAGGGCTATGAATAAATTGGATCAAGATCTGATCCTGACCTAAATATGATCCTGATTAAGATTTTCGTGCAAAACTGTTATTTAATATCCATCAAATTAGGAAAAAAAATAGAAGAAATTTTTTTAATCAGTGAAAAAAAGAATTAAAAAGAATAGTCCCAACTTCTTCAAGTGTCCTCTTTGGTTTTCTTTCCTTTTGTCATTTTGGCACCTTTGGCTTCAGCAGATCACTCAATACTAATGCATAGTTGCTCTACGATACACATGGTCCAACCATATCAAAGATTTTCCTTCATCTTATCTTCAATCGATGACACTTTTATCTTCCCTCAGATGTTTATATTTCATGTTCTGTCTTTTCTTTTTGTAATACATTCACCCATCTCAACAAATTCATTTCAGCTGCATTCTCTGTAATATAACTTTTTGATGTAGAACTAATAGGAAAGAGAAGAAAGAGACGAAAGAGAAGGGAATGAGAAGGAAAGAGGGGAGAAAGAGAGAGAAGAGGAAAGACAGAGAGAGAAGAAGATATTCTTTAATTCAATTCAATTCCATGTTTACCTCTTCAATACATGCTATGCCTTCAAATAGGCAACTTCAAGACAAATTCAAAATAATCAAACTCATCCAATCCTAACAACTAAAGCATCTCCTAAATAATTCAAAAATAATCAAATCCTAAGGAACTAAATCTTATCCTAATAAATCTTAAAAATAGAATAATAAAAATAAAATTACATAAAATAAATTCCTCCCTGGATCAAACACTAACGGCCTGTAGACTCCTTGATCCCCATCATCTCTCCCTAATTGAAAAGAACTCGATTCAAGCGAGTAAAGATGATGGAGATACTCCAAAAAAAAAATGCAAATCATCATGGAAAAATACAAGGTTTGGAGACCAACCAGCTGAAGAAGAATCGCCATAGAAACATAGAAAATCATGGACTGAAGAATTGATATATGGACTTGTAAGAACAAACTCTACATGGTACATGGTAGGATCCTGGAGTGGTGGAGGTACTAGATCTGACATCGAAGAAATAACTGCCCCACCTGCAAGAAGACCATCAAGAAAGACATGAGGATCCAAAGTTCAACGATTAGGAGGAGAAAACTAGGAGAAGAGAGGAGAAGAAGAAGAAGAAAGAAGAATGAGAGAAGAAACCAAGAGCGGAGAGAAGAGAGAAATCTGAGAGAGAAGAAAATATTCCAATATTCAATATCAATATGCCAAAGTCTGAAAGTTCAATACATTAAGCCCATATTTAAAGGCAAACCCTTAAAAAGATAAGAAAATATAAAATAACTAAAAATAAATCTAAACCCTAATTACAATCCACAGTCATTCAATTCCTTTATTGCTCCATCATTTCTCCCTGATTGAAAAGAACTCGACTCTGGTGAGTTGTAGGGCGTGAAATTGCTCCAAAAGATGTGAATCTTCAAGGCAAAACACAAAGACAGGAACCCAACAAGCAGAGGCAAAATAATATCTCCAACCACAGGAAACAAAGAGATTGTCAACTGAAGAGTGTTTGTCGTGGCCTGCAAGAATAAACCCAGCATGATGCACGGTAGGACGCTAGAGTGGTAGAGGTACTTGATTTGACATCGAAAAAATAATTACCCTGCTTGCCAGAAAACCATCAAGAAAGACATGAGGCTCTAAAGTACCTCGATTAGAGAGCATGTCCTCCACACTGAAAATTGATTTAATATTTAAATCTAATGGTATGTCAAGCAAATAAGCATGAGGCCAATTTCAAGAATTGCTGAAAATGTTTCCAATGGATTTGGTTGAAAAATTCATGGAGGAAGGCTGTACAGATTTAGGCTCAACACAATGGTCTAGTGCAAGAACGGAAACAAGAAAACTATTCCAAAGAGACTCTTGCGTCGACACCTGAGACACTGAAGTTGTAACAACTGTAGATTCAGATGACTCATTAGAAATTTGTGTATGTTTCATGTATATGCTTATGCTTAGACTCATCTCCTTACTCATGGGATCAAATGTCATCTCTAAACGTTCACGCCCAGTTTGATTTGAGATAGAAAATATTTTCTCATCTGGGGTATAAAGAATTGACCTAGGGACTTCATAATTAGATTCAAGGTTACGAGAAACAGGAAGACAAGGCCTAGGAGGTTCTTTCTTTTCATTCTCTTTGGGTTTAGATGGTTTTAACAAGATGTTCTTACCCTTATTCCTAAAACTACCAGTGTTGTCTTCCAGATTGTGAATCACTCCGAGATCATCCATCCAAGGTTGACCATAGAGCACATGACCAATCCGCATGGGCAAGACATTGCACCCAATATTGTCCGAATAAGGGCCCATTTGGATTGGCACTTGACACCTCTCTATGACAAGAACTTATTATATGGTCCTAGACCATTGACCAAGTCAATGGTCCCGACCAATCATACAGTGACAAATCAACAAAAGTCACTTTATTGTCTGCTACAGGCCTAACATACTATATACATGTCATTTTATGATTGACTGGGACCATTGGTCCCGGACCATATAATAATTTCTCCTTTGTGACTTGTACAAATATATCACCTATCCACTTTACCTCAAATGGCTAGGGATGAGCTTCATGTCGTAATTTCATTATAGTGATAGCAAATTTTGACACTATGTTAATGCGACTATGACCATCAATAAGAAGTCTGCATAATTTTTCTTCACATTTAAGATTAGTTTGAAAAATATGTAGGTGTTTCCATGCATCGTTATGGTTAGGGTCGGATAAATTACACCACAAATCCTTGGGATGAGATTCAAAATTAGGTAGTTCTAATGGATACCTCCAAGATCGATCATGGGACATGTTTTGTGGAAGTGGCATTTAACCCACTCGAAAGTCCTCTAATGTCTCATGGAAGTACCTAAAGTCCTCTACTTTATAATGGTAGTACCTAGAATCCCTTATTTCATTATGCAAATACCTAGGTGAATATGAATGATATCTGTACGAGGAATGCCTAGGGTACCACTCTTGGTACCCACCACGTGCATGAACGGGTCTAAGAGTGTCCTCCCTATCATCCTCATAGAACCTAGGATAACTATCACGATAACATTCCCGCTGTTGGGTTGACCTAAGACAGTTCATTGTATCCCTTCCAATAGCTCTATATCTTGTTCCCATGGAAATTTTTTAGAGGAGCACTATGAAAATCAAAAGGAACAAAAGATAAACAAAACAAAAATCAACGCTACATTGTGAAAATTGAGGCAAAAGTGATAATGCAGGTGTTGATAGAACAATTTAAAGGCAAGCATAGATTGGCAGGAAACAAGCTCAAAGAAGGACCCTTTATGCAAAATTTATTAACTCACCAAGTTGAATTTAATATTAAGCACAATTTTCATGAGTAATGCATACCTTTTTCGAGGTCCAAAATAGCCTTAATGTATTCTGAAGGTGTTCATCAAGTTAAATTATTTTATGAGGTTTAGATGGCCTTTCTGAAGAGATTTCTGAAATTGAGGCAATTCTGGAATGTTTTGACAGTTTGGGCCTTGGGTTTTTTTTTCCCTCAGGTATGGTATTTGGACTTGTTTAGGTTGGACCATATTACGGTTTGGATCAGAATCTGTGTTCTGGTTAAAAGGGAATTGGGTTTGACACTACCTGTTGGGTGTGGGTTAATTGAATGTGCCTGTGGGGCTATTGGGCTGATTAGATAAATCAGGCCAGGTTACTATCAAATGGGTTTTCTAGGTCAGGTCTGGATATGGGTTGAATTAGTTCGGCTGGGTTTCTTTTTCTTTTTGGTTAAATGGGCCTGGGTTTGAAATAGGTTTTGGGTCAGATGGGTCTAAGCCTTTTTTCCCTGGGCTGGTCCTTGGGTGTGGATTGGTGGTTGGGTTACTGGGTAAAACAAAACCCAACCACACCTAATGATAGGTTTCTTTAATCTGCTTCCTCATCGTCGTTCTGCAACTCTATGGAAACTCTTTCACGGTGGCAGTGATTGTAGAGATCTTGATAAATGGTGGGCCTTTACTGCAATGATGATGTGGACTGCTCTATGAAGAAGATGATCATCGATGAAGAGAGATGACGCAATGATCGTGGCTGGTGACATTGGTAACGTGCAACTGTAACAAGAAGCAGATCGGTTTTGGCGATGCTGCCTTCTCAGAGAATTCCGGTCAGGCTTGACTCCGGCAATAATTGAAGAGGGATTAGACAGTGGGTTGTGATCTTGATTCAGTGAACAGGGATCGTTCTGTGACTTCATCATGATTGATTGATGGTCATGACTTGGTTCCAATGCAGCAAGATCTTCGAACTCCTGTTGAGTGCTTCGATGATGATGAAGGCAAATGTTGTAATACGTTGATAGAGGCAGCAAAGCAACTGCAGCTTATGTAGATAAACAGTGTCTTGATTTATTTTTTCAATTTTTTTTTTAATCAATGATGAGTTATTTGTGAATGATTGGAAGGATCAAAATTTTCTCTAATACCACTTGATGTAGAACCAGTAGGAGAGAGAATAGGAAAGAGAAGAAACAGAAACGAATGAGAGGGAAAGAGGGGAGAAAGAGAGAGAAGAGGAAAGATCACAGAGAGAGAAGAGGATATTCTTTAATTCAATTCAATTCCAAGTCTACCTCTTCAATACATGCTATGCCTTTATATAGGCAACTTCAAGACAAATTCAAAATAATCAAACTCATCCAATCCTAACAACTAAAGCATATCCTAAACAATTCAAAAATAATCAAATACTAAAGAACTACATCTTATCCTAATAAATCTTAAAAATAGAATAATAAAAATAAAATTACATAATAAATTCCTCCCGGATCAAACACTAACAGCCCATAGAGTCATTCTTGATCCCCATCACTTTTCTTCCAACTTGGCAAGAATTATACTATCACATACGACTCTAAAAGCATGTCTTATCCATCTTCCTTTAAATGGGCAATGTCCTCAATCTTTACTTCCTCATTGAGATTACCATAAATAATCACTTTTGAAAATATCGTATTAGAAGGCCTGGTAGGGGGAACGTGATGGTGACATGGCGGGGGCAGGCTGTATCCAAAAGAATGCTTGGAAGGCTTGGGAGGCAGCCCCATTGTGCACAACTGTAAGAAAAATAGGAGATCTTTTAAAGAGGTAGGATTATCTATTCAAAAGTTGAAATTAATGATTTTGAGTACTTTATTTCTTAGGATTAAACAATAGGTTCCTATGTACATACCAACAGGCTCTAGCTTGGTTGGTTTTTCTTCCCCCTCTTCGTATGGGAGATTGAGTGTTCAAGTCCCCCAAGGGGCAAAGTGGGTGTGTGTGTGTGTGTGTGATTTACCTATCAAAAAAAAAAAAAAAGGCTCCTATGTACATAGATTATTCTTAGGAGTTTCCAAGTGATATATATCCTTTCTTTTTTATTTTGTTTCCTATAGTAGTATATTTACCATGTATATGGGACCACCCAACTTTTTGGAAGCTCTTTAATGAGTGTTTACTTATCAAATACACACATGCATATCAAACTCAACTCAGTAAGGGCTTATACCAACTATTTAGATTCGGCAACATGAATCATGTCTTAGTTGAAATTATACCCTAGGTATTGTTAGGGTTTAGTTGAAAGAGATAAAAGAAAAATAGAAGAGAGTGAGAGAGAGAGAGAGTTATTTAGAGAGAAAGAATTAAAGAGAGTTATTTTTTTCTTCTCTAACTCAGGTATTTATATTACAAGAATATAATAAGTTTACAAAATAGACTTTGAATATCCAACGGAATATTCTTATTGTGCATAATATTATACACATATCCTAACAGCATATTCTAACAATCTTGCCATTTTATTTTATTTAAGACATCTTTTTTTACTCCCTTAAACAAAGTTAATTTTGGTTCGATGTTCCCCTAACATGTCCCTCAATGTGAAACATGTTGCTTTTTCTTATTGTAGTAGTTATTAAATTTTGTTGCACATGGCCAAACCACCTTCCCAAAGTCCATCTCAACAATCCCATTTTGGCCACACTCATTTTATGCATGTGTTGTTTCTTAACTATTTAACATTCTGCTTAATACAACATTGTTGGTCGAATAGCAATTTTATAGCATTTACCTTTCAATTTTAGAGGTAAAATTATTTTTCATGCAACATTGTTGGTCTTGTTCTATTAAATTAATTCAATTTAGAGATAACATTATGTTATACAACATTGTTGGTCAAATAGATGTTTTATAGAATTTACCTTTTGGTCGAAATAGTTGTTCAATAGAATTACCTTTCAATTTTAAAGTTATCATTCTATTTCATACAACATTGATTGACAAATAGTTGTTCTATAAAATTTACCTTTCAATTTAGAGGTAACATTTTGTTTTATACAACATTGTTGGTCGAAGAGATGTTTTATAAAATTTACCTTTTGGTCGAATAGTTGTTTTATAGAATTACCTTTAAATTTTAAAGGTAACATTCTATTTCATACAACATTATTCGTCAAATAGTTGTTCTATAGAATTTATCTTTTAATTTTAGAGGTATACAAAGATCCTAGGAAGCAAGGACACTCCAATCTGGGTGGCGTATCCGTGTCCGACACGTCTGGGACGCGGACATGCTCGGACACCCATAGGACACGTGTCCGAGTACCTATGAATAGTTTTTTTTTTTTTTTTATGTAAGACACGCCCCAGGACACGGCGGGACACGCGCGGGAAAGTTCAGACACGCGGGGGGGTCTATTTGTAATTCGGAATTAAAAAACAGGGTCTCTTTTAATATTCTTAAAAACAAGCGGGTCAGTTTGTAATTTAACAAACCTAGTTTTATATGCTTTACGCTAAAACAGTCGGGCATTTCTGAAAATCTGAGAGAAAAAGAGAGAAGAGAAGAGAGAAAAGCCCTAGCCTCCGTCGCTTGCCACCGCTCGCCGCCGTCGCAGTCCACCGTCGTCGCAGTCCGCCGTCGTCGTCGAAGTCTCCGGTACGTATATTCTCTAACTTCTGCCTCTTCTTACGATCGAAGTCTCCAGTCTGTATAATTTCTTCTCCTCTTCTTACGATCGGCAGTCCATCGTTTTCATTGTAGTCCATCGGCAGTCCGTCGTTGTCATTGTACTCCATCGGCAGTCCATCGAAGTCTCCGGTCTGATTATACAGAAAGTGGCAGTCCATCGTTGTCGAAGTCACCAACCCAGGTACGTACAACTCTGTTCTCTAGCTTCCACCCCTTTTTTTCTGTATAATTTCTTCTCCTCTCTCTCTCTCTCTCTCTCTCTATATATATATATATATATATATATAGGCAGTCCATCATGTTCGATTTCTGTATAATTTTTTCTGTTTCATTTTTCAATTTTTTTCTCTTTCGCTTTACTTTTTCTCGATGTTCCAGTGGGTTTATCTTCTTCTTTTTTTTCTGTATAATTTCTTCTTCTCTCTCTGTCTATATAATTTTTTCAATTTCTGTATAATTTTTTTCCCTCTTGGCAATCCATCGTTGTGATTTTTGTTTCATTTTTCAATTTTTTTTCTCTTTGCTTTACTATATATTTTTTCTCTATGGTTCAGTGAGTTTATCTTCTTCTTCTTTTTTCTATATAAATTCTTCTTCTCCTCTCTCTCTCTATATATATAATTTTTGACAAATTCTGTATAATTTTTTCCCCCTTGGCAGTCCATCGTTGTCAATTTCTGTATAATTTTTTCTGTTTCATTTTTCAATTTTTTTCTCTTTTGCTTTATTATATATTTTTTCTCGATGTTTCAGTCATTCAAGTCATTCAGTGAGTTTATCTTCTTCTTTCTTCCATCTATTTTGAAGCTTGTTGATTCACTGCAAGTCTGGCAATTCACTGACTGAAATTCTTAGCATTCTTGGCCAACTGGAACTCAAAGCTTATTGATTCCCTGAATTCATGTGAGTGCCATTCCTTTATACTTTGCTGATTTTCTGCAAAAAAAAAATATATATATATATATATATATAAATTGTAAATTTTTGATTCACTGAAGTCTGAAAATTTGGTAATTTGGTGATTTGGTGATTTGTGTATATTGTTTGTTGATTTGTTAATTTGCTGATTTGCTATGTGTAATGTTCAAAATATAAATTGTAAATTTGCTGATTTGTTGATTCATCACTGAAAATTTGCTGATTTGTGTGTATTGTTTAATTTGTTTACATCACTGAAAAATATTATTGTGTCATAAATTTCAACATTATCAAAATGTCTTCAACGGGTGCTAGTACCACACAAATACCATTAAGTCAAGATGAAGACATTAACAAGCCTCTGTGGAGGTATGTCACAAGGTTTGACAATCTGAGTGAGGGTGGTGGGAATATTTCTTGGCAATGCAATTTTTGCCACCAAGTTAAGAAGAGTTCTTACACAAGGGTTAGGGCTCATTTGTTGAGACTACCTGGTCATGGGGTTGCATCATGCACAAAAGTCACAACAAAAGATATTTCGGAGATGCAAAAGCTAGAGGATGAAGTGAAGGTAAGACAATAAAGTAATGCTTCAAAGAAAGTACCTTTACCCCCTTCAACTCTTTCATTGGGTGGTACAAGTGCTTTTCCTACTTCCTTGAAGAAAAGAAAGACATTTTCTAGTGGGAGTGGGAGTGGAAGTGGAAGCGAAAATCCCATGGAGAAGGCATTTAATATGGCAGCCCGTGAACAATTACATTCCGAAATTGCTAGAATGTTTTATTCTGCAGGCTTGCCATTTCACCTAGCAAGGAACCCGTATTTTGTGTCTTCTTACACATTTGCCGCCAATAATCCAATTACGGGTTACTTGCCTGCGGGATATAATTTGTTGAGGACTAGCTTGCTTCAAAGGGAGAAGGCAAACATAGAAAGATTGTTGCAACCTATTAAAGGCTCATGGAAGGAAAAAGGGGTAAGCCTTGTGAGCGATGGGTGGAGCGACTCTCAAAGGAGGTCTCTTATTAATTTCATGGCAATTACGGAAGGTGCACCTATGTTTTTAAAAGCTATTGATTGTTCTGGTGAGATTAAAGACAAGTACTTCATCTCGAACTTGATGAGAGAGGTGATTAATGAGGTTGGGCATGAAAATGTGATTCAAATAATCACATATAATGCTCCAAATTGCAAAGGTGCGGGGCAAATAATTGAATCACAATTTCCAAACATTTTTTGGACACCATGTGTGGTTCACACCCTTAACCTTGCATTAAAGAACATTTGTGCGGCCAAGAATGTTGAAAACAATGAATTGACATATGATGAATGTTGTTGGATTACGGAAATTATTGGAGATGTAATGCAAATAAAACACTTCATCATGAATCATTCAATGAGATTGGCAATGTTCAATGAGTTTGTTACTTTGAAGTTGCTTTCTGTTGCGGAGACACGTTTTGCTTCATCAATTATCATGTTGAAGAGATTTAAGCTTATAAAGCGTGGTCTTCAAGCGATGGTTATTAGTGACATGTGGTCTTGCTATAGGGAGGATGCTGTAGGGAAAGCAAGATTTGTGAAAGAAAAAGTTTTGGATGACATTTGGTAGGATTCCATTGATTACATTCTTTCTTTTACTGCGCCTATCTATGAGATGATTCGGGTTTGTGATACAGACAAACCATGTCTTCACTTGGTTTATGATATGTGGGATTCAATGATTGAGAAAGTGAAGAGCGCAGTATATAGAAAAGAAGGGAAGCGATTTGAGGAGTCATCTACCTTTTATGAGGTAGTACACCAAGTGCTTGTTGATCGTTGGAACAAAAATAACACCCCGCTTCATTGTTTGGCACATTCATTGAATCCAAAGTAAGTTCTACCTCCTAATCTCTAGTCTTTTTAAGAATTTAACAATTTATTCCCATCAAAGTTTACTTACAATTTTTTTTTTTATTTTTTCTTTCATATATTCAAGGTACTATAGCGATGAGTGGCTTGGGGAGGATCCAAGTTGAGTTCCTCCACACAAGGATGTTGAGGTTTCTGTTGAAAGAATCGAGTGTTTTAAAAGATACTTCCCCAATCCTGAGGACCGTAGAAAGGTTAATTTGGAGTATATCAACTTTTCAACACGTGTGGAGCGTTTGCAGATGTTGATTCCATGAGTGATCAGTATAGTATGGATCCTAAGGGTTGGTGGGTTATCTATGGTACATCCGCACCCATGCTTCAAAACTTAGCTTTGAAGCTACTTATACAACCATCTTCTTCATCATGCTGTAAGAGGAATTGGAGTACTTACTCCTTTGTGCACTCGGTGAGAAGGAACAAGATGACACCACAACGTGCTGAAGACTTGGTTTACATTCATAGCAATCTCCATCTTTTATCAAGAAGAACCCCACAATATATGCAAGGAGAGACCAAAATGTGGGATATTGGTGGAGATACTTTTGATTCATTTGAGGCTGTTGGGGTGCTTGAGGTTGCAAACCTCTCACTTGATGCACCAGAATTGGAAGCCATAATCTTCACAGATGATGGCGATGGAAGAGAAGAAGATGAAGTTGGGTCTAATGAATCATGATGCTTGAAATGGGGCTTCTTTTTTTTTTTTTTTAGGAGGGGGGGGGGGGGGGGAGGATTATTAGTGGAGCTTTGTTTTGTATTGAACTTGAAAGTTCTATTCTTCTAGCAATTATTAAACTTTGGATAATTGATAATTCCTACTTGTTATGATTTTGTTATTTATAATTATAATCTTGTTGAAATATTTAGTACTTTACTTTGATATTGGAAATTTGGAATTGTGTTTCTTGTGTAAATGTTGTATGAAATTGTGTTTTTTTATACATAATTTGATTGATATGAAAATAGAAATTGATTATATTATTATATAAATAAAAATAAAATATATTTTATTCAACGTGTCCCTGACGTGTCCGTGTCCTACTTTTTTGAAAAATTGCGTGTTGGCGTATCCGTGTCTTGTCGTGTCCGTGTCCCGTGTCCGTGTCCGTGCTTCTTAGCAAAGATCACATGACAGTTAAAAAAAAACACATGCATAAATTATTGTGGCTAAAATGAGCGTAGTTTTGTTCCAATCATCTAGAAAACAGAAACATTTGGAAAATATTTCTGAAGCGTAGAGGAAATGATGAAAAAAATTAAAATGTGTAGAAACACTTGAAAATATAAAGTAAAATATATGAATGTGGTTTGGAGTACATTTCCATCGATACAAGAAGATACTAAGGTGAAATTGAAGAAAAAAAATAAATGTAAATTAGTTATTAATACCAAATAACTCTTTACTAATTAAAAACTAGTATAAAAAATTTAGACTTTTTTATGTAATATGAAATTATTATATATTTTTTATAAAAGATGTAAAATTACTATAATTCAATATAATACCATAACATAATAAATATTTTTTTATCTGTATAACGTAATAAATATATGCTGTCGAATATCCATAAATTAAACAATTGAGAAAAGTTACATATACTCTAATTAGTAAAACAAATAGCAATTTAAACCTATTATAAATAGTAACTAAGTATTAAAATAAATTGTTTATCTATATTTTATTTTCACAACTTCTAATTTTTCTTATCTAGTGTTTTTGGAAAAAAAATAAAAATAACTTATTAGTAATTTGGGGTCTTAATCCTTTAACCTCCTCCTTCATTAAAAAAAAATTGATATTATTTTATACCAATTTCTAGAATTATTGCTGATACAAAAGAAATATTTCCACTAATTTCGGTATGTTTCCACGGAAATAATTTTGTTTACATGGAAACATCTAAATTTTGATATTCCATAAGTGTTTCGTTTCAGGTTCGCCGAGAAATGGAAATGCTTCAGCCGTTTCGATGGAAAGAAACGAAATTTTGATCCCCAGATAAAACAAGAAATGATAGACTAAAACGAATACATTCTCGAGATGTATATCATACAATAAGGTAAACAATTAGATAACAAAGAGTTTGATACATATTTTTTTCATATCTTAAAGGAGAAATTTTTTAGTTAGTCTGCGAACTATTAGTACCCAAAGCCCATAAACCTGATCAACCAACAGCTTTCCCATCTAGAATATTGTTTGTTTTGAATCTTAAAGCATTGGGCAGGAACCTGATTTACCTGATTGTTATTCATTTATTTGCTCATTGTTTTCTGCCAGTGCAATTTCAACCAACTAAATGAGTGTTTTTCTACTAGTGTTCAGTCCATCTATTTTCTAGACACCTTTATTATGATCTCATTAACCATCTCAAAGATACTAATCCTAAATTGATATTTCAATCATTCTTTCCTAACATTGTGTGTGAACAACATCAAGAATTTGATGCAAACCAATGCAATTAAGTCATTTAGATAATTCTGCGAACTATTTTGCAAAAAATCCAAAGGTGAATATTTAAAGGGTGCCCAAAGCTAGGAAGATGAAAGATAATTGTGGAACTTGTAATTTTGAGTCTTGTCCAGACTCCAGAGCATAAATAATTTTGTTGAGCATATCTCAAACTACTGCTAAATTCAAATATCATCACAAAACATGCACACACAACAATGATAATCTTGTCAGAGTCTCATAAAATCACAGGAATGGGTTCTGAGAACTCAGCTTATCAAGAAGGGGCCACATGGTTAAAATCCTTCCATGTTTTCAAACATGGTTTAATTTTCTTGATATTGTCTCTCTTTGATCATGCTATCCCGTGCACCAAAGTAGAAGTATAGTATTAATCAAAGTAGCTACTAAGCCATGTACATGTTTCATGGCAGATGGTAAAATCTGAAAGTTGTTGGCATAGCTGTCACAGTTGCAAGTGACAAATTTTCAAGGTTTGGTGCAGAAGTATGTATTAATTAACTTATCAGAAAAAAAGGATTGTATTAAATTATTAATCAATGTAGCTATCAATACCATGTCCATGTTTCATGGCAAATGGTAACATCTGACTGTAGTTGACATAGCAGTCATAGTTGCAGGTGAAAAATTTTCAAGGCTTGGTTATTGGTCTCCTAGGCAACTACTTTTCTGCTCCAAGAACACTACCCCCAACATTAAGTAAAATTTTAGGCTATTTCAATATTTTATAAAATTATAGTACTTTAATGCGCTTTGTAGAGAGAGAATGACAAAAAAGAAATGAAAGACTGCCTCTGAATTTGATCCTCTTCATACATATTAGTAGGGGATATTGAGGCGGCTATCATCCAAATGTTACCCTCAAAAATGGATTGTATATTAACGTTTCAATTTCAAGCTTGTATAGTAACCGCCGATATGTCGTTCTGCCTAGATTAGTCATATGTTGGCTTGATATTGATATTCCTATTAAATTTTCATCAGGACAAGCTTAAAATATATATTTTTTCATCAGGACAAGCTTAAATCTAGAACTGATGCTTTTCTTTGTTCCTTCAGCTTCAATTACAATTTTGGGCAGTTACAGTAAATTGAAGATAATAAAATGCATGATTAGTGCGGTTGCAACAGATTAAATGTACAAATATCAATGACATAAAAATCATATAACTGCCAAGATGTCTACAAAACCAACAAGACTCGCAACCCTGGGGGGGAGAGAGAATGAAAGAAAAGGAAAGGATGACTAAAAAAAGGCCATCGATCCAGATGCTTTGATAACTATGATTTTTACAGCGTCATAGGATTGACTTCAATGTTACCCCTAAATGGATGTAGAAAATAAGAGAGAGTAAATGTTATGCTAAAAAATAAAGCATTTCCTTCATCCTTATAATTAATAAACTCACATTTAGTCAATCACAAAAACAACATAATCCTCCATAAACCATTATAGATCAATACAAGCAAATTAAGTAACTACCAAATAAAGATGAGGAAAAAATTATATCACTTCAACGCAAAGTTCCAATCTGAAGCCATAATTATGCACACAATTATAGGCATTTTCAAACAGATGAACCATCCACCCAGCAGTTCTTAAAGAGATCAACGAATTAATATGACATAAGTAAAGCAACCATAATGAGTTAAGAGATAATTCCACAATTTTTGGACTACAAAGCAATTAATAAAAAATATGATTGAACAATTTCTTATACCCTTTGCATATGGAAACATTTATATGCGCACTAGCTCCCGCAAATCAGATGAACAGCCAACTATTCTTGTCATAGCAAGAGAGAATATTTTGTCACCCCAAAAAAAAGTAATCACAGGACAACTTAATCAAGAAAACTTGCAGTAACTCTCACATGGCAAAGCATTCTTCCTGTCCCTTGAGTCACCCCCCACCCACACACACATTTTTCCAGAAAGCTAACCATGATCCGCACAACAAAGGATTCCCTTTTGAAAATCCTTCAAACATTTATAACTCCTTTTCCAAAAGACAAGTCCATAAGGCCCTCTAACTTCTATTGAGGACAGATTTGATTTCGAACTTTCCCCCACAAACTTTCTATCTGTATACAGAACAGCCATCCTCCATAACCACTTATCCAAGAAAGTCTTATTCATCAAGTTAGTTGGCAAATAGAATGAAGCATCATTGCACTTGAAGATACTTCACTCACTCAAAGAAGAAACTTCGGACAGGAGTTAAAATATCAACCTTGCATGATCAAATGTGGTACTAGCATGACCTCTTGAAATCAAACTCCATTAAGTAAATTTGTTGCTGATACTGTTAGGATGTATGCTGTCACATCCAAGACATTTTACTATTATTTAATAAATTTGATTTATTATTATTGAGTTTCATATTATTATACATGTGTATGTTGTTATTTTGTACCATTCGCAATCGACCCTTAACCTTGAGAGAATAGTGGATTCAAATTCTTAATGGTAGTGACTTTGAGTTACTAATGAGTAGGGTCTTTTAAATCAACACCTCAGTATCTTGGGAAATCATTGTTTAGGCTGTGGGAACACATTCTCAAGATGAAATCTACACTCTCGAAATCAGAGAGAAGGATATCACCTTTGTACTAGTTCAATTGATTAATCACCAAAATCTAGATCCGTTCTTTTCAATAAATTGTTTATTGAGATTATGACCAATCAGAAGTGATTAATAATTGGTGAATTAAGTTCTAAAAGTAATTAGGAATTGGTTTGATAGTGTATAAGTCCAAATCATAATTATTAATATTAGAGGGGCCAACTGCATATGTTTTAATAAATTTGGATTTTTCTCTATTTCATCAAATTAGAGTGCAATTCTAATTATTTAGTATAATTAATTAGTCAATAATTAAGAATTAATTAGATAATTAATAACTAATTGGAGTTAATTTAGCAGGACCCTAGATCCCTCCTCCTACCTTAATTTTGCAAACCTTTATAAATATATAATATAAGGGGATAACCAAACACCCAAGTCATTATTATATTCTTTCTTTATGTGAGAGAAAAAGAGGTAACACACTCTCCTCTCTGATGAAAAGCTTGGATAAAATAAAAAGAGGAGAAGACTTATAGGAGTAAGAGAAGGAAGACACGATTCCAGATGATGAAAATCACATGCTTGCCACTTGGAAACACGAGGTCCACATGAAACTCCCCCACAGGAACATTCCAGCAAAGATCACCCAAGAGACATAACATGTCTATGAAAACTCCACCAAGAAAGCGGCATGTTCTTTGCAAAAGCACCATGCTCCTTGAGAAGCCCGCACAATCAAAGTCTAGCCATGAAAACTTGATATGGCGTCAATGAAGCAAGAGAATCCATCCTCTACGGCAGCAGACATCTCTTACAACTAGCAAGTACCACGCCAAGAAGAAACTCCCTGAGGGACTTCATCAATCAAGAAGCTTCACGCGAAGCTACCGTCCCTCTCAGCAAGGATAACCAAGAGATTCAGGACAGAATCTTGGAGAATTTCTAGAAGGTGGCACATGCACACTCGAGATACTCGGGGTTTTGTGACATGGTGGCTTAGGTATGAAGATTCTTCAAAGTATTCTGCATTAAATAAGAAAGTGACCAAACCCCACTCTACATTTAATGAAATAGGACTATGATCTAACCTAGAGACATGGAATTATGACTTTCATTAATGATAGCCGAAAGTAATAACGTATGGGTATTAACATTTGTCCAATGAACTCAAAAGGCAAGACAAGTGCCAAAGGAAAAACCCTTCTTGTCTAAAGACAACACACTTGGCACGTGTTACCTAAGCTATAAATAGGGGACAAAGATTCCTAAGACAAAAATATAAGAACAAGTGGCAACAATAGAGATAGGCATTCAATACGCTTGAACTCCATTAACAAGGCTGCTATTAAAAGGTCTTAGGAAGGTTATTTTGAAGAATCTTCTTAGCATACAATACCCCAAGAAAGGTTTAGTTTGTCCCATTCCTTCCTAGAAATCCCATCTTCTTAGTTTGCTCATACCTTTTCCCCAGATCCACTCCACCTTGCAATGTCATTAATGGTATACTTACTATTATCTGACACACTTGCGTAACCTCCCCACTAGAACAGAGTGTTATCTAGATCTATCATCATGTCGGCATTCACAGTAGGACATTCCCACCATCCGCAACGATCAATCTCTTCAACTAGTCATCTTCAATAATCAAGAAAATAAAAAACAAGGTAATCCTAACCTTGCTTTTCAATATTGTGCAATTCATGTAAAGCAAAGACTCAAAATAATTTTTGAAATTGTTTCCATTGTGGTTATGAACCCAATAGATGCATCATCAATCTTAACCTCACGTATATTACCCTGTACATTAACATTATGGATTTGAAGTTCTTCCAGAAAGACAAGTATGCAAAGGATACTAATCTCACAAATAGTTCCATCATCAAAAACTAGGCTTGACCATTGTTGCATCAAATGATAAATTATTACAATGACAATATACAGTTAAAATTCATGCTAGAATCCAATAATGGAATTCAATCAACACATCACAACGGTGCTGCTAATAAACCAAAATTCAAAGTTAAAAAAAAAAAAAAAAAAAAAGAACACTACTATACTTCTCAAGTGTAATAAAGCATATACCAAGAAATGCATCAAAAAAGTTAAGGCGAGATTATTGCCCACAATCCACTGCATATGAAAGGGGAAAAAAGGAAGGAAAAAAAGACATTTTTAGAAGTACCTTTCATTGCGGTTCAGGCGAGCACCAAGATAGAATGCAGCAGAGAGCAACCAACAATCGCTGTGCACAGCAACCAGTGAAAGCCAATCTTTACGGTTCATGCCATCTCTCGCAAAGTTAATTCCTAGTGCTGGCTCCGGAAGCTCTGGCGGAACTTCCTCTGCCGGAAGAGTGACTTCCCAAGTTTCATTTGGGTGTCCATACAGGCACAAATTCTCCTTCTCTATACAATCAAAGAAGGATAGGTAAATAGAGAATAAATGCAAAAGAACATAACACATAAAGGTATAATTGTTGTGACAAACAGTAAAATAAGAGATGAACAAGTAGTAAACAAACACAAAGCAATTCTACAGAATACAAATTTAAATCAGTTTGGCCTTATGCTTATGTTTTCAAGCGAAAAATAACAGGTGGAGCAGAAAACAAGCCAACTCAACAATTATTGTTGCCAAGACAACAAAGGAAAGGAAGGAAAAAACAAGCTGTAACTATCTACTCTCGACTTTATTGGTTCATCAACAAATCAATCAACTCAACTCAAGTCTTCTATGATTTGTTTGCCAGAATATAGTTCGTTTGAATTTCCTAGAAACTAACACTGCTCGGAATCAGAAAATCATTAGTGAGAAAGGAATAAACAGATATTGTAAGGAAATAAGGAATTTTTAATAGTTCCAAAACCAAAACATCTTGAAAGGATAACACATTTGAAGTAGAAATCTTCCTTCCTTTGCCATTTGGCCCCTTTTTAATCAATAACATTCAGGGTAAACACTGTCAATATGCACTTTTCGGTTGAAAAAGGCAAGGGAAACAACTAAAATTCACATTACTTACCAATCGTTCCCAACCTAATCTCGACAGAAGACAATGCAGGACTTCAATCTTCTTGGCAATTAAATAGAGGCTATACAAATCCTCCAAATTAATGAAATTCAACAATAAAGAAGCACCATGTATGTGTGTGTATATATATATATATATATATATATGCATAACTTTGTGTGTGTAAATATGTAATTCCTTCCTTTTTCCCAATCATATTACGAAATCCGAAGCTAATGAATACAAAGCAGAAGCAAAATTTTGAACTAAATCAAACCAGACCACCGATCTACAGTTACAGAAAGTAAGAATAAAACTGATATTCACCTGGATCACAGAGTCCATAGAATTCATCGACATCTGAGAGAAGACAAACACGGTATGGTTAGAGATTTTGAGAGAGAGGGAGAGAGAGAGAGAGAGAGAGAGAGAGAAATTAGAGAGTGGAGGAAGATAAATTATAATAATATGAGAGTACCGTAAGTTAAGGCACGGACTATGCCGGCCCGTCGACCAGTATAATCTTTGAAGATCTCTTCTACGGTTCGCGGACTTGAAGAGACTGGAGCCATTTCCATACCAAATGAGATCTAAATAAATTCAATTCTGTCTCAGTTCATGAAACACGCATATATATACTACTGGACGAATTCGAAGTTCAGAAAGAGTATGGTGAGTTCGTTAGCATGAGAGATAGATTGCATGTAACGGGAGAGAATCAGAATTCAGAAAACAGAGAAGGGAGGCTATATGAGCTCCTGATTTTACTGCCTGCACGGGATTTGTGGGTGCGATGAAAGCGAGGGCCGAAGAGATCCAAGCAAGTTGTAGCGTGAGTAGCAAAAAAAGAAAGAGAGCACGTCTTTCTCACGTTTGCTTTTCTTTCTTTTGTTTTCAGTGCTGCGACCGCTTGGGATGGCCGGGTTTAGCCCGCTTATTCCCAAACCCGTTTTCAAAGGTACAGGTAGGGCTGCAATTCGGACGGAGTGGGCGAACTTGGGTTGTAGCATGTCTAAGTATAACTTAAGTTTAAGATAGTCGGTCCAAGTGTGGTCTTGAGCTCGAATAATTTAACTTGTGTCCGACCCAAACTAGAACCCATCGTTATTAGGTTTAGCTTGAGCCCAAAAAAATTTAAATAATAAAGTAAACTCAGTTTTCAATTTTAAATCTAGATAATTGATTAGCTAATTTTCAGATTTTTAGGCACAATTTCTTTAATTAATTGGTGTTCATTTTTCTTATTTCAGATTATATACAAAAGCTAAAATTTTTTCCCCAACTTGAAATCTCAATTTCTTGATTTCAAATCAAGACCCTAACTAATTTCAAATTAAAACCCCAAGAGTTTCAAACATACCAAGGAAATAATAAACAAAGTTGTATAATGCCTTAAAAAAATGCACACAATACCACATCTACGAAGACAATCCAAAACCAAACACAAGATAATAATCGTACAAAGAAACGGATAACCATAAGAAAAAAATAGCAACAGGGCGCCAATAGGGAAAGAGATTTGGCTTACCTAGGCAATGAGAGAGAGAGAGAGAGAAAGAGAGAGAGAGAGAGAGAGCTCTACACCTTCACCAAAGACACAATGAAAGATAGCTTTGGCTTCGCTAGATAGACATAAAGAGTGATGCAATAAAAAGTTGACACATGAGGCGCATTTGAGAGTTGACTGTCTCCTTTGTGTGCAACAATAGCACTTATTCTCATCTTCGACATTGAATGTTAATGGTACTTGTGGTGGTGGACGTGAAGTGGGGATATGGAGGATTGAAGAGACAAAGGTGCAAGTCAAACCATGGAGAACTCAAGTCGCAAACATAAAGAGCATGCGCAGCAGCTAGGGTTGTTTAGGATTCCTTACCAATAGTGAATATAAACAATATATATAAGGTTGAATAGATGGTTAGATGTCAATTTAATCTGACAGATGAAAAGAAAAAAAAAAACACACACACACACACACATATATATATATATATATATGTCACGTCCCAGATTTTCAAAACCCGATGAGTGAATGAAAATGAACTAAAAAGAATTAATTAAATACAACTGAACGGATTTAATTGATTAAATATTAATTTTTTCATGTTTTCCAAAATTAAGAATAAAAAAAAATGCTAACTAGACTCACCCAAAATGAATTCCAAATACTAGTCAAATACCTCTCCAACCAATGGTCAAAAATAGTCTAAGTCATGTCCAAGCATAACCTCCAAGAGAGCCCCAAAAATGTCTCTAATGTACCTTGAAACAATGGCCCAAAATGTCCCCAAATATTGTTCAAAAGCAATTTAGAATGTTGACCAAAAATAGCCTAAGACATGGGTAAAAACTAGCAAAAAAGGTTTGCCCAAGGTAGCTCCAATTAATGGCTAAAGTAGGCTAAAAATGTCTTAAGACATAGACCAAGGATAGGTCAAAATCCTACCTAAAGTGGTCTAAGGAAGTGGCCAAACATGACCTTGAATAATAACTAAAATGTGTCCCAACAAGGTGCCCAACATAGCTTGTTATAATGACCAAAATTGGCCTAAAAGGGCCTCCAAAAGGTGGTGTCCAACATGAAAGTGAATGGCCTTAAAATGACCTTGAAGGGTAAGCCATGGCATGCCCAAAGCTGCAGGCGCACAGCAGCAGGCGCAAGGGCAACGTAGGCGCACAATAGAGGGAGGCCAGGCACATAGGCGCGCGGCTACCTATTGCTGGTCTGTTGGCCTTGGTCCAAAAATCTGATTTTTTGAAATTTTCTTGCCCATTTCAATTTATTTCGTTACCAAACTTGGTATGGGACCCTATAACATGTATAATGACCATTTTACCCCTTTTTTCTTATTTTTTGACTTTAAGTAATTTTGGCTTAATTTGCCCCTATTTTCATTTCTTTACCTTTCTTTTTCTTTTTAATTTATTTAATTCCTTACTTAGAAAATCTAGGCATGCTCTCCCACTCTACTCAACCTAGTTGCTATTTTTGAAAATTTTCACCATAGTCTTATTTGTTTATTAACCTTTTTCCTTCTCCCATTTACTAAAACAACACCTAATAGAATATTTATTTGTATAATTCTATATTTCTAATATCCACGATCAGAAAGTAACTATTTGGAGCTTCATGCTCCTCATTCATATTCAATGCACAATTTTAGACAATCCAACATAAAATTAAGTTTATAATTTATACAAAGTCTAAACTTTAATTATGAAATAACTTCATGGGACTTATGCCCTACATACAAAACATAGCCCTTAGGCCAAATATACTTCAAAGTTTATTGTCCCCTCCATGCTTCAAGACTTCATCAAGTCTCATGTGCTAGGAGTCTTATCTGAAAAATGTAATCCCATGTAGGGTAAGTGCGACGGCTTGTATGACATAATGCTAAATAAAGAATAAAGGTAAGTTGTGATATGTGCAAAGTGAACATTTGTGAGCTATAATCCCTCTAATTCACTAATGCAATGCAATGGCAATATGCATGACACACACATGCAACTCTAGGCCCAACACATGTCTAGCTTCACAGGTTTGCCCTCGTCAACACACAAGTACTGTTCATTTGGCCAGATTTTGAATTTTTCACCACAAGATCTACACCCTCATAATGCATATCACCAAAGTGCTCAACATACACCATGTTTCCAAAGATTCATAATATGCCAATATGCCTTAATTTATCATGCAATTTCAATGAGGCATTTCATCAAACACAATGGGGTGTGCCTTAAATTATGCATCATACATAAAGCAAACTATAACTTTCAAACCACAAAACTTTGTTTACATGAACATAGGCTATAATCCAATCAATTATACATATAGTCATGTTACATGTTCACGACTTCACCAAATTCTCAAAAAATACACAAGTACACAAACTTTCATATATTAAGCAAATCATAACTTTTAAACTATAAGACTTTGTCTATATGAACATAAGCTATAATACAATCAATTATACATATATTCATGTTACATGTTCACAACTTTACCAAATTCTCAAAGAATACACAAGTACACAAAGTACCAACCCTAAATTTTTAAAGAAACTATATGCTAGATGATTTTCTAACATCAAGTAAACATGTAAGTCATACAACCAACTTATAAAAAATACCAATAAACTTAACTCTAGTCTTTACTTAGCAAAATATCATACCTAAAAGGGTTTTTATCAACTCTAGGGAGTTGTGTTCACTTTGAAGCTGAACCAATCGATAAGATTATAGCCCTTGTGGTGGGGAACAACTTTCTAGAAGGAAGCCTTTAGAGATTCCAAGGCTAGAGATGAGTTTTAGAAGGTAGAAAGTTAAAAAATCTAGGTTTTCTTCATAGCTTCACACTAAGCTCAAGTTTTAGCACTTTCCTCAGCCAAATTTTGATGATTTTAACTCTTAAGTAGTATGTTTATACTAAAGGGTCAAGGAGTGAAAAGATTATTTTGCCATTAACGAGCCGTGGGACCCTGTTACACTACAGTCTATCCCGAAACGCCTCAAATCGATATTCTACTTTAACTAAAGTTTTTAAAATTATTTTAAATAATATTTTCTAGAAAAAAAAATATATTTTCGCCTGTTGGCAGGTGCAATCGGGCCTACCTAGGTTGGCCTTTTGGGCCTATTTTTTAAATTATCTCTGATTTTGCTAAAATTCACACAAAAGGTGTATTTAACATTCTAAGCATATTTTCCTTCTATGGCATACTCAAATTATGCTTATAAACATAACTTATGTCTAAATGATGCACGTATAGTGCCCTATCGACAAATAATGCATGAATAGTGTGTCTTACCAGCAAAACAAAAAATTTACCCTAATTTTTCAGATCTTTACAATATATGTTTAGGCTCGGGTTCCGAGTGTCCAGGCCTAGGCCCAACTCGAATTTCGATCGGACTTGAAAATTTGAGCCTAGACCCATCCTAATTTGCATAAAATATTATCCAAGCCTAGGCCCAACTCGAATTTCAATTGGACTTGAAAATTTGAGCCCAAACCCATCCCAATTTGTATAAAATATTACCCAAGCTCACAAATTTTTGGGTCAAGCTCGGGTTGGCCCGCCTGACTTGCATGCCTAGGTACAAGTCTTTGATGGATAACTATTTAATTTTTAATCATTTAAAAAAAAAAATTACAATCCTATTGAGTTTGCTAAGGTAACATTAATTAACTATATAACACATATTCTAGTTACCTTTTGATGAGAATGAAAAATTTCATATTTTTCTCCCTTAATGTTTAGTCTTTTATACTTATTTGGTGCCTCAATGTACTCATTATTCTTATATTTTGATTTAGGATGCAAATGAAGGCGCTAAGTGCAAAATGAAGCTAATTGGGCGATTCTGGACAATTTCGACATCGCTTCATAATCTATGCATAACTCTCTCATCTGAACTCCGATTGAGATGATTCAAGATGCTATGGAACGCCAAGCAACATCTCTACAACTTTTATGTTTTACATTTTGAGAAATACTAGCTGCATCAAGGTTGAAATTGGGCTTGGAGTTGCTGCACCTACACTGCGAATGTTCTAGAACGTTTTTTAGCCTGCAATTCTAATGTGCGGATCTGACGTGGTTTATTTTCAAAAGTTTCCAGATTTGGTGCACAAAAATTCCAACCGCAAACACCACTTTCTTAGTTATATTAGGACTTTATTTTATTTTTAATATTTTCCTTAATTAGTCAAATTCGGATATTTTTATTTTAGGATAATATTTAGAATATCTTTAGGAGTTTTGGTAGGCTTCTAAGACTATAATTAACGTGTAAAAGGGGGAGGAAAGATCAGACCTCACGCATGCCTCTCTCTCTCTCCCTTCTTCTCTAACTTCTCCTTCGAGTTTTCATCATGGCCTTGCGTGGCTAAACTTTTATAATTGGTGAAGGAAACGGAAGCCTCAAAATCTGTTATAACATGAAATTTTTTTTTTTTTATTATTTATTCTTGCAAATGTTAATTAATTATTTTTATTATTATTATTATTATTATTATAACAATTATTGGATGTATGTATATATGTATATATATATATATATCTATGTATATATATATAAGTATAAATTTAAGGTATTTATTTAGTATATGTGTATACATGTGAGCGTATATTTAAAAGTGAAAATATACATGTATATGTATATATATAAATCAGATTGTGGGCATGTGGGTGTGTGTGTGTACCCGGTTGTGTGTGTGTGTGAGTTTGAGTGTGATACACTCAAACAAGGCATGGGGTAAGGTTGTGTATGTGAGTAGAATTCAGGGAGTGGGGGGGGTGCAGAATCGGCAGAGAGTGGTTGGTCTTGGGGAGAGAGAGAGAGAGAGAGAGAGAGAGTGAAGAGAAAAGAGGTGTATTCTCGGGTGGGAAAGAAGAGAAGGAAAGGAACAGAAAAGAGGGAGAGAAATAGAGCTCTGAGGGAGAGTTTGAGACTTGGTTCGAGCTCGAAGCAAGGAGGTGAAAGAGGGCACGGCTAGAGAGAGAAACGGCCGAAAAAATTGGTAAGTGGGTTGCTTCTGTTTCAATTTTTTTTAGAGCATTTCAATTGGTTTAAATTGTAGAACCTTGTAGAGCATAATGTAAGGATTAAAACGCAACAAAAATGATAGAAAATGGTTGAGAAATGAGGGAGAACTTTGGAGTTGCAGGTCTAGGGTGAGTCTCGGGTTTTGGTGTTTTAGACGCTAGATCCACGTTCGAATGATGGGGAATCGTTGGGGTGAGTTGCAGAAAACCCTAGAGTCAAAATGGGGTGAAAAACAGTGGGAAAAATTGTGAAAAATGGGGAGAACACAGCTGGCCGGAATCTGGGTTGCATGGCCGAAAAACCGGCCTGGGTTTTGAGAGAGACAGTTGGGTTGGGACGGGAACACGTTCTAAATGATTCCTTAGGGTCCTAGGGTTCGTTTGGTGAAGAAAGAAGGGAAATGAGACGTGTAAAACTAGAGAAAAATGGGAGGGAAAGCTTCGGTCTCCGGCGATGTGGCCGGAGAAGACGACCTGAAGCAGGTCGGAAAGGCGGGGGGCGCAGGGGTCGACTGGGCTGTCTCGTTTGGGCCTGTTGCATTGGGCCTGCTTTAATCTTCAATTTTGGGCTTAGTGTTTTAAAAGAGTTGGGCCGAGTTAATTTTAAAAAGGTCTTGGGCTTTTGAGATTTGGGCCGGTTAGGATGGGAATGGACTGAACCGGTCGGTTCAGTGAACTCTTAAACCGGTTTAGGGTTTTGGTTTAAAAACCCCCTGGTTCAAACCAAAATTTAGGTTATTTATATTTTTAACCCCAAAACTTTTTAATAATTATATTTTGACCCCTTAGCCTTTAAGAAATTAGAATTTGACCCAAGACTTTTGGGTAATTATGTTCTGACCCTCATGAATAAAATATTAATAAATTATTAATTAAATTAATTAATTAATTAATTTAATTAATTAAATATTCAAAAACATTCCGGAGTCCAAAGGGGACAAGTCATTAGTGTATTTTGACTATCTCGACCATTCTGAGACCAATGGTGAGGTCCGTTTTACGAGATGGGGTCCCAAAAAATAAAAGACCCGTAGTAACCCTTAAAATTACCAAAATGCCCCTAACTTGAAACGCTGTCAGACGAACTCCGAATTAGGTAAACAAATAGTGAAATTTTATTATCTCGAACATTCCGGACTCAACCGTGGAGTCCGATTTGTAAAAAGGGGTCACGAAATATAAGGGCACGTGTAAAGTGCAAAATGACTGTTTTGCCCTTTTAAACCCCGGTGTCCGAATTGAGTTCTACGAGAACCTAGACTTACTTTCTTAAACGTTCTAGAACCAATGGTAGGGTTTAATTTAGCAGAATAGAAACTTATGAATTAAAGGCATAAAATTTGATGAATAGAATAAATTCAAATAACAATAGACTGAGTTGTAATTTCTACTTTTAGGGACACTGACAGGACAGGAGGGGGCGATCTGCTCTTCTACATTTTCATCCGTCGGTTCAGTTACATATAGTGCACGATCTTCTAGGGTTGATACCAACCCATCAGGTATGGTGTTTTGCTAATGTTAGAAATGAAGTTAAGTTAGGAATATTTGTGAATGACTAGAATGACTTATGTGCTTATGTGGAATGTGTTTATTTGATGATTTAGGGTTGATTGCTCACATGCTTTGCGTGTCACTTGTACTTTATGAAAATTTAGTGAATGATGAATGTGAATCATGACATGTGTTTAAGTTGATAAGATGAGATATGCTTGCATATGGAATTGACTGATGATTTATATGTTATTGTTCGAGCACGCTATATTATTGATCACTATGTTCATTGAGGTTGCATTGGCATATTGGCATATGATGAATCCTTTTAGAACATAGTGTGGGTTGAGCATTGCATTATGAGGGTGTAGATCCTGTGGTGAAAAACCCAAAATTGGCCATTGCATCGGGGAGTACCCAGAAAAGAAACATGGGTGTGACATAGAGTTGTGCATGGGTGTGTCATGCATACCATTCATATATTACTTCGATGCTTTGAATAACATTTAGAGATAAATGTACACTTTGCACATGCCACGCCTTAGCTTTATTTCTTGCATTAGCACTTCATCATACCAGCAGTTGAGCTGACCCATTCGTGGGCAACATTTTCAGATGAGGACCCTCCAGCTATTTGAGACCCAGTGATGCTTTGATAGGAGGAGGCACTTGTTATATTTTGGTCTGTGGGACCTATGTTTTGTAATGTAAGGGCTTAAGCCCGAATGACCTATGAACAATGTATTCATGTTATCTTATGTATTGATGGGGATGGACCCATGTTTAGTGGATTTATTTACCTTGTCCTTTTATTTATTTTATTTTCTGTCTCGTCAGTCGCGCCTCGAGTTTGCCGAAATTCGGGGCGTGACAACGTGGTATCAGAGCATAGGTTCGAATACCTAGAGACTGTGGGGTGTTGTTTAACACCCTGAGACCCTAGAGAAAAGAGTGAGACTTAGTGTGAACCTTTAACAGCATGTGATAGGATTTGTGCGCTACGTGATTTTATACACTTGAAGCATGACTTGTTGTGATTACGTGTTGATTGATGATATGTTATGATGCATGATTATGTGATCTAAGGTAGTGAGAGATATGACCTGTACGATGTGTGAGAATTTGTTAAGTGTACATTAAGATATACTATACATACTCCCTAGTCGCTGATAAGAAACATGACATATATAAAGTGTGAGAAAATTTTTAAGTATATATATATAACGACCTGTGACAGGTATCGCCTGTTAAATGCTAGTCGTTGACAAGAACATGACTAAGGTTAGAAACTCAGGTCTACGTAGTAGGCTGTATATTTTATGGGATAAACGGTGTGCCTAGTCATTTGAAGTGTAGGTTGTACCCTTAGTTATCTACGCGATAGACATTATGCCTAGTTACTTAGGAGACAGGTTATGAACCTAGTTGTTTACTTGGTTGACCGTTGTTTGTGGATTTTGGATGAGTGTGCTAGGTTAGTAACCAATTTCATGGATTATAGTACTATGACTATGATATTTATACAGACTGGATTGGTTTCAGGTCTTGAGTTACGGTTGATGGATGGCGCCCCATCAGCCAGTAATGAAAGGAGCTGTGATCCATGAAAGGTTATCACCTAGCTATAAAAGTAAGGGAAAATAAAAGACACATCAAACCTTAAAATGCTACAATAAGGATTTGGACTTGTGGAGCCCTTTTGTATATAGATGGATACTTAGAGTGTTTCTCTTTAGATTTTTTTTAAAGATGTTCTTGTGTTAAACCCCGGTGGTGGAGAGATGTATTGTTTGGATAGTATTCACTAGGAGTTAAACCTTTCTAGTGTTCAAATGTTTAAGTATGCGTGTGTTACATTGTTGAGATAAAATCCTTCTTAGTAGAGGGTTATGTTAGAACCCGGTGTAAATTGTTCAGTATAACCAACGGGTGGTGGTGATTGACATTAGTTATGTACGTATTGATTAGGCAAGTGTGTCATGATATATTGTGGTTGTTACTTCAAAATGATGAAGTGTTGACAGGTACTTACTTAATGTTCTTTTAACACGAGTGTCTGAAAATGGGGTATTAATTTTCCTCTTCTTTGAACTTGTAGACATGCCACCGAGACAAGCTACTCCCAGACCTATACCACTTGGACACGATGAGCCTAGGACCACTGCACCACCATGGCATAGTTGGCCCCAAGCTGCTGTTTCTGCAGATGGTACAGCCGAGGAGGCCGTCACTTTTACACCTGCTCCAGTGAAGCTAGGGCAGTCTAGTGGTTCTGGGGACATAGCGACCATTATGCGGGAATGCCTTCACACTATACAGGAGGTAGTGACGAGAGCGGTCAGGGCTGAGACAGAGTTGGCTGAGCTTAGAGGAGTTAGAGAGCCCCAGACCCAGAGCGGGGCGACTCCAGCACAGATCCCTAGGTCTACCCCGATATACACTGGTAAGAGGCCATTGAAGAGGTTTCGAGCTCGTGCTTCTTCTGCACAGATATCTATACCTGCCCAGACTCGCACTGGTGGGAGACCACCGAAGAGGTTCCGGACTGGTGTTTCTCCCATATCCACATCCACATCCCAAGGGACCATTACTTGTTTTTGTTGTAGACAGCCTGGCCACAAGATGGCCACTTGTCCTTTGAGGGATCCCAGCCTGAGACAGAGGATCGAGTCTAGTCAGGAGTCATTTTCATCACCAGCACAGGGTCAAGGACAGGGGACTCCACGACTTTGTTTTGTATGCCACCAGACTGGCCATGTCAGGGCCAACTGTTCTCAGAGGCCGATTTCCCAGGACTTAGGGGAGCCACATTACCAGTAGTGTACCCAAGTGCCTCTTCCGCGGCCACTATTGGGTCAGGGACCTCCGACACCGTATTTTCAGCATGCACCTACAGTATTGAGTGCCAGGACTCTCAGTGAGAGGGGTGATAGGCAGGACCAGACCACCCAGAGTGGCGTTATGCAGTAGTCAGCCTAGAGTCACCTATCCTTTTTGGACCTTCAGAGCCTTGAGGTACATTTTCCTTGTGTTTAGTTTATGGACTGGCATATTGATAGACCATAGTGCATCTCATACGTTCCTATTTACTATGTCGACATGATGTTAGGGGTAGAGTGATGCTGACGAGAATCTGTAAAGATTACTCGATAGAGGTAGCCGACCGCATGCCTTATTTGGATTCTTCACCTTAATTGATGCGTCTAGTATTGGTGTTATGTTGGAGATAGATCGGTTCTTCACACTTAGGGCGAGTGTAGACTGCTACAGGGGAAGAGAGATAATGTGTACTCCTGAGGGAGTACTTTCTTTGTTTCATAGGGTGTCCGTAGATCCTTCTTAATTTGACTCTATTGTGGGTTAGGAGAGGTTAGACTTTAAGTTGAATTGGGATTAGTTTGGGTTACATGAGTAGATGAGTGCTTGGTACCTTAGTTTGTAGAACTGTGCAAGGTGTGGTGTGCTTGGTTATTGATGATCTGGGATTCAATGCTTGCCTTTATACAGTATAACGAATGAGGTTAAGTAGTAGACTATATGTTTGTTGTCTATGAGATAGGCTATGAGCCTGAATATCCGTAGGGATTGGGAAACTGCCTAGTTACCTGTACAACAAACTATGTACTTATTTTATCTATATGTGTATTCCTGGAATGAAATTTTATACTGGGTGCTGAAGTAGTAAGCCACGTATTAGCTATTGAATGTTGTACTTTTACTCTATATAAACATACTAGTTTAGTGACTGTTATGGTGCTTTGATTATGACTTCATCCTTTTATATACACAGACTGGTTGTTATGAATGCATGTATAGAAAAATGCTTAAACGTGTTTGTATGTGTGCGTTGATACATGTGTGTGAAAATTGATATATGTTCGTAAGGGAAATTGGTAGAGAGTGTCACTAATATTTTGTTCTTCTGAACCTTGGTATATTGACTTAAGTTTCATGATTAGAGTACATAAACAACACAGTCTACATTTGTATACCCAATCGATATATGCGTACATGAAATGGATAGGCTAGTCCTTATTAGTACATGACACTTAGTCTCGGTTATATATATAGACTAAGGTGGGAGATGGTAGCTTTACTTTTAGATTGTACTATTGGTGTCTTGTGGGTAATTAGGGTACTTAGAAAATACTGGATGATAGATTGCATTGTGGTACAGATGATGCGTGTTTATACCATTGGGGTAAATCACTAGGTGATTTCGTGGGTTAATTTGAGGTGGGTTAGATGACATAGCATGTGTGAGAGACCTTGGGGTATCCTTGTGATCAGTAAGAATTTCCTTATTTTTTATTGTGTTGAGTTGATGAGATAAGTCGTGATACTTGGATGGAAATTGAGAGGGAGTGGCATTGATGAGCCAATGTGTTTTTGAGGATTTCATTATGTACTATGCCATGTGGAGTGAGTCGTTACCGATGGGATTAGCACCAGACCATAGCAGGGAGTGTGGAGATGTCTGCACACCGCTGCACGCCTACCGGTGAGGCGAAGCCTACGGGGGAGATGGTAATGGGAGGAGGAAATGCATTCCACATCGCCTGGCTGAGGGAGAGGTGAGTGATCCATAGGTAAGGCTGCACGTCCACATGTGCAATACATTTTGCATCGATCTTTTAGTACAACTGCATGGAATTTCCTTATCCATTGTCTTAGATAGGGACCCACGTTTCACTGCACGGTTTTGGCAGCGCTTCTAGACAACCTTAAGGACTCAGCTAAGTTAGTACTACCCTTCATCCTCAGACTGATGGTCAGTCAGGGCGTGTCATTCAGATCCTAGAGGACATGCTTAGAAACTGCGTTATGGACTTCAGGGGTAGCTGAGAGGATCACCTTGCTTGGGTAGAGTTTGCCTGCCACCGTAGCTAGCAGTTCACCGGTGTATTGGACAGGAGTAAAGGAGACAATTGCTTTTAGGATCCGATATAGTCCGAGAGACCACAGACAAGATACAAGTGATCAGGCAGCGCTTGTTGCCAGCTAGAGTCGCCAGAGGAGTTATGCAGATAGGAGGCGACGACCCTTGTCATTTGAGGTGGGGGACCATGTGTTCCTCAAGGTATCTTCCAGACGAGGTTTGAGGAGATTTGGGCGCAGTGGGAGCTGTCGCCACGATTTATAGGCCCTTTGAGATTCTTGGGAGAGTTAGTGAGGTGGCTTATAAGCTAGCCTTACCACCACAGCTATCTGGGGTTCATGACGTCTTCCATGTATCTATGCTGAGGAAGTACCATCCCGACCCCTCACATGTACTTGACTGGGTAGATCTTCAGTTAGAGGGGGACGCTTCCTATGACCAGAGACCCGTAGAGATATTGGACTCGAGGGACCAGGTTTTGCGAGGCAGGACCATCCCTTTGGTCAAGGTTCGTTGGAACCACCATGGGGTTGAGGAGGCTACGTGGGAGCGTGAGGCCGAGGTTCGAGTTAGGTACCCTGAGTTGTTTGATCAGTGATGTATTTTCTTTTGGTTCTATGTTATTTTAAATTTCGGGACGAAATTTTCGTAAGGAGGGAAGGATGTTATAACATGAAAATTTTTTTTTTTTTATTATTTATTCTTGCAAATGTTAATTAATTATTTTTATTATTATTATTATTATTACAACAATTATTGGATGTATGTATATATGTATATATATATCTATGTATATATATATAAGTATAAATTTAAGGTATTTATTTAGTATATGTGTATACATGTGAGTGTATATTTAAAAGTGAAAATATACATGTATATGTATATATATAAATCAGATTGTGGGCATGTGGGTGTGTGTGTGTACCCGGTTGTGTGTGTGTGTGAGTTTGAGTGTGATACACTCAAACAAGGCATGGGGTAAGGTTGTGTGTGTGAGTAGAATTCAGGGAGTGGGGGGGGTGCAGAATCGGCAGAGAGTGGTTGGTCTTGGGGAGAGAGAGAGAGAGAGAGAGAGAGAGAGAGTGAAGAGAAAAGAGGTGTATTCTCGGGTGGGAAAGAAGAGAAGGAAAGGAACAGAAAAGAGGGAGAGAAATAGAGCTCTGAGGGAGAGTTTGAGACTTGGTTCGAGCTCGGAGCAAGGAGGTGGAAGAGGGCACGGCTAGAGAGAGAAACGGCCGAAAAAATTGGTAAGTGGGTTGCTTCTGTTTCAATTTTTTTTAGAGCATTTCAATTGGTTTAAATTGTAGAACCTTGTAGAGCATAATGTAAGGATTAAAACGCAACAAAAATGATAGAAAATGGTTGAGAAATGAGGGAGAACTTTGGAGTTGCAGGTCTAGGGTGAGTCTCGGGTTTTGGTGTTTTAGACGCTAGATCCACGTTCGAATGATGGGGAATCGTTGGGGTGAGTTGCAGAAAACCCTAGAGTCAAAATGGGGTGAAAAACAGTGGGAAAAATTGTGAAAAATGGGGAGAACACAGCTGGCCAGAATCTGGGTTGCATGGCCGAAAAACCGGCCTGGGTTTTGAGAGAGACAGTTGGGTTGGGACGGGAACACGTTCTAAATGATTCCTTAGGGTCCTAGGGTTCGTTTGGTGAAGAAAGAAGGGAAATGAGACGTGTAAAACTAGAGAAAAATGGGAGGGAAAGCTTCGGTCTCCGGCGATGTGGCCGGAGAAGACGACCTGAAGCAGGTCGGAAAGGCGGGGGGCGCAGGGGTCGACTGGGCTGTCTCGTTTGGGCCTGTTGCATTGGGCCTGCTTTAATCTTCAATTTTGGGCTTAGTGTTTTAAAAGAGTTGGGCCGAGTTAATTTTAAAAAGGTCTTGGGCTTTTGAGATTTGGGCCGGTTAGGATGGGAATGGACTGAACCGGTCGGTTCAGTGAACTCTTAAACCGGTTTAGGGTTTTGGTTTAAAAACCCCCTGGTTCAAACCAAAATTTAGGTTATTTATATTTTTAACCCCAAAACTTTTTAATAATTATATTTTGACCCCTTAGCCTTTAAGAAATTAGAATTTGACCCAAGACTTTTGGGTAATTATGTTCTGACCCTCATGAATAAAATATTAATAAATTATTAATTAAATTAATTAATTAATTAATTTAATTAATTAAATATTCAAAAACATTCCGGAGTCCAAAGGGGACAAGTCATTAGTGTATTTTGACTATCTCGACCATTCTGAGACCAATGGTGAGGTCCGTTTTACGAGATGGGGTCCCAAAAAATAAAAGACCCGTAGTAACCCTTAAAATTACCAAAATGCCCCTAACTTGAAACGCTGTCAGACGAACTCCGAATTAGGTAAACAAATAGTGAAATTTTATTATCTCGAACATTCCGGACTCAACCGTGGAGTCCGATTTGTGAAAAGGGGTCACAAAATATAAGGGCACGTGTAAAGTGCAAAATGACTGTTTTGCCCTTTTAAACCCCGGTGTCCGAATTGAGTTCTACGAGAACCTAGACTTACTTTCTTAAACGTTCTAGAACCAATGGTAGGGTTTAATTTAGCAGAATAGAAACTTATGAATTAAAGGCATAAAATTTGATGAATAGAATAAATTCAAATAACAATAGACTGAGTTGTAATTTCTACTTTTAGGGACACTGACAGGACAGGAGGGGGCGATCTGCTCTTCTACATTTTCATCCGTCGGTTCAGTTACATATAGTGCACGATCTTCTAGGGTTGATACCAACCCATCAGGTATGGTGTTTTGCTAATGTTAGAAATGAAGTTAAGTTAGGAATATTTGTGAATGACTAGAATGACTTATGTGCTTATGTGGAATGTGTTTATTTGATGATTTAGGGTTGATTGCTCACATGCTTTGCGTGTCACTTGTACTTTATGAAAATTTAGTGAATGATGAATGTGAATCATGACATGTGTTTAAGTTGATAAGATGAGATATGCTTGCATATGGAATTGACTGATGATTTATATGTTATTGTTCGAGC